>CM034703.1:84899968-84921291 GCA_020142125.1 Phrynosoma platyrhinos
GACTCAATTTGCACTATTTCTGGCAGTCTGCAAAGGCCCCAAGTTGTTCAGGCCTGCTGTAGGGCCAAGCATGACCTTTTGGCCACCACTGCTGCCACCACCACCACACCCAGCAGTCTCCTTGTGTCAGGTGACACCTGGCATGGCCCCTTCTCCCTTTTTTAACTTGGTGGGTATTAAGCAACCATTTTTCAATAGAGAAGCTCAAGGCTATGATGCCCCTTATACAAGTGATTAAGTGACACAAGTAGGAGTCACCTTACAGTCACATAACAACAAGAAAGAACTGTAGTACTACTGTGGTAGTGCCATTTGTTGTTGTATAGTGTCTATTTCTTAGATTATTGCTTTAAAAGTTATACACATGTATGCATTTGCATTTCTATAAAAGCTATATTATATTATTTAGAAACTCTCTCACGTATCCCTTCACTTGCTCCCACCCAGACTCAAAATTTTACAAGTGTTCTTGCTGAATGGCCAGAAACCATTGGGAGAGGGGACAGCAGTGATAAAGTGAGAAATGGGTACTCTGCACCTCAGTGGAGCATGTTTTATTTCAGGAAAGTCCAGAAATCTCTGCAGAGCTTCACACTTAATTTCTAACAAAGAGAATCCTCCCTTCAGGTCTTTGCCTTGGCAGGAATGAGGTGCATAGTATCAGTTTCATGATATGGATTCTGGGATTTGTAAGCACAGTTGTACTCCTAATCCATCCACACCAGACCCACAAATTGAAAGGAATCTCATTTGGACCCAGAAGCCACATACACTTACGAATGACACTGCTCTTTTATTTCCTCCTCAGCTTGGTTTTGCCAGGGTAGCTTCAATTACATGTGTGAAAGGAAATGTAGTTTATCACCACATATGACTCCTGCCAAGTCACAAAGCAAGCCAGTAAAAGTCCCTCAGGAGCAGTGAAAAATATATTAGTTTGTCTGCTCAAATGTATAGGAAGCATATGCCTTACTAGATTTCTCAGCATTAATCAGAAGAACAGTAAAGTTGATGTTCTTTTGCCAGTATCATAAAAGGTTTAGAAGTTTCCTTTCCCACCTCATTGTTTGCTTTTTGGAACTCAAGTACATTTATCTTGGAATGGAGGAGGTGCAATGAGAGGGAAAGCAAAAAAAATTCAAGGAATAACTTGATACAAATGGGTATCTGTCACTGGGGAAAATGTTTTAGTTTTCACTGTTGGGTACAAGAAGGAACTCTTCATTCTTCAGAATAATCTCTGCTAGGCACACAACTGTGTGAAAGGCACATCTCATTGTTTGAGACTGGGGGTAGAAAATAGTTGCTTACCCAGGAGTATCACATATTTATTTGCTTAACATATTTAGACTGCCCATTAGAGTACAAAACCCTCTCAAGGAGATTCACAAGATGAAATCAGTACAACACTGAACAGAATGAATAAAATCCAATAGCAATAACAAAGCAGAAATTTTATCTCCCCTAATAGCTAGTGACAACTAGTGACTTCCTTGTCAGTAGGATAGTGTTTCTGCTCTGGGTTTTAGCCCTGATTTTAATGAAACTATTTAAGATAGTAAGCCCCATCTCCAAAATAGGTTCAGTAGCTTGAACAGCTCTTTTGAATTTCTGTCCAAACCAAGAATGGATTTTCTGCCCCAGTGACCTAGAAACCAGCAACCACTAGTGCTAAACTATAAACCATGGCAATCAAAAGGATCAACAATTCTGTAAAAAGGACAACTCAGGAGAAGATGAAGAAAGGCTTTTAGTGATGAGTCCTGAATCACAGAATCATTGAGTTGGAAGAGACCACAAGGGCCATCCTGCCTAATCCCATTCTGCCATGCAGGAAGACACAATCAAAGCACTCCTGTCAGACAGCCATCAGCATCTCTTTAAAAACTTACAAAAAAGAAGACTCTACAGTTTTCTGAGGCTGCATTTCCACTGTCAAACAGCTCTTATAATCAGGAAGTTCTGCCTAATATTTAGGTGGAATCTTTTCCTATAGATTGAATCCATTGCTCTATGGCCTAGTTTCTGGAGAAACAAGCTTGCTCCATCCTCAATAGGACATCCCTTCAAATATCTTCAAACATGGCTATCATGTCCCCTCTTAACCTTCTCTTCTCCAATCTAAACATACCCAGCTCTCTAAGCTGCTTCTCATAGAGCATGGTTTTCAGACTTCTTTGCTCACCCTCCTCTGGACACGCTCTAGTTTGTCAACATCTTTCTTGAATTGAATTAAAGATATTTACTAATTATTGCATTCCATAGATATGGACTAAATGTGAGGGGGGGGCTTTACCTTGTAGCCACTATCCTGACCCTTTCAGAGGCAGGTGAAGAAGAATGGTCATGCTAGTCCAGAGTTTTTCAAGCCTTCTTGGCTCACAGATCATTGTCTTCCTAGCAATCCCATGAAGAAATTGAAATCCAAAGTATGTCCCACCACATAGATTTAACCGGATATTAACTTACACAGATGCATGGTTGAAAGTGTAGTCATGAAGTCCTGACCTGCTCCCAATAAAGTGATGTCAGTGTAAATCTTAAAGTTCTCCAAGATTGCCAGGTATACTGTCTAGGGTTGCTGGTATTTGCAGTCTAATGACAGTTAGTGGGATGCACAATTTCCACCCCGCTATATAGATCAAGGCTGTATCCTTCTCTGTCCCTTCCAGTTGGTCTTGGTGCTTCCCTCCAAATCCTGATGGATATATCGGGAGAAAGTAAGTATTTTTCTTTTTCACCCAGTTAGGTTTGGTGATACAGGTCAGGTCAAGATGCTCTTCTGTGAATAAGTCAAATATAAAACATTTCTTCCCACCTTCTGTTCTAGGGTCAGTGCAAGTGTGGAGGGTATATCTCTGGACCATGAGTGGGGTAGGAAGGTGAAGCAGGGATGCTGCTGAGGGGGGGGGGGGCAAGAAACACCCTCCTTCTTGCAGTCACTGTCAGTGAGTGAGAAGGCATCTCTCCATCCAGGACCACATCCAACACACTTTCCCACACATCTTCCTGCCATGCTCAGGGGACAGAGAGATGTTCTTCTGCTTGCTAACATTGACTGCAGGTGAGTAGGGTGTCTCTCTGCCCCATGAATCTGGCCAGAAGGCATGGGAAGGATGCTGCTCAGGGAGCAGAGAAACACCCTCTTCATTTTCAGTCACTGTCTGTGAGCAGGAGGGCATCTCTTTTGTGTTCTGAGCCCCATAACATGCACCCCCACATTTTCCAGCCATGTTGAGGGGATGGAGCATTGTATCCCATGAACCTCCATGCCTTCCAGCCAGGCTCAGGGGATGGAGTGATGTCATCTTCACTTACAGTCACTGTCAGCAATTCGAGACCTCTCTCCACCCCATGAGCTACATCCACCAGCACCTTACAGTGAGGCTCCGGGGGTAGAGACATTCTCCTTGCTTCCATCAGCAAGCAGGTGAGTATCTCTCTGCACACTGAGCAAGTTTAGGAAGTAGTGGTGTCACCCAACTTAGGGTGTCACCTGGTGCAGTTTGAAGTCCCTGCAGTCCCTAATGACACTTCTGTCTAGTGCTTTGGTGTGGATGAAGTGAAATGCTCCGGATATTGCCATACTCAGTTCTTTCACACCTATGTACCATAGCCAAGAATGAAAAATGCTGGGAAGTGCACTCCCAAAACATCTGGATTGCTACATTTTTCCTGCCCCTGTAGTAAGCCATGTTTATGAAACTGTAAAAGTTCACAATCATAGTTAAATGGCTTATTTTTGTGTTGTTTATAGGTAGTCAAGACATAAATGTAGAACACATACAGCACACAAATTAGTAACTCTCAATATTAGGATTTATTTATTTATTTTGTTGGCATCATCCAAGCTGTGAAACTGGCTGTAGTGGGTCAAGATTCCTTTGAAACAGAATTAGCATTACCTCATTTAAACAATCTTCCAAATGAATCTAACTTTTGAAAATGAATGTAGAACAATATCCTTATTTCCAGCCCATTAATACTTAGGGAATTCAAGCAACTACACATTTTTGCTTTGACTGAGCAATTCATCTTCTCTTTTGGACACAGCAAGATCTAGTTCCTAAAGTTATACTGATTTGAAAATATTATTTTATATTTCTGTTGAGGAGGGGAGGGGAAAGGGGTAGGCTCCTGTACAGACTAGCTCGGTATCAGAATATTGTTTCGGTCTTCTGCTCTATAGCATGCTGACTCTTCCATGTTTCAAGAAGTGCAGTTTTAAATCACTTCAGAAGATCTCCTGCTTTTGCAAGAGGCATCCCTCAATAGGTTTCTCTGCAGAGCATAACCTACCTGCTTTGTACAAAAGAATACTGCTCTCTAGTGGAATGTGAGTAAAAATTCTATGACCTCACTTACCTACGTTTCTTGGCTAACTGCAGATGAAACAAACTGTGATTTAATTACCAACTGATAAAGCAGGTTTGGAGGTGGGGAGAGAGGGAGATGGCCTAACCTCTGCTTCTAGGGTATTTTTAATAGAAAATTGATTTGTGGAAAGCAGTTAATTTCACCCCCTCCCATGATATGAAGTTCAACATTATCATCTCTCATTTACTGCAGGGCTGCTATTGTAGAGTCAGCCAAAGATGCCACTTCAAAAGTCAGCAGCATTCATTTGATAATGTCATCATAATATCTGGCTCCAATTATAGGGATGCTTTCCTGAAAAATGCCTTGTTTTCTAATCAAGGTGTACTTAGTTTGGATTGTGAGGGGTTGGGGGGGGGCAAGCCATTTTGCACTTCTCTTTTTTTGAAAAAAGGAGTTTATGGCTTTTCTGTAAAGTGTAACCGGTAGGTCTTTTGTGATCCTCTCTTCCACACAGTCTGAAGGAGAAAGAGTCTGGAACTAATAGCAACTTAATTTGCCCAGGAACTCATAATAATTTAACTTGCTAAGGTTAATTTGCGAGTGATTAATAGCAGCATTTATAGAGCTAGAAATTTTTAATAACATTCCACTCAGGAATTTATAGTGCTAATGCTTCCTAGCCAGGGTTTGTGTTGGGGTTGTTGCCACGGTCCCTGCTTATTTTGTCATGATGTCTATGCTTCACAGATTGCTAAGTCCAGCAGCAGATGCCTTGCTAAAACAAATGTGGCACATTTTGTTGTCTGCCCCCAAAGGCTTGTTACAGATCTTCCATTGATTCAGTTGGACAGGATGAGGATGACGACTCCTATGAGAAGACTTATTTGCTATCACAACTTGCAATAAGCCTGTGGGCCTATGAATCTGTGCTCTGGACATGTTTCAAGTGAGCACATGTAACAGGAGTGAAATGAGCATGGGTTGGAGTATACTGTATTCAAAACAGACATTCTCTCCTTTAAGGTATTAGAAGATTTATTTTCAATATGCCCTTATCCTTAAGCAATTGGTAGAAATGCATGCTTTTCCTTTCTTTTTCTTTTCTAAACTTTCTTCTGTGTCCAGAGAATGTCTAGATCTTATTTTGTTTTGGGGAAGCAAAGAAAGTCATGCTAGATTACTGCATACTTTACAGTGTTGAGGTTTTTCTGGAAAACATGTGGTTACAATGCTGTGCAGAGAAATTTAATGGTATGCTGTAAGCCAAATAGTTTAGAAAAAACAGGTGTGTTTTAAAAAACAAAAAACAAAAAACCAGCCATCTATAATGCTTCTATGCCAGCCATACAATCAGAGAACGATATGATGAAAATAGCTCTCAGTGGGTATTTTTAATCTATTCTTGCACTATAGTAACTGGTACAAAATAGGGCTATCAACTGTTATACCCATAGGCTTAGAATCTTAGTCCTCCAGCTCTGTGGGCAGAGACTGCTACCTCTATCTAAGGGGGTTATCAAACGTTTATAACTTTTCAGGCATTTGGATTTAGCAACAATTTCCTTCGGTTCTTATCAGCTTTCAATTTTGCGAGTGGGCTGGCTGATGAACCAATTTTGAGTGAAAGGTACCTTAATATTCACAGAAAAACAAGCTCTTCTGTTACATTATGCTTTTGGAAGGCAAGGACATTTATTATTCCATGAAAATTATCACATGTAGGAAAAGACGTTGATTGCATCTGCACTGCAGAATGAATGCATTTTGACACTGCTTTAATTGTCATGGCTGAATTCTATGGAGTCCTGGGATTTCTAGTTTGTTGTGGGAGAGAAGGGTAAATATCCCTCAAAATTAAAAATCCCAAAATTCCATAGGATTGTGCCATGGCAGTTAAAACAGTGTCAAACTGTATTATTTCTGCAGTTGATTTGTATTGCCTTCTCCATGTAAGTGTGGCCTCTCTCCCTCTATGAAGAACATCCAGGCCATATCTCTCACCATCAGGAGCATTTCTTTTTTTTTCTTTTTTCTTTTTTTTAGATGATACTATCCTGTGCTTGGGAAGGAAAGTGCACAGAACCTAGAGAAAACTGTGTTTCATACACAGAAGGAAATTTAGGATTAGACATGGGAAAAATTGGTTAATGTATGTTCTATTTGTTCATGTTCAGATTATCTTCAGCCCCAAGTTTTTTCTCTCCTGGAAATGAAAGAATTTCCTAATAGAAATTATTAAAAACAAAGTGGACTTTCTGTCCTATTTGTACCAGTTGTTGCTATTCCCAGTATTGAGAGGATCATATTGGTAGGTATTCACAACATAGAACCTGTCCACAAAAAAAAAAAAAAGAAAGAAAGAAAGAAAGAAAGAAAGAAAGAAAGAAAGAAAGAAAGAAAGAAAGAAAGAAAGAAAGAAAGAAAAAAGAGGCAGCAACTCCGCTTCAGCAATTCAGTAACATGGCTGAATATACAGGGATTCAAATCCAGACATTTAAGAGTGAAGTATTCAAACTTTCAGTTTCAGTTTTTCTCGCATTAAGATTTTTATTCTCATAGGCTCTTCCTATTCAAAATACAAGTATACATCAGATTTTGGGTAAATTGTTATCAAAACAAACTGAAACACTCCCTATCCCTATTTAGAATCTAAGCCACTGCATGTGATGTATGTTCATAGATAATTATATTTCATTCCAGTAGGTGATAATACCGTTTTCTAACTTTGACTTAAATATCCTCTCAAATGGCAGTTTTGCAGACAGTGACTTGTTCTTCCATGACTCACATGAGATAAATTTATTCAGGAAACCTCTACCTCCCATTGCTTATTATAAGGAATGATTGCTTCAATGTTACTGGGGTTCCAGAGCTTCTGTTATTCCAAATCATTAAGAAGATGGTGTGTGTGAAGCAACAGATGGATACTTGGGTTCCTTTCTTTTGTACATGCAAATGGGGGGGGGAATATCAGAGGTAAGAGGGCTGCACTGGATCCCAGGCCATTGAAGTGCTGCCTCCTCTGGTCTCCCCCATCCATGAAAACATTTTGGCCGTAAATACCCCATCCTGATTTTTCCTTGGGGTCTCACAAACAATTCCAATTTTTTTTGCCCCTCAGGCTATGTTAGGCCCTAGGTAGACCTTTTGTTAAACAGAAAGTGACCAAAATATTGAGGGGACATTTTGGGACAAAAAGAATGGCAAAATATAGTTTTTTGGTGTTTTTTTTTTTTTTTTCAAATATAGAGTCCTGTGGAATCAGAAAAATAGCTTTGGGGACCACATGTTGCCAGCAGGCTGCATTTTCTTTGCCTTTGCATTAGAATGAAATGTCCAAATCTTCTATTATTATAATACAAAGGACATAGCCATGTTAGTCTGGAAAATCCGTATTACAGTGCCTTTGAGACTAAGGAGATTATTGCACATCTTAAAAACTTGTCTTACCTCTCCTGAATTGAAGTCTAATTCGGGCTGCATCTGGGTCCTATTGCATGGCTTTTGTCACCAAATCTACCAACGGAGTACAGGTTCCAAAATGCACTCTGACAGCCATTTTTCAAACCTGGAAAATCCCAACTTTCAAAAATAGCCACCAGAACATGGTAATTATGATGGCAACTGCAATCTTGATATTATTGGGGAAATTTTTATAGAAACAGGAATGTGGTTATGTGGTGGATGAGAAATGAAGGTATTGCCCTGCCATAAGAATTCTGTGCACCCCAGTGAAATTTTCCTTCCTTTTCCACATTTCAAGCACCACAAAGAGTGAGGCACTGTTAATTGTTCACACCTAGAATTCCTACATTTGCTGTGTTTGTATTCCCATGGTAACTTTCCCTGCCATTTTTCCTAAACTATATTTCTTAACATTCAAATAATTTTTAAGTTACTGTAATGCTGGCAATTTGGGAACTGAAGATGGGGAAATTTCATTAGAGAGAGCAAAATTCTTATTTGGAGGGCAATACTCTCATTTTACCCCTTTTCTCTTGTGTATAAATTTTCATATTATATTCAGCTAAAGAGGAAATGTTTATTTTATATCATTTTTTTAAGGATAATGAGTTTCTGCTGGGGAAGTACCTTGCTTTCTGTAAGATATATACATAGATTCATTAATTTGTACTACATACATAAAGGTTAATGTCCATAATAAAAATAATTTCATTACACGTTGACCTGTCCACACCTCTTTAAAATTTACACTGCCTCTGAGCAGGAAGAAAATACACATACTCCTTGTTAGGTTTCTATAGTTCTGACTGTGATAGACACTTATCTAGTTTATGTTCAGCAGCCTCAACAACTTAACATGGTACCCTGGCATTTTTTCTATTGACTTATTGATTTGATGCCTCCAGAAAAAGAAATTTAAATCTTTGCAGCTGTGACTGGACAGGGATGCTGTTGATGTGTCATCCACTCTGCTGCCAAATACTCTTCTTGCTTGAGCTGACCAAGATGGTCTCAGAGATTGTGTTGGAGAACCCTAGGGCTGTGGTTCTGGCTCAGGATTCCATGGCTACCCTGAGAACTGTGGGGCTATCTTAATATGTTGTTGGTTTAACACATGAGGCAGGGCATACCCTGGATCTGGTCTTTGCTGTTGGGTGGATAGAGGATGATCTGATTTTAGGGAGGATTTCAACAACCTTATTGTCATGGCCAGATAATTTCCTCATGAAGTTTGGTTTGATGGTAACAGATTCTACCTGCAGGGGTGGGGAACCTATTAAGATGGACTGTCCTGAGATTTACAGAATCTGAAGTTTTCGTGAACTCTCTGGGAGATATTCCTGCTGAAAGGGCTGGTGATTCTATCAAGGCTTTGGATTCACAGTGGAATGGAGAGATGGGAAGGGCTATCAATACAATCTCTCCTAAGTACCCAATCCAGTCATATGGAGTCTGAAATTCACCTTAGTTAACAGAATACCTGTGGGCAATGTAACAGACTAGATGATGGCTAGACATATGGAGTAGGTCTTAGAGCAAATGCAATTGGAAATCAATAAAGACTCCTCATTGTGCCACTATGCAGCAATGACACAGGCCAAAAAGTCAGATTACACCACTAGGATTGCAACCTCAACCTTTTTACCACTGGGATTATATCACCTAGCAAGGAGTCTTTTGGATACAGACCCAGAGACTTCACGTTTGCAACCCACAGCCACCTGCTGTGAAAAAATTGTCAGGTACTTTGAGGAAAAAGTTACTCACATTTGCTCAGAACTCGACACTACACTTGTTACAGAACCTAGAGAGCTTCCATTGCATTATGTGGTCAATATTCATGGGATCAGTTTCACTTATTGAATCCTGATGATGTGAACAAGATACTTAAAACAGTCTGGCCCACCACATGTAAACTCAATTCTTGTCCATTTTGGCTGATAAAATCTAACAGGGCTGGACTGGGTGGGCCCAGGGGGTAGTACTGGCTTGTTATGTTGGGTGGGAGGGATGTGCCTGCTGCCTTGAAAGAGGCAGTGGTACACCCTTTCCTGAAGAGGACCCAGAAATATATGAGAACTACTACGTGATTGCAAATATCTCCTTTTGGGGCAAGGTGCTTGAGTGTGTGATGGCTGGGTAACTTCAAGTATTCTTGAAGAAAACAGATTATCTGGCAAATTTCGGTTTAGTTTCAGGCAAGAATATGGCATTTAAACAGTCTTAGTTGCTCTGACAATCCACTCTGGGATAAAGACAGGGGAAGTACTACCTTGTTGATCTTCCTGGATCTCTCAGAGACTTTTGATACCATTGATCTTATTGGATTGACTTTGTGAGATGCGCGTAGAATGCACTGTTTTGCATTGGTTCAATTCCTATCTAGGAGGCAAGTTCCAGAAAGTAGCATCTATGAAGCTTTGTATCAGTGTCTTGATCCTCCTGTACATGTAGTTGTGTCTTGAAAATGCATCAATAAAGAATGCATCAATAAAGGCTCTGCTCGCCTAGTGTTGGTTTAGAAAACAGTTCTTCCTAATCCCATTCACATCTTGCATCTTTCTCTGTTGCTTAGTAGAGCACATTGATATTTTCCAATTGGTTCATTAATGATCCTTAATTATGATTAATGTGTATAAAAACTACCAAAGATGTGATGGCCAAATTCCTTCCACAGTAGAAAGAAAGTAGTTGACTACTTGTATCATTGAACCATGGGGTGGAGGGCTATGAAAAATAAAAAATTTAAAAATTAAATAATCTTTCTTAATAATGGCAAACATGTGAGAATTAGCAACTTGGCCCTTGTAGTTTCTGAAAGAGAGTGCCATAAAATCAAAAGCAATTCAGACAATCCATGGCAAAGATAATGGAACAAGTTAGAAATCTTAACTTCTCATTCTCCAGAATCTGAGAAAAAGCAGAGATTTCATAATAGAAGCACATCAAATCATGGGGGCTATCTTGATCTCTGCACTGAAGAATGCTATTCTGAAAAAAGTCCTCATTTTTAGAGGCTCTATCATTTTAGACAGGCCAAGGCCATCACAGTACATTGAGCAATTCAGAGATTATGTGGTAAAAGTCCATTAAAATGCTATTCTGCATTTGAGCTGATCAAACCAGGCACTAATCATGCAGCACATACCAGCCACAGTTACAAGCAAATTGGGTTAGAAGTACTGGGCTTGGGGCAGAGTTACATTTGTGTACTATAACTTTCTAAATCTCCCAGAGACCTTGATGACAGAGGGATTTTTTCACATTGTCCAAAAATGTAATTTTTCCAAGTTTTCCTCTGTGTCACTTTTCTGTTTTTAATTGTACTCCCTAGCTGTGTGTTGTTGTTGTTTTTTCTCTCTAGGAGGGAAAGCACACAGAGAAGGGGTTTAAAATTATTCTGCTCTGGCATCTAAGCCAATATCCAAGAGGGAGTCCCTCAACTGATTATAAGAAAAAGAAAAGAAAAAGATCTGGAAATCTTGTCACAAATCTTCCCAATCTTGGCTAGTCTGTTGGACAGTGTGTGTGGAAGGAACAGAGCTTGGAAGTAAATAGATGCAGATAATGGGCTACTTTTAATTAATACTTCTTTACATTAACTATGAAGGAGTGGGCAATTGCTAGTGAGGTCACACTTCCATTTCCTGATATGATTTGACAGTTTTGGGTGGAAGATTTTGCTTAGGGCATGTTTGACCTCTGTGGTTTAATTTCAGGTGAGTGTGGGGGGAGAACTCTCCAGGTTGTGAGATACATGACAATATAGCCCCCCCCATACACCCCTATGACTGGGGGTCATAGGGAGTCCATTTTTGGATAAAATAAAATAAAAATGGGAAAACATTGTTAGGGGTTCTGGAGCCCCTAGGAACCTTAAAAATGGCCTTGAGGCCCACACTTTCTCAATTCCTGAGCTAAAACATAAGCTACGTTGCATTACAATTGTAAGCTAATGAAGAGAACCTCTCTCCTTTGTACTGTAACTATTTAGTTACTTTTATTTTTACAGAACTATGGCCTGACTACTTAAATTTGTTTTAATCTATAGGACAGTAGCTTGTAGCATTCTGGTTTGTTAGAAAACCAAAAGTAGTGATTTGATTATTTTGGAATAATGAGAAATAAAGAAGTTGCATTTAAAAACAACTTGGATAGTAATTAACTCCTTTTTCAATGGCAATTATAAATATCAATTATTTTTAGATGGTAACTTTCCAAGCAAAACTATTGCATAGCTTGTGAAAGAGGAGTTTTTTGTCTCCCAGGTATGCCCATTTGAAATGTTTGCCTTTCCCGCATCTATCTGAAAAGTATCTGAATTGAAACATCACTCTCTAAAATGAAACTTGTGGATAATCCAACACATCTAAATAAGATGGGAGGATGAAGTGGGGGAGTCTCTTGACAGGCTTGAAGAGTTTTTGAACAGCAGGTTTTTAAAGCCTCGAGATTACATGCAAGGTAATAGCAGAGTAAAAATGCTGCAGCTGATTGTTGGGATGCAGAGCTGGTCTTGAATATTTAAGCAATAATTGACAGTACGTTCAAAGCAATGAATGGGCCCCATGTTGAGGCCACACATTGGTATGTTTACGGAGAAGTAGAGTTGATGATAGGCATTATATTGCAAGGAAGGAAGGTAATGAAAGAACCTGAAAGATCTTTCCTCTTAATGGAATTGTCAGAACTGAAAGAAACACTATTGGGGGGGGGGGTAGGAAAAGAAGGGGGTGAGCTTGCCTGTTTTAAGATCTGTGTTGTGATAAGTGAAGTCACAGAATGACTCACTTTCCTTCTTTACCCTGTTTTGATTTACTCTAACCCTTTCCTGTTCTTGGGGACCTGTGAATCTAGAACATAAGTGTCTTGTAATAAATGTGCCAGATGAGCCTAGATACTTAACTGCTTGTCAATCACACTTCCTGGCTAAATACATGATTCCATGCCTTCCATGGAGACACAAACCTTGTTTGATGAGCCCTCATATCCTCATGTTGGGAACCATATCTATGTTCAGTTATATATGCACATAGTTTCCTTTAAAACCCAGCATGGTGTAGCGGTTTGAGTGCTGGACTACAAGCCTGGAGACCAGGGTTTGAATCCCCACTTGGCCATGGAAACTCATCTTGGGTAAGTCACACTTTCACAGCCTCAGAGGATGGCAATAGCAAACCCCCTCAATGTGGCGTGCAGTTTGAGTTTCCCAGAGCATTAACCCTTTTAAAGGGAAACAAAAATATGCAAGTATAGAAAGTTAAACTTGTTAGAGTTCAGCTTTCATCAACAGAAACAGCAAAAATCTGAGTCAGACTATTTATTCTAAATATGCCTTCCTAAAGAATAAAGACTAACTCCAAAAAATGACATACATACAGTTTGTAGTTTAAAAACAAACAATAATTAATTTAATAAATAAATACATGCAAACTAAATCCTGTCCTAACTGGTGATGGTTTGGGTAGAGCAGGCAGAGATTGTCAACCTCACTCAGACTGAGTGAGATTGATAGGACACTGTTTAAAATCTTGAGAGAAAGTCTGTTAAACTTTCCAAGTGTGAGTGACAAGAGTCACATATTTAGACAGAATGAGATAGATAGAAGGAAGTCCCTGACTATCTAAGGAGGGAAAGGAGAATGTAATACATAAAATTTCCAACATGAAGAACTAGCCATGAAAACTCCATGACAGCTTTACCTTTGGGTCACTTTAGTTGGAAATTACTTGAAGGCTGCAAACACAACAACAACAACAAATAGGTTCCTTCAGACGGAAGGTGATTATTCATCAGTGGGGGTGGAGTATGGCTGTCATGTGCATTGCTATCTAGGAGGTGGCATAGAAGGCCCGCTTCATGTCTGGAAAGCGCTCATCACCATTCTTGCTAATTGAAGTACTATCAACTGTAGATAATATTAGTTATTCACTGCCAAAGTGACTTTGAAATCAAACATTTAGACATTTCTAAGGGCTAATTCCAGGTATAAGAATGTGCTGGCAAAGTTCTCTCTGGTGGGCTCTCTCATACATTGCTCTACCACCATGGTTTACTTTCTGGGCAGCAGGTAGCAATGCCACTGTCATTTTTCAGACAGCAGCGAAACACCTACTATTCAAATGATTTACAGTGGCCCTAATTTAGTAGTTACTCCAGGAGCATAGGGCTTTTTGGAAATCTAGAGAGTACTGTAATGATAGTACAACTTTGTAAATTGGGCCTTGGACAGTGAAGAATAGAGATCATTGAGAGAAAACCTAAACACCAAGCTCTTCCCATGTCCCTTTTCTCTCTTACCCTATTTGGGTGTTATAGACTAAAAATGCAAGAAACAGGATTTCACTCTTGGTGGGGCAATGTTTATGGAGATTTCAGCATTCTGAATCACATGTAGAACTGCTATGGAAGAGGTTCTCTTCTTCAGAAAGTCATTCTCTGTTTCAGGAGAGTGATGTAAGCTTGCAAACCCATCCTTTATAGCTTCACCCACTAACTCCTGGATACTATTCACTTTCTCCCATTTTTTTATTTTCTTCTATTTCATTTTTCATTTATTTTTTTAACGAGTGTAAACAATTGGATTGTATCCATTTGTCTTGTTTACTTGCAGATGTGAAATTGTAACTCAGTGTGCTGTGAGTGATGGGATAAGGATGATCAATCATTTGTTTGTGAAAGAAAATATTAATTGAAAAAGCTGAATAGGGCATTATTTTAGTCTAATTGTGCAGAACACTCAGACTCACCAGGATTCCTGATCACCTGGAGCTCCTTAACTACATGTGGACAAACAACATTACATCACACTTTTGCAGACCTTTCTCAATAACACGGGGAGGTTAGGAGTGGATGGAATGGGTCTGGAGCACACATACTGGCTTTTTTACATGAATGTGTGTGGGGGGGAGAACACCTGAATTCTGTCTGCTATTAACAATTTGTCTCTAGTGTCCAAACTTTTATACTAGTTTCCTTTTATCTTTGTCTGCAAGCAGCTAGTCCTCTTGTGTATTTTTAATAACATGTCCCCTTAGGATTTTCATGTTTTATTTTTAGTGTGATGGTGCACAGTCAGAATCACAAGAAACCATTTCCAACAATTTTAACAAGTAAAAAGAATAAAATGTGAATTCAGGTTCATTTGCCAATAGTACTCCTTCATTTAATGTAAAATGTCCACATCTCATAATGCAACTGAATCTGAAAAGAGAATTTCAGAATCAGCCTCATTTTTGAGATTATAAGGGATCTCTCTCTCTCTCTTTCTCTCTCTCTCTCTCTCACACACACACACAAACACACACACACATGTGCATAAACAATTATTAGTAAAAGTAGGATTTGCTTAAAAATAGTTTTTCTCATCATTTGCTGTATTGTCAGTTGTAGGGATGAAATTCTTGTTAATGTTCTGTTTAGAGGAAGCAATGAATAATTTTAACAATTTTCTTCTCAGTGCAAAAACAAGTATTTGAAAGCTGCAGTTTTCAAACAAATGTGCAAGTTGAGACTTATTGTGTATTAAATTCATCCATAGTATTTTTGCACAGAAAACAGCATTTTCTGCAAAGAAAATAGCAGAAATAAGCAGAAATATTGTGCAAAAATACTATTTTTGTGGAAAAAAATGTTGTTTCCTACAGGCAAATGCTGTTTTCTGCACATACACACAAATGCCACATGCAAAGTTTGCACAGAATAAATCTTGAAGTTCAAAGATTCTCATCCCTCCATGATTCTCATCAGGGTTTCTCGACACTTGGAGGACATGTTTTTCAACTGTGTCTTGAATATTTTCAAATACTCTTTTCATCCCTAGCCAAGTATTAAATATCAAGGCATATATCTTTACACTTGCATTAGACTGCTTGTTGTGTTTCTTAGTCTCAAACTTGTATGTGACTGAGTTGTACTAGTCCTTCTAATATTAGGCAAGATTTTGTGTTCAGGGTAGTGTGATATCCTGGTGGTTAATTGTTCTGAAGACTATGGGACTGGTTCCATAAACCAGTGCAAAGTCAGGGAAATTATTTGTACAACTCATTACAGATACAGATTTGAGACTAAGAAACACAACAAACAGTCTAAGCTTGTTGTACTGGAGATAGCTCATGGTAGGGGGTGGGAGCATCAGTCAGCTGCTTCTGGAGCAACAGAGGAATAGACCTCCATCAGTCACAATGGTTGCTTCCCAGTTAGTGGGTCTAGGGTGGGTGTGGGTCTGGGATTCACTCTATGGTGCTTATGCATACGTATCTCCCATACAAAGTTCTAGCCATTTGTTATTGTAAGACATATGCTATAGTACTGAATAAAATTATAGTGGGTATATTGAAAGTATCCCTCCTTGACATTTCCACTCAGGACGTCATTACATGGGGGAAATCTGCTGGTTAATCCACACAAATCCCAAACAGAAACTGGATTTGTGCCTCACGATTTCACATGACGTCGCACAGAAACTGGACAGAAACTGGACAGAAACTGGTGTTATCCGAGATCTTTTGACTTTTGGTAGTTTTGAGGAAATGCATTTGCAAAATTACAGTAATTTCGCATTTACCGTAATGTGAAAAGCAAATGTGCATTTGGGAGCATTTCCCTGCTTTTTCCCATGGTTCCACGGCAAGCATTCCTCTATCTGTGCATGTGCAAGAAGATAATTTCTAGTACATTTACGGGCTTTTCTCACTTATGTGTGAACGTTAAATGCGCTTACTGTAATTTTGCAATTAAGGTACCGGTAATTATGTGTATCCTTAATTACAAGTGTCACATTACTCAGCTCAAGTCCTGCTTTTGCAAATTCTGGCATGAACTTCAGCAGTCACTTCTGGCAACAAGCTCTGAAGAATGGTTGCGTGGTTGTTGTGAGTGCCAGGCAGATTCCTCTGCTGATGTCCTTTTATTGGTTATGAAAGGAAAATCATTTCATTGTAGAATGAGAAGGTTAGATTTGTCAGAATATAAGAGCACTCCAATGAGCTATGCTGGATCAGAACAAATGCCCTTCTATCCCAACATTGTGCTCACACAATGGCAAACCAGTTGCCTACAGGAATATCACAAACAGGACATAATTGCTACAACAACCTTCTACTTAGGCTCCTCAGTAGCTGATATACAGCAGCATAATGCTCTGTATATAACAAAGGTGTTATATAGTGATCCTGACTAATAGACATTGATGGCCATAACCTTTTTTTAAAGTTGTCCATGTTGGCATCCTTCACTGCATCTACCAACAGTGAATTCCACAGGTTAACCTATTACATAAACTTGGTGATTTGTTTGAACAAACATTTTCATTTGTAGACATTTCTTATGAACAGGTAAATGGCTAAAAAAGGCCCTTGTACCATAACAAATGAAGTTTTGGAGGTATTTTAAATGATCACATGAGCTGATATAACTTTCTTCTCTTGAAATATCATGAATGGGTAAATATATTTTGAGATTTGTGGTTTGGTATTTAGCGTGGTCTGTCAGAGAGCTCTGGTGCCTCACAAAACTACAAACCCCACTATTCTGTAGGATAGAAGTATGGTAGTTAGTGGTGTAAAACTGCTTTAATTCTGCAGTGTAAATGCACCCTATGCTGAGTGTTAATATTTTACATACCTCTTCTTGGCAACAAGTAGTTCTCTTGGAGTTGTGAAGAGAGATGAAAACATTAGTTTTCTTTCTCTGTATGTGAACTACCTTTCAGCCTCCAAGACTTTTCAGACAATGAGGAAACTAAATGAGGTCAATCTCAAGTAACATTGAAAAGCCAAAGGGCTAAGCTCTAGGCCTGGTAATAATCTCTTCTAGGCTTGATGGCACATTTTATATGTATTGAAGAAAATCCCCTTTGCAATTTCTTGCTACCTCAGCAACTCTGCTTGGTATCACCTGAATGAGTGTGTCATGAGCATATCATGTTTTTGTAGAGTACCATATTCCTTTTAAATGGTGGGCCAGGTCATATGCATAAATGAGTCAATGCTTTGGGGACTGGGTGGTTAGTAAATATCTGGAAGATGAAATATTGGTATGAACCATGAAGTTCTTGCACAGAAACAATCATAATAATATCAGTGCAAAACAGTCATTTCAGGTAAATCAGCTGCCACAGGTTCTGCTAGGTTTTTGTGTCACTTTCGTGCTCGCACTTGTTCAGAAACTATGAAGGAGGGAACCATCCACTGTTGTATGTGAATATATTCATGCAACTAGAAAAATATTTCCCTGTTTTGTAGCCAGTAACAACCACTGGCCATAATACTGTTAGTGATATACACAACTGTGAGTTCAATGTATGTTTGTGATGCCCTTTTTTTGGTCATTCCAGAGGCTAGTATTCTTTTCTTCCCTCTGCAATTACCAAAGCCCCTATCCCCCAGGATACACCATTTGGTGTGGTAGCCACATGCCCCCAGCCATTCAATGGAGAGCTTGGAGGATTGGAGGAGTGTTTGGCTATGTCCCCATAACTAGGCAAAGAATTAGTTCCATATCTATGAAAAGGACCTCAGCAGACCTCAGCAATGTGATATCTTTCTTAATCTGACTATGGGGATGTACTCAGGAGATTCTCAAATCCCCCAGTTCTCCACCAGTCACTAAATGGCCATGGTGGAGTGGCCTTATAACAAAATAGGAGTCTTGGGGGTAGTGAAAGGGAGCCATACCTGCAACATGTTTATGTTATATTCAGTAATGTAAGATCTTGGCCACAGAGTATTATTTTGCAGTGCTGGTCTTGGAAACCTATGAAGATATCAACCTGACCTTTTGCTGGATGCAGACCTAATCATATTTGATTAGAATTCAAACCAATGAGAATATTGTTGTTGCTGTTGACTTCCCTCAAGTCAACCTTGACTCTCTTTGCACAAAGAGAATATAGTCATGAATAACTCAAATGTTGTTAATGATGGTCCAATATTAGGAAAAAGGTAGGACATGAACTAATTAAACAAAATGATAGATACCGGTAGATAGATAGATAGATAGATAGATAGATAGATAGATAGATAGATAGATACCTTCATGTGTCTGAGATCCTAAGCATCATCAGGTTTTGATTTAACTCATTCTCTTCATTTGTTTGTTGTGTGCCTTCAAGTCATTTCTGACTTATGACAACCCTAACACAAACCTATCATGGGGTTTTCATGGCAAGATTTGTTCAGAGGAGGTTCATTGTCTTCATATAGAATCTTTATTTTCAATTGAGCTTAATAGAAGGAAGGAGGAGCAGTTCAACTCCTTCCCTCTGCACATACACACCTTTCTGTGTGAATGCTCAATCACTCACAGCCCTAGTTCGCAGATTTCCCACACCCAGATCCACACCAAAACCATGGAAAAAACATGAAATATATTTGCTTAAAAGTTCACAGTAGGAGTGCTCCTAAATGTAATCCCTGTTATTCAATAATTAGTTATCCAAATGGCTGCATCTTCTTTGAATATTTGAAGTATCTGTTTTCTATTGAAAATGGACACCCTTTCCAATTTTAACTTTCACTTTAATCAACATGGTTTGTTAACCAAATTTTAAACCTTGGAGATAGATCACAATAGAAGTGATAGTGGTGATGGTGGTTGTGATGATAAAGAGAATGAGGATGATAATAATTGATAATGATGATAATCATCATAATACAAGGGGCCGAACATCCACCCTGCATTAGTAATGCAATGCAATGAGAAGCCAATTGTAACCCTGGGATGGACACCTGTTCAAAAGGACACCGAAGTATCAACATGAGCTTTGGGAAATTATGTATTAGCTCAAAGGCAGTAGTGCCTAGTGACTGGATTACTCAGCCAAGGACCTAATCCCTATGTATATCAAGTCCAGAGACACAAAGAATTCCAGAGGCAGGTTTCTAACCAAGTAATGAGTCTTATTTTAAAAGTAGAAATCCAATAATCATACACCGCACACAACTACACACACTCACAAGGACTAAGAAATTCAAAGGTGTTACGTTGGAACAGAGTAGGCTGAACTAATGGAAATATTATACCTGAATGGATAGTTGCTCCACTTGTTACAGGTCCAGAGATAAAAAGGGAAACTCAATCGCTCTCAAGGCAAGTGGGGGTTGGCAAGTGAAAGAGGAGCTAGCCAAGCAAACAGGCATCATGTATGCCTATGACTAGACTAAGCCAAAGAAACAAAGGAAGGGCACCAATAACAATAGTGAATTTCAATCCTGGAGCAAAATCCAAGGTATCAAAAGGACCAAATCATCGTGCTTTATTTGAAATGGGTTTAAATAACTTTGAAGTCATTTTTCCGAGGTGGTAACATTGTAGTGTGAATATGAGTGATGGATGTGTCCAAGGTAAGAGGGATTAGAGCACAGGGCCACGTGTTTTTGACTCCTTGGCACCATCCCATTGTTGGCATTTCTCACTTCCTCTAGTGGGTCCAGAAACAGAGCCCAAGCAACTCCTAATGCTAGCCTATGTGTGATGGAGGAATTCTAGTAATAGTGTCCACAGCAGGGTTATAGAGGGGCCATTTAACTGGCATTTATTTTTATTTTATTTTATTTTTTACAATTCTGATATCAAAAGAGGAAGGATCCAATTGGGCTAACACAATAGTATTTTAGTTATCACATATTGGTCACATTAGAGAGCCAGACTATTATTTGATTAAAGTTTCTATGTGAAACAATGTCATTAGATTCATGAACAGCTTCAATTAGCTAATTACTAATTCTGAGTGAGTGATGTTTATACTTTACCTATGAAAGCAAATTTGCATTTCATAGGAATTCTTGCTATTTAATTGAGAAGGAATATTGTGTAAATTCATGCTGAGAGATGTTTTTTTTGGTACTGATTACTCTTAGAACACTGCTTGGGGCACAAGTTGAGTCAAAATATTATAACATGTATTCCTAGTGGGGGTTACTTAAACTATTTCTGAAGTGTGGTGCCCTATGTGGAATTTGCAGTCTTTGAAATCCACTTGGCACATGTGTAGGTGAAAAACAATCTTTGTTCATTTTCTCATTCTTAATGGCAAATGGTATCTCTACATATCTTGACATGGGGGGAGGGTTTCACATTTTGTGTGTTTTTGTCCACATTTAGACCTTTTCTCTGAACCTTTTGCTTGCACAAAAAATACTGAATGTTGCACAAAATAGATGCTTCACATAAAAAAGTTATATTTTGAGCAAATACTATGTCTGGCCTTCATAACTGCTCTGTATTCAGCAACACAATGTAGTCACGATTGTGGCACTATTTTCCCTGCCAACACACCTTAACAGCAGTCAATGAGACTGTGACAATCAGAAGCAAGACCCCTGTCACAATTCGTTACAGCCTCACTCTTGGGCATGACTAGGCTGGAAACATCATTCTCCTTGTGACTTGATTGGCAGCTTATGAGACCTCCTTTGCTCAATGCGACTGCTGGCTATTATGTAGGCTTGAAGAGGGGTTGGGCCAGGAGATATTATTTAATTAAACATTTTGTCCGGGAAAGCAGCCAAAGGGCTGATAAGACAGCTGGCTCGCAA
>CM034703.1:84945806-84955817 GCA_020142125.1 Phrynosoma platyrhinos
CCTATGAGGAATGACTTAGAGAGCTGGGGATGTTTAGCCTGGAGAAGAAGGTTAAGAGGTTATATGATAGCCATGTTTAGATATTTGAAGGGATATCATATTGAGGAGGGAACAAGCTTGTTTTCTGCTGCTCCAAAGACTAGGATCCAGAACAATGGATGCAAGCTCCAGGAAAAGAGTTTCCATCTCAACATTAGGAGGAACTTCCTTACAGTAAGGGCTGTTTGACAGTAGAACACATTTCCTTGGAATGTGGTGGAGTCTCCCTCCTTGGAGGTCTTTAAACAGAGGCTGGATGGCCATCTGTTGGGGTTGCTTTGATTGGGAGTTCCTGAATGGTAAGGGGTTGGACTGGATGGCCCTTGTGGTCTCTTCCAACTTCATGATTCTATGATTCTATGAGCTGGTCCAGCTGAGCCTTTTAATTTCCTTTTGCTTGGTTGAATAGCCTGTCCCTAGCCTAACTTTGTTTGCCTTGCTTGATCATTAGCCTGTTTAAGTGAGTGTCTGTGTATTTTAGATAGCAAAACATATTCTCCCAAGCTTAGTTATCACTATTTGTTTTTGTTATTTACATGAGAGATGGAAGGCAGGTAGTCTTACTCACCACAAGAAAGTCAAAGCACCATTTGAAATTTCGCTGAGATTGGAACAGGTCCTGAGATTACTTACTATCTGCTTTCACTGTAAACAGAAAATGAACTGGAGTAAACCAACTTACATCACTAGCAGTCTGCTTCAACATCACCAGCACTTTCAGAGGCTTCATCAAGCAGTCTTGGTCAAAACAGGAGGAGAAAAATTCAAAGCATTCAGGCACAGGGGCAAAATGGATATGTTGTGAACAAGCAGTGGTGGCAGCACCAGCTATCACTCTTCTCTGTTAAATAGCTCAGGAAGGTGGGGGAACTAGGGAGCCAAGAGAGAGAAGTTTCCAAGAGCAGACAAGATCACCTGATCACCTACAATGGATGCCTTACATAGGGAATTTTACAATTTTCACTGCTGGCAGTAAATATAGTATGCTTTTAGCACTCCCCCCCCCCCTTTACTTCTTTTTGCTGCATCATTAGTTTTCAGTGTCATTATGCTGGCAGAAGAAGGGGGCATCCTTTTATCACCTTTACTGTCATTATAGTTACCATTATTGTTATCCTATATCTCAGTAGAACATCAACAGACATAGCTGACTGATGATTTGGAGAGACAGGGGGGGTTGCAGACTGTCAGAAATAGTGCAAATTGAGTCCACTTTAAGGGTTAGGGTTAGGGTTAGGGAATCATGGGAACTGTATTTGATTGTGGCACCAGAGTTCTCTGACAGAGAAGGCTCAATGTCTCAGAAAAAAAATCCCCATGATTCCCTAGCACTAACCCTAACCCTTAAAGTGGACTCATTTTGCACTATTTCTGGCAGTCTGCAACCCCCCATAGTCTGAGAACAAAATCCACATGAAATGAGTAATCAAGAGTTAGTAGTCAATTATCTTCCCCTTAGTCTGAACCCTAGAATTACTGGTCTGAAATTTGTTGTTGTTGTGTATCTTCAAGTTGTTTCCTACTTATGGCAACAATAAGGTGAACCTATCACAGGGTTTTCTTGGCAGAATTTGTTCAGAAGGGGTTTGCCATTGCCTTCCTCTGAGGCTGAGAGTGTGTGACTTGTCCAAGGTCACCCACTGAGTGTTCATGGCCAAGTGGGGATTTGAACCCTGGGCTCTGGAGTCAGTGTTCAAGCCACTCTGAATTAATCCTCTCTTAGGGATCTTACTTGTCTCACACATGTATGTGAATGTGGGGAAAAACAACTATTTTTGGTTTCCCAATGAGAGAGGACTGGTGGTCTGGATTCCCAAATCATAAATCAGAGTCAGGGTCCAGAATGGAACAGGCTAGCTCCATATTAGTACAGAAGGGTCCAGGGCAGCACAATGGAAACCCTGATATGTGGCCTTCTGCTTAGGAATGTAAGCCTTTTGACTTTTCAATCTCACATTGAAGAACAAAAGATTCCCATAGTTTATTTCCCTATTGTGGAAAGGGAAAATAAGTATTTCTGTGTAGTATTCTCTCTGTATTTTCAGATCTCAAAGTGTTCTGGGTATTAGACTGTGCAGAAATTCTTATTTTTTATGTACAAGAAACTTTATATTTCTGAACAGAATACACTACCAGAACAATTTAGGCTATTTCAGTACAGGGAGAAAAATCTGTGCCAAATTCTCAAGACTGTTTTTGTTCCCAAATGTCTGATTTTTTTTGGGGGGGGGGGGTTCAGATAATGAATAATGACAAACATTCTTTCCACCCCTAATGCAGGTTGCATTTAGTATTGCCTTAATCCTTTTTAAAATGTCCTGTAAAGAGTTTCAAAGCATAGGTGTTCTGAATGATAAGATTGAGGAAAGTCAACATGGTGTAATAGTTTGAGTACTGGAGTAGGTCCTCGTGAGATCAGGGTTCAAATCCCTGCTCATCCATGGGAACCCTTTAGTTTACCTTGGCCAAGTTGCACTTTGTCAGCATTAGAGAAAGCCATGGCAAATATCCTCTGAATAAATACTGCCAAGAAAACCTTAAGATACAGTCACCATAAGTCAGAGTCTGCTTGAAGACACATAACAACAATAACAAAGAATAGGTAGTCTGTTCTTAAAACTAACTTGAAGGAATTAAACTTAGCTCTATGTTAAGCTTGGAGAAAAGAAGACTAATCGGTGATACAATAGCCATCTTTGGATATCTGAAGGAGTGTAGAGGATGGAATGAGCTTGTTTTCTACTGCTTCAGGGATTAACATCAATGAATGGTTTCAAATCAGAAGAAAAAAGATTCTACCTAAACATTAGGAGGAACTTTTTTACTGTAAGGGCTATTGGACAGCAAAACAGACTGTCTCAGGAGGTGGATTCTCCATCTCTGGAGGTCTTTAAACAAAGGTTGGATGGATATCTTTCAGGAGTAAGGGTTGGACTAGATGATCTTTGCAGTCAGTTTCAGCTCTAAGATGCTATAACCTATTATTCCATGCAGCATAAGTTCACTTAGTGGTGTGAATATGTGACTATCTTGTACATCATCTTGAATAGGATGAGAGCCAGATGACAGGCTCTAGATTACATACTTTGCTTCAGAAGATAAACTCAAGCCTCCATCTTAGAGCCTTCATTTGGTACCATTGACATCCAAAGCTGAGCCTGGACCCTCCAGAAAGGATCCATCTCACTAGAAAAGAAGGGAGCTGAAGTTGACTCTGAAGAACAAATGCCTCCAAATGTTATCAAGAGACAGTTCTGGACTCCAGAACCTAGCTGAGACAAAATGTTCTGGGCCTCAACTGAGAATGTCTCAGTAGTAATCCATTTGCCTCAGTGACACAGCTGTGTGAGGGAGTTCTTCAGTGCAGCTGTATATAAACAGATGAGGCTCAAACAGCCAGTTTCTAAGAACAATTTTATTTTTTTCTTTTGCCTGTCTTGTTCCCCATTCTTTGTATCCTGGTACTCCTGCACACCTGAACTTGCAATATTCTACTGGCCATGGTTTTGAATCCTCCTCGGTTTCAATTACCACCAGGTAGAATCTGCCTCTATTTACTTGACCTCACCTTGTCTCTTGATCAACTTCTGTGCCTCCTCCTTCCCACTCTTATGAACTTCATGACTGAAGCCTGCTCTGACTCCTTCTGTTTCTACTCCCCAGGAACTATTGCTTTCTGGTGAACTCCTTGGTCTTGTTAAACACTTAAAGTTAAACCAGGAAATGATGATATATTACTGGTATTTTATCTGCACACTTATTTGTGTTCTTAATGTTGTAAATCACCTGGGGGGAGTAATTCCTGCCAAGAGTATATTTAAAATATATCAATATTTGAAGCATAGAGTTTAGAAGTAACCTGCTTTTTCTGAAATAATGTCAGAACTGATAATGTTGTAACATTTTTAATGCAACGAATAACATTTCATTCTTCCTTACAACATGTATGCATAGGGTATGTGTGTGATTTCAGTTTCTTTGGAGATTTGTTTGGCACTTTTTTGTCCATTTTCATAGGAAGCAAAAACTGGGGAGAGCTGGGGAGAAGTGTCTCCAGTTTTTTATTTGTCCATTTTCAGTCCTTTTTGTCTGTTCGGTGGGGTTTTTAATTTTAAAAAGCCCAAAAACAATTCAAATATAACATTATTTGTAAAGCAACTATAATGAGCAACACATTATTATAAACACAAACACATTTTTATAATGATGTTCCAAGCTCTGGTGAGCTAAAATAATAAAATATCTTCTGCCTTTCTGTACCACTCTGTCTGCCTGCTTTCCCAGAACACATACTCTGAGTAAGATATCATAATGTTTAAACAGCAAAGGGTCTTCTTGATGGGTCAAACTCAGAAAAATTGGCATATGAAAATCCAGTTGATTCAATAGGTTATGAGAGTAAAGAATGTGGAAACAAAAATAATATATGCTGTTTTCTGATAGCATCTGTAAGTATCTAAACATACTAAGCCAGCTGTGCCGTGTATTTCTCTCCAGGAGTGAAAGCTAGTGACAGACCCTAGGTAATAACCTTGTAGAAAGAGTGTGGGCTCCATAAGGGTGCTGGAATCCCTGTGGTAAGCTTAGATTTCTTCATCCTATCAGTTGCCAATACAAATGTACCCACTGAGCACGCAAAGGTCAAAGTATCTTACTTTTACCATAGAAAACAATGCCAAGAGCTCCTACAAACAATATTCCAACACAATATATTCTCATTCCCTGGTTTTGTTGTTGTTGTTGTTGTTGTTGTTGTTTTGGTTAAAAATTAAAATAAAAAAAGAACACACACTTGATCTAGGATTAAACAAATGCATGTTCAGTTTTCCATTCAATTAAACCACCAGAGCATTTTTTTTTCCTCCTGGTCCCTCAAATTATGTTTTTGTGCTTAATAAAGTGAAGATATGGATATGTGATCAGTTTCATATGTATCTAAGTGTTGCTGGCATCATCCCCAGTCTAGTGAGCCATCAGACATTTCATCTGTGATATGTTCTCACCCTAAATGCATTTTGTTCAGAATTTCAATTGATAGATAAATAGATGTGGCACAAAACCCATACTAAATTGCTCAGACATAGCAGGAAAGGATTTGAGGCAACCAGCTGGCTAGAATTTCATTGGCAGAGTTTGCCCATCTCAAGTCAATGATGCCAAGAGTTAGCCTTCTGTTAGGTCATCTGTTTCATCCTAAGCAAGCATACGTTGGCTATTTATAGACTTAAAGGAATTATTATTTCCTGCTGCATCCAACACCATGTCACTTCTGGTATATAAAATGTCAGTCATGAAGAAAAACTCTTAACACTACCTCATTCTGACATCAGGTGGAAAAAATGGAACGGAAAACATTTTTGGTTTTACTTTTCCACAGGAAAATAAACCTGAATAGCTTTCCTTCCTATTCTACAGTTGAAAAACAGAGCCTTGAAAGAAACATGTCATTCAGCATTCATGACTGCAGAATGCAGTCATTTTTAAAATATTTGTGAAGTAACGGGTCTGGCTAAATGGGCTATGTGGTATTTCTAAACAAGGTAGTGCTCATAATCCTAATATGAAAGCTGTGATTCACCCAAAGTAGCTTCACTTGAAGAAATACAACATAACAAAACACACACAACCTCACTAAGGACCTTATCACACGTGGCCCAGAAAACTGAAAATAAAGTGGAAACGAGGCATCCCGAAAATAAACGGGAAATAACCCTTGTTTGCGTAAGCGTCATTACCTTCATTGCGCTTTTACAGTAAGTGTATCGAGTGTTCACACACAAGAGAAAAAAACCCGTAAATGTAGCCGAAATGAGCCTCCTGCACATGCACAGAGAGAGGAATGCTCGCTGGAACCATGGCAACAGAGGGGAAATGCGCCACAATACGTATTTGGTTATCAGACCTACGGTAAATGCGAAATGATTCCCATCGTGCAATTGCAATTCCTGAAGAAACCGAAATTCAAAAGATCTCGGTTCTTTCCGCTTTCTGTCAGGGTTTTGTCGGGGTTCTGTGCGACGTCGTGTGGAAACACGGAAAAATAATACGTATTAGGTCGGGATTTCGTTTGGATTCTGTCTGGTTTGGGCCCCGTGTGATAAGGTCCTAAGAAGTGCTCCATCATCTATAAACTCTCAAAGGGAATGTGTTTTTCCCAGCATGTTGGGAAAGGGAACTCTTTTGGCAAGTACCAGAATGTGTTCTGAGCATTCATTAGAATGAGCATCCATTTTTTTCAAAATCTGTGCATGATCCGACTTACATTATTATGCAGTGCAGATTTTTCTTTTATTAGATGAGCTGGTTGAAGCTTATTATATGCCAATTATATAACAGAGCATGACTATAAGAAAGAGTGCCACACCAAATTTTACAGTCTCAGAATATATTTCAGTAAACATCACAAGCAGAGGCACAGAGTAATGAACAGCCCACTGGTATCTCTGGCTTAGGGCCATACTAGATGTCATGTTAAGGGTGTACATACAATAAGCATGTCACCCTCCTGCCCATAAGCTGCTGCTGGCTCCACTAGGGATCCTTCCATTGGCATCTACAATTTCACAGGCTATAACTCAGAACTCAGTTTAATGCCATAGCTTTCCAGACTGCAAACCACAGCTTAGTTTAAGCAATGAGTGGGAAACCTAGGTCCTTAGAGATTAATCTAGCCCTCTTAGAGTTGCAAACAAGCCCCCAAGACTTCCCTAGATAGTCATGCTTTCACCCTTATGACATTATCATTTGATGGATTCTCAGCTTATGTATACTCCTGCATACATACCCACATACACATGCACACCAAAAAGAATGGCATACCTCTCTTAAGGTTTAAGCTAAAATATGGTTATATTTCTCTCCTCACTCTTCTGTCTTTGGCCCACTGCACTATGGACCCCAAGAATATCACTGAAACTGAATTTTGCCTTCTCCACATCCTTGGCTTAAATCACTGAGTGAATCATAGGTTCATGCCACAGAGTATGTACTACTGATATAACTTACAAACTATAGTGGTGTAATGGTTATGATAACAGATTAAGACCAAAATGATTCAAATTGAAATCACAAAAATTCAAAAATTCAGGCAGCTGTGATTATTCATGTCCACAATCTAGTTCTAGAACTTTTAAATCTCCACCAAGAACAGGTCTTTGGTAAAGCTAAGGGGCCCCACTGAAAACCAGGCTATCTCCAAATATTTTGTATTGCACCAGGGAAAACTCAAAGAAAAATATTGTTGTTGCAAAAAATCAATTTCTCCATTAACTATTGTGAGGTTTGTTGCCACACTCAGGAAACAAGGGAGAGTGGTACCATTGTCCCTGCCAGCCAAAAAGTTCCAGTGCTGTTCTCTTGTGAACCTTGGCTCAACTACTACACTGATCATGAAAGTCATTGGACTGAATCCAATGTGACCTAGGCTATTGGGATTAACTAGTGCCATTTATTTCAATGGGTTTATTGTAAGTAAGACCTATGTTGGATTTAGATCACTATCTTTAAGTCCAACCTACTTCACATAATTGTTGTGAGAATGGGTGGAAAAGTGGTACTTTGAACTTCTTGAAGTAAACATTAAATACTGTGATAATGAATGACAAAAAGAGCAATAAATAAAGGGATCCATTTCCATAAAACTATATTCCTTCTGGACCCTTGAACAATATTGTGCAAAAGGAATAAATTAAGTTTTGACTCCTGCTTGCCCTTTCCAATGTATGCTGAATTTGCTGTAGTTCACTTGACTGAGCGACTTCTACAAGCTGAATGCGATGAAAACAGTGAAATGGTGCTGTATTCAGGAAAGAAAGGTGTTTCCTGTAAGGTTTGCCTTTATCTGTCTCAAAGAGGTTTCTCTTTCTTCCGGTGATTTATTCTGGGGATCATATCTGTGCACAATGTTTCTGCATCAGCAGTGGCCCAGGCTGCACCTCTATTGATTACTGTCCTCCAGGTCTCAGGAGAACCACTTGTCAACTTGTAGAGACTATGATGTTTACTGCCACAGTGTAGTGGGGGGGGGGGGGAGAGAAAAGGACTTAGCTGCTGCAAAACATTTTCCAGTGATTTAAGGCTGTAGTATTCTAGCAACTCACTGTTATAATGAGCTGTGAGGCTTTTCCCTTGGAGTTTTCTGGATGTGCCCTTGAATTATTTATAGCCAGAGCCCAATGCCTGGTTGCAGGCATTTCCTATTTGGCCAGGACTATTACAGGTGACGATGTTGCTCTCCTTCACCACCACCTACCCTTAATTCACAACTTGAAGCCCCCCATTTTGTCTGCACCACAATTTGTTTTTATCTAGGATCGGCTTAGTGATTAAAGTGGATGGGTACTGGGCCTCAGCCACACATAGGCAGACACAGATGGTGTTCATTTATTCTCTCATATACTGAAAAGCGTCACCGAAAGCTGAGTCTCAGTGGTTTCCTCAAAGGTTGGAATTCAGAAACATATGTATGCACACACACACACAAAAAAAAAACCCCGAAAAAAATTAAGGCAGTCCAAAACAAACAAGCATCTTCCAGCTTTCAGAATATACTTTATGCTGGCAAACACACAATACTTCTATCTGTTCTCCTACTCTCTCCCCACACCCTACTTTTTGTTCCTCTCTCTCTCTTTAACAAAAAGAAACATTACATGTTTGAGTAGATAATAAGAGCTACCATTAGGATACAGAAAATTGAAAACCTAGACTGCAATAAAATTGCAGACTCTGGGGAATTAGTAATGGTTTCTTCATGTTTTCGTAGAAGACTTCCTTTTTATTCACCTAGCAAACAGTGTTCACAAACAACAGTGAAGAACAAAAGCTGTGATTTATATTTCTGGACAGGTATACAGGCACCTCTGACCCCCTGCTGCCTTCCTTGCCCTCAGCACCAGAAGCAATTTATGGAGACTAGTCTAAATAAACATTAAGGAGTCAAGGCCACAAACTGACAGCAAAGAAAATCAATGGCTCCAGAAACCAGCTCATAGGATCAATAAAAGAGATTAGGCATCACAAGCTAGTGTAGGGCACTTACAGCTAAATGTGGCTTACACTTCATCTGACAGGGTTCTCTTAGCACCAGGGTAAAAGCTGTCATATAAACAGAAGCGCCCAGAGTAGCCAGTGGAAGACGCTCCTTAGCTGCAAACTCCAAATACTGACCTCTGAATGAAAGGGATTTACACAGTCGCCATGGGGAATTTCCGATTGCTTTTCCAGAGTCATCTTGTACACCTGTGCCTCTGCTCAGAGGAACTGCTTTATATACTGGTTTAATAGAGGTCTTTAGATTCCCTCTCCCTTTTTTAATTTTTAATACAGGTTTAGTGATTTGGATGTTACATTGCAGCTCTGGAGATCAGGGTTAGATTCCACACTCAGTCATGAAACCTATTGGGTGACCTTGGGCAAGTCAGATGCTCTCAGCCTTAAGGAAAGCCAATGGGAAACCTCCTCTAAACAAATTTTGCCATGAAAACCCCATGATAGATTCACTTTAGGGTCACCACAAGTTGGGAAAAATTTGAAGGCACACAACAACAACAACAACAACAACAAAAACCAAAAACAACTTTCTCTACCACAGACATTATTTTGCTTCCTCCAGGAATAATCCCCTCTCTCTACATCCTTGTGAGAACGATGAAAGCAGGAAAATCTTGAGACCAGGTCTTTTAAGAGTCTGTTCAACTGGGTTAGAACAGGAAAAGGAGAAATGTTTTGAACTAGAAAAAGGGATGGTACCTAGCATGTAACCAGGGATGGAAAAGAATTTCATGGGATTTGACGTATCAACAAAAGTAGTCTTTTTGCATGTCCTGAGATTCACTATAAGAAATGTATGGATGTTATCACACGGGGGGAATCTGTAGGTTATCTCACACAAATCCAAAAAAACAAAAACAAAAAACCAACCCACACTTGCGCCTGATGATTTCACACGACGTCGCACAGAAACTGGTCAGA
>CM034703.1:84955917-84975679 GCA_020142125.1 Phrynosoma platyrhinos
GTTATTAATTGTTTTTAATTGTTTTTTAGTTATAGGGATTTTATTGTTTTAATTTTATATCGCAGGGCGGGTGGGTTGAAGAGGTGGGAGATTTGGGGATTGTTATTTATTTCTGTATTTGTTTTAATTTTTGCTGTTACCCACCTCGATCCTCAACAGGGAGAGGCGGGATACTACTACTACTACTACTACTACTAATAATAATAATAATAATAATAAATAACCTGTCAATACACTCCCCACCATGCTGGTATAGTGTTAATCCACAGGTATGGTGAATTATCCTGGGGCAGTTCCAGGACTGCACAGTCATATGGTGTCAGTGTCTCCTCCTCTCCCCTCCCTCCCATTACTATTCCAGAGTTATGCAGTTTCAGAGTTGTGCTAATGTGGTTTTATTTTGTTGAACTACATTAATACAACTCTGGAATTGCATTTTAAAAACCTGACACATATCCACACACCCAAAGGCATGCTGGGAAGGGCATAGGACAAGGTTAAGGAAGTGGTGAAAGAAAGCATTGGGGACTAACAACAGCCCAGATGTGCTAATGGAGGGATGTGGAGGAGAGAGTTGTCCCAATCAATATGTATGTACTTCTCCTTATTAACATGAGTGCAATGAAAAGGGGGAATGTGTGATAAAATCCTATGAATGGCTAAAATTCATAACATTGAAAAACAACACAAACACTGGCATCCTGTCAGTAACATATGCATGCATAACTCTAATGTGCACTTGTGTATATTATTTTTGGTCACTGTGGAGGCTGATATTCTCCTCTCCTGCAATGACAAAAGATCCCCTGGGATCCACCATTTTGCTTCAATACACCAGCCATGTGCATTTATTGGCTGGTGGGGGGTGAGAGTCAGAGAAGCATCTGGCCATGTCCCTGTTGGCAGATATAAAATGGTCTCTGCTGATACATCCAGAGGACTCTTGTGGATTTCAGCAAATGATGTCATCAATCTGAATTTGGATATGGGGACATAACCAGATGCTGTTCTGATCCTGCCCCCTGTTCCATCAGCCACTGAATACCTTTGTGGGATGACTAACACAGGTTTTAGCTTGCTTTTCCTCATCAGGTAGATCAAACCCAAGGCAGCTCATAAAACAAGTATCTTCAAAGCAAGATCAACAAGGTGCTCCCCACAAGAGATTTAATACAGGAAAATCAGAAAAACTGAACTCTCCTTTCCATAGTGGTGGGATTGCAAGCTCTTGTGAGACAAGAGACTATGCTGAGGGTAGCAGTACTACTATTAGGTCACCTATGTCAAATAGGCATGACTGAGAAGCCAGACTAAATGTGCCAGTGAGCTACTGGGCAGCAGAAGTGTGTTTGTGTAGGAGGGTGATATTGATGGAGGATTTCTCAGAAATAATAGCAGCAACACCATAGCTGACACTTCTTAGTAATATGCAGAAGGAGGCAGGGTAAATCTCTTTGGAATGTCTTTTATCATGAAAACCCCATGAGGAAACAATACAACATGAAACAAGAGATAGTGATAGAAGATGAAATTCCTAGATCGGAAGGCATGGAATGAGCTACTGGGGAAGAGCACAGGACAAATATAAGTAGCACTGTGGCTAGTGATACAACTGGACTCAAGTAAAAAGGATGTTCAACTGTTGACATGCTCAGAGATGAAAGGAAAGTCTGAAGCTGTGCAACACAAATTATAGAACATGGAATATGAGAAGCATGAAATAGAGGAAGCTAGACATAGTAAAACAAGAAATGGAATGTATAAAGATTGCAGTACATGGGGTAAGTGAGCTAAATTGGATGGGAATGAGACATTTTGAGTCAAATGATTACTCAGGATTAAATAAAGCAAAAAATGTAACAAGAAATGGGAGGCATTGATAGTGAAGAGAGATGTAGCAAAAGCAGTGAAAGGATATACAATGGGCTCTTGGTATCTACTGGGGTTTCATTTCAGGACTCCCCATGAATACCAAAATCCATGGAAGCTCAAGTCCCACTGAAAACAATGGCATAGTTCAATGGTGTCCTTTATATCAAATGGCAAAATCAAGTTTGCTTTTTTGTAATTTATATATTTTTAAAATAGTTTCAAGCTGTGCGTGCTTGAATCCATGGATAAAAAAAAATGTGAATGTGGAGGGCTGACCGTAATCATTTCTGACTGAATCATTTCAATATAACCTTGGGGGAAATTCATCAAAATAACCATAATCCAAGTTTATGTCCCATCTACAGAGAAAGAAAAAGAGACTGAAAGATTTCATACAGGTGTCAAGGAGAAAATTGATCACACGCTAAAACAGGACCATGTTGATCATAGGAAATTGGAATGCAAAAGTAGGAAAGATAATAGAATTAAAGATTGTAGGGAAATTTGGCCTAGAATCAAAACATGCAACAGGAGCACAACTGACTGAAATTTGCAAGGCCAACAGTTGGTTCATTACAAAAACATTCTTCAAGAAACCAACAAGGCAACTGTATGCCTAATGACCAATACAGAAATCAAATAGACTACATAATTTGAATCAAAAGAATGAGAAGTTCCATTTTCTCTGCAAAAATAAGATTGTGTGGATTGTACGGATTGGAGCATAGACCATAAACTGCTAATATAAAAAAAAAAAATTGTAAAACTAAAGAAGAACACTAAACCAACCATCATGCCAAAACACAACAGGAAGAAAATCCCTATAGGATCTAAATATTTTTTTAAAAAATAGATTTTCACTATTAAGCCTAATTGACAGGAACACTATCAAGGAGGAATGCAAAAAGACACTATCTGCAACCAAAAAGAAAGAGAAGCTTGAATGGATGAAGCAAAAAGATGAAATTCTTCAAGAGAGTAAGGACAGAGGAGAAGCAAAATTAAAGGGGAGAGAAATAGGGTCAGAACCCTGAATGTAACAGTTCAATTACTTGTGGGCCAGGTGAAAGATAACTACATTAATAACCAATGAAAAGAAATAGACAATGACAACACAAAAGAAAAAAAAGAAATATCTTCTAAAAGATCTGAGAAATCAGGGGAAATTTAAACCAAGAGTGAGGATGATATACAAACAGCAGCAGAACACACTATTAAGTACAGATAAAAAGCCATTTGAAGTACTACTCTAAAGAACTAAGTATAGGAGATGAAAGGATGACAGACTCATTCAAGAAAGAAAAGAGGAAGAGTGTAGTCCAGATGGATGGACTCAGCCAAGGAAGCCACAGCTCTGAGTCTGTAAAATCTGAGCAGAGCTGTTGATGATAGAATGAATGATGTCTCTCATTCATAGGGTTGCCATAAGTTGATTGACTTGATGGCACTACAACAAGGGCATGGGACAGCAAGGGAGAAAGGACAGTGTATACAAAAATTGTATATTCTGTCCAGTAAATTATATTTCTTTCCTACACAGAAGTTTCCTGCACAGAAGTTTCCTACACAGAAAATATTAATTGCACAAAAACTCAATCTGCAGTTTTGCAGAAAAAATGATTGAATGATGCCTTGATTCAAATCACTCTTCAAACCAAATTTGTTTTCTTTCTTACAAGAATGAAAATTATGACGATCTCCAGAATCGCAGTCCAATACTCAAAGTGTCAAGTGGTCAGTGAGTGAAGAAATTGAGACAGGTAAATAATTAGCAGAACAGAGTTCTGGGGTGAGTGACATAAAGAGATAAATATGCTGGGCTGAGGGGAGAGAGAAGCAAAGATTCTGTAAGTCCAAGTAAGAAGTCACCAGGATATGACCCAAAGTTTTTTTCCTGTGGGGAAAAAGGAAGAGCCATAAATGTGCAATACTTTAAAGGGACAACAATACAGAGACTAACCAGGGAAACAAAGTAAAGGGGGAAAGTGAAAAAAAAAAACAAAGCCTAAACTATTCAGCAAGGTGAATTGTAACTTTGTCTACAGATAAGGTAAACAGTATGGAAAGAAGAGAGTATGCCAGAAAAGATAAAGTTCTGCTCTTGGATATATTGATTTTAAGATGACAAGAAGGCAACCAAGCAGAAATATCAGAGAGGCAGCTGAAGATGTGAGACTGGAATAAGAGAGACAGTTTGGATGGACAAACAGGGCTGAGTGTGATCTCTATACAGGTGGTATTGAAATCCATGGGATTTGATAAGGTCACCCAGGGACAGTGTATAAAGAGGGAGAACAGAATAGAAAACCAAAGACCCCAACAGAGGCAAAGCAGAGAAAGAGCTTCCAGGTATGAAATTACTGCAAGAATGACTGGATACCTAATAAGACAAGCAGCTTTCAGAACAGACCCATAGAGTTTTAAACTATAAGGTAGTCAAGCAAAATAGAGTGATCTACTTCCTCAAAAAGGCTGAATACAGTTCTAACTACTAGGACAGGGGTAAGCAACCTAAGGCCCGGGGGCCAGATGCGGCTCCCTGAGGCTTTTGGACTGGCCCCAGGCCAGTCCTGCTGCCGCCGCCGCCCCCCACCATGATGATATTGATTATTGTTGTTATTACTTGTTCTTGGGGTTTTCTTGGCAAAATCTCCACAGGGGTTTTGCCATGGCTTTTCTGGGGCTGAGAGAGTGTGCATGCATATATATATATATATATATATATATATATATATATATATATATATATTATTATTATTATTATTTTTAAATTTTTAGTTTATTTATTTATTTATTTATTGGTGCTTTGTCTGAGGGACAGCAACCCGGCCCCTGGCTCAAAAAGGTTTCTACCCCTGTACTAGGATAATGGGCTCTCCTTCTGGAAATGCCTCCAAAGTTTATCTAACCAATTAAAGATGGGTACTGAAGTTTCATTTCATCATATCCTGTTGTCAGGATGCCTTACATGTTGCTTTGACCCTGATTGTGCCTCAGTCCTCATAAAACTGCTGCAGGCAAATGAGCAACCCAGCAAATAAACAAACAAACATAAACAAATAAACAAACAAAAACACCTTACTGGGACAGAAAGTCAGGAAACAGCATTCATAAGATTCAACCAAAATTCCACTCAGCCCTTCTTCAATTTTCAAGGCATGTTGTAGAATAATCAGGTTTCCTAAAGGCACTCTAGTGACCTCTGCATATAAGACTCAGCTATTTTGACAAAACCTGTGTTGTGGTCTTTTTGGTGAGGAGAGGACTTCCTATTGTAGACCTCAGGCTCATCTACACCAGCCAGAAAATATATAATATTCCCTAGATTCTTCCCATTACTTCCTCACTAAGTAGTGACACTGGATGGCTGATTACACACATCTCCCCACGGTCAGTGGCATCAGTCTCTCTCTCTTAGGTCAGAGACAATATCAGAAATGTGGTGCCCATGTGGTTGGGCACCTCATTGTGGCCTCAGAGGGGGTGACTTACACCAGTGTCAGCAGGACCAGGTGGCACACTGGGATGCCCGGTCGCCTAGTGTAGCTATGAATTGCTCTGGATTTTCCTGCAAAATCTGGAACAAAGGTGAACGCTTAATAACCATTTCAGGCAGGGATATGTTGGAGTCAGTGCATAACTGACCTCTCATCATGAAGCCAGTCAGCACCTGAATCAGGGCTTTGACCTTGTGTCATGTTGGCAGGTTGCAGTAAGAGTAGGGAGAAACCAATTTACTTAGCTTATGGAGGCATGCCCTTTGAATGTTAAAACGTGTTACTGCTGCATTTATAGATCTTTGCAGTGCTATTGTCTTCTGGTGACACTTTTGCTTTGGTTTTTACTGAATGGCTGTTTTGACTGTAGTTTAGATTTTTCACTTTGTTTTATGGTTTTCATACTTTTTTTCAACTTGCAAGAAAGCTTCACCTACTTGTTAGAAATATACCTACAGAAGAAACAAGGGACACACCTCAAGATGCTCAAAAGATTTATTACTAGATAAAGTCCAACATGTTTTAGTCTATGTATACTTTCAAGGCCTTCTTTGGGATGGTACTTACAATCAAACCTTAGTATTTTCTGAACCAGGAACTCTTCAAATGTTTACTCAACAAACGAAAAACCCTTGAAGAAGATTTTAAGAGTATATATAATTGGAAACATGTTGCGCTCTTTGTCAAGACCATGTGGCACCCTGGTCTGGAAAATGACATAGATGTGGCCACTGAAAGGAACTGGAGCAATACTAACAGTGGCAGGTGCATGAGTCAGCATTTGGTGAACTGTGCATCATGGGAGGTCTGATGCAACAGTTACTGGGTTTCATTAGTGCATGGCTGTCACATGTTACTAAGAAGACCATCTATATATAGGAGAGAGGTATAATCTCCATTGTTGGTTAGTTGTGGTTGGTGGTTGGCGAAGCACTTTGTTAGTCTATATAGCTGTGAGTATTCAAGATGGACGTCTGGTATTCTGTGTATCTTTGTAAAACATTAAAGCTCTCATTGAGTGAAGCCTTGCTACACAGCTATTCATTTCAGCAAGCTGAAAGCAGCATCTGCATGTGGGAAGATTTTTACTGTGTGGTCTGGAGCAAGCTTCTTCACCATTTTCTGTGTGTTCTTGCCTACATGCATCTACTCTGTATGTGTGTGTGCTAGATTCTACCTGTCTGCATACCCCAATACTCTTCTACTAAGGGATAACCATTTTTTGAGCATCTTGAGATGGAAGTCTTGTTTCCTCTGTGAATTCTATTGGATGCTGTCCAGCTTTTGCTTCTAGAATGTACCTATCAATTGAATGAAAATACCTGCTCACTTCTCACCACTTTCTAGGTTTATTGAAAGGAGCCTTAGATTGTAATCTCAGGGCATAGGCATGGTGAATAATGAATCTGCAGAGTTCAGCCAGCAGGAGAAAAGCTTCCAGGATTGTTTGTATGAACTGCATTCAGACATGTAACTATGCACATGGTGCTCACTGTAATTCTTCATTGTGGTGTGATGACATCAGAAAAGAGGAGATAGCACACACAGATATCAGGCTCAGAGATATCATTTGCACTTATTTAAGAACATGTTTGTTTCTTAATGTGATTTTTAAAAAAAGAAATGTAAAGCACAGACTATAAGATGCTGACCCTCCAACCATCCCAATTAATCCTCTGTTGGTCCAACTTTTCAACAGCTTTCAGAATGTTCCAGATTTGCTCTCCTCCTGTCACTTTACCCCTTTGCAGCACTCTACCCTCAGTTGCTGCAAACTGAATTCAAAGTAAAAAAGTAACTTGCACTTAACCCAGCAGGAAGGAGAGAAGAGGAATCTTGCCCTTGCCAATAGGTTCAGGGAAAAGCAAACTGCTGCTGCATTTTCTAGTTTGTCTAGTTTTCCTTATTAAAAACTCTTGACTACACTCTGATTTTTCATAGCCACGTGTCCCAGTTTACATCTGTGAGATGTTGAATAATATGAAGATTAAAAAACAGTCAGATGGCAGAAACCTTTTTAAAATTATATATACATAATACATAGGGCGTTTTCACACAGGGCTTTAGGCGGACACAATCCTACCTCCGTCCAGCCCCAGTCCAGATCCTTTGCAAAGTTTTTCACACAACGTCGCAGCAAGTCCCGCCCCATCCAGTGCCATCCCCGGCGCTAGCCGGCGTCAGTCTGGGGCCTTGCTCCATGTGTTCACACGACGTCACAGCAAGCCCTGCCCCCACCCCGCCCCATCCAGCGCCATCCCCGGTGCTGGGCGGCATCAGCCTCGATCTTTGTAATTCCTTTTTTTAAAAGGAATTAAGTTGCTGCTGCCGGAAGCAATCAAGAGGCATTCCGGAATGCTGCTGCTTTCACAGGTCTGAAGCTGTAGGATTCATTCTGGAATGGCTCTTGATTGCTTCCAGGCGGCTTTGGACGTTCAAGTGTGAAAACGTCCATAGTATGGACTTTTGAAGAAAACAAAATTTGAAAATTACGCAAGAGATCCAGAGCATTCTTAGCCATGTTCACTCTGACATAAATTCCACTGATCAGTGCATTTTGCTTACTAGTAAAGAGTAATTTGGATCACAGACTTACTGAGAGGGGAAAAAAACAACAATTTGAAGCAAACAAAAATAATTCCTTTAATTTTGAGCTTCAAAGCTGCTCTCACAACTTGGTGTCTTAATAATCCTACTAGTTCTTTGAACCATTTGCTTCTATTATGTGTGTGCATGTGTGTTCATTAAAATATATACATATATTGCTAAGTACTTGTTTTGCAAAGTCTAGCCTTCCTTCCTTCCTTCCTTTCCTTCTTTCTTTCTTTGCTATCAGAAGTTTGGCTAGGAAATAGTTCTGGTGTTCTTTGCCTCTCTTGGTGTCTCACACCACTTCCTGTACCTTGTTATAAGACTGCAATAAACCTAACTTGGATTAAGCAGTTTTCCATGTCAACCCCTTAGGGCATCTGATTATAGGTTTGACCTTTTGAGATTCTGTGTGTTTCCCACTTAATCAGTACTGGAATGAGTTGCTGCTAAGTAGGATCTATAGAAACCCTATGGGAAAAGGGAAGCCATCTAAAATAATGAGTCTTTCTCTCTCTCCCCCCTCCCTTTCCCTCCTCCCCTGCCCAGCTTCCCCTTTTGAGCTCTATTGGACCATGATAACAGTCTTAATCTCCAGGCTACACAAAAGCATAACTTGGCATGTGAAGTTTGCATTATTTGCAGAGAAGGGGAGGGTTGGGAAGAGCTTTTGGCAACACAGAATGGAAATGAAGCCTCTTGCTTTGTGAGAAATCCCCCCCCTTTTTTTGCTCCCCCCCATCCCTGCCCCACAAGCCACTCTCTACTCCTGAAGCCCCACTGCACTTTCCTTTTTCTGCCAGCTAACATTTGTTTGGGAGAACTGAGGCCTTGTGAAGCTTTTAAGCTTTAGCACCTCAGATTTTGACAGAGTAATTGGTTCCCTGTTGCCTGGGCAATAATACAAAATTGGACCCATCTCCATTTTGTCTTGTTACAGTAACACACTCAGAGGTTTAGATATAATCTCACAAAGTACTCTACTTTGGTCATCAGTTCATTTCTGAATAGCAGAGGCCTGTGAAGCTTTTTTCCCCTTCTGCCCATCCTACCTGTTTGACTTTTCCTCCCCACTGAAACTCTGACATACTCACTACACACCTCCCCTCCCCAACCTTCAGCGAAACCGAACAGCATAATAGATGTAATTAGACCTTCAGTAATAGGACCAAATGGAGCAAGCAGTGAGATTCCTTCTAGGGAAGCAATCAGTGCATTAGGTCCCCAGGACTGAAACTACATTTAACAAGGTTTGGGGCTTAGGGAGTGTCAGTCTAAGGCTTCTCTTCCTTCCCCAAGAGAAAGCGCTACCCAGAATGCAAATCTTCCATTACCGTTGCTACAAAAGAGGGGCAAAGAACATTAGCCACTTTATTACACACATAATGAAGCGCACCGTAGCTGTTTATATATATTTTCCCTGGGTAGTAAATCAAGTATTCACAAGTGCTGGGAGGTATAAATATGTATCTCATTTATGTTTTAAATCTGTTTCCCCGGTTTTGCTCATTAATTCTGGAGGAAGCTTTGCGTTGTGCCAGCATTTAACTTTTTTTAAAAAAATTTTTAAGAATGCTTCATTTTGTCAGGATGATACTAGCACATTTCAGTGCTTGGACAAATATACCTGCACAAGAGCCTCTGCACAAGTTATATGCAAGTGCCTATATTCTGTTCATGTTTATATCCTTGAAACAAGCAAAAAGCTAATGATTCTTTTCTCAGCTGCCACAGGAACAACAATAACATGACTTTGTAATCAGACGCTCATAGGAAATGTTGTAAATGTGAGAGCAGTAAAGTTTTGACTGCCATGTTACAGCCATTATTATTTGTGTCTATTAATACAAGGAGTTTAACATACTAGGAGATTTAATGAAGCAAAAAGGGGAACTACATTAGAATGGAGTTGTTAATTAGAATTATAAAACTGAAGAGTCTGTATGCCTTTTGCTGATTTTGTAGTCTAACTGCATTCAAGAAAGAAATAATTCTAGGTAGAAAAAAGTGTGGCATGAAAATGGAAATAGGATGAGGTTGTATCCACTGATGTTCATTGACTAGTGGAACAGATACAGTTAGTGGAAGGGAGCCCACCTGGGCACTTGCAAACACACCCCACACCTACTTGTGAGGACTGGAAGAGCCTTCAGAGCAGATTTAGTAAGTACACAGCATCTCCTTGAACATTTCACTGATGAAGATCAGGATACCTGTGGCTGAGCAAGATCATAATGATGTGGTCAGACAACAAAAGGGTACAACCTCTTAATAATATTATTTTAAGCAGAAAATCCCACAGAGAAACCCTGGCATGTGTGTAATGAGTTTAAGAAAGCCTGGTTGGGGGGGGGAAACAAATGAGGTTACCGAGATGGGAAAGATTCTACTTTCTCCTCTCCTCTCTTCTCCTTGCTGTTAACTGACTACAAACTCCTCTCACAGTTTGAGCTCAGTTTGTAGCCAAGTAAGTCAAGTACAAAGGAGGAGTTGGGAGGAGGAGAGAAAAACCAGGACATTTTGAAAGTAAGAGGATTAACTGGGCCTATCCCTCCCAGACCAGAACACTTGGGTGGGTATGAAGGGGATTCATGGGGAGGTAAAGAAGAGGAAACACAGCTGCACACTTTTGAACAGTCTTTTAAAAAAAATTTTTTTAAAATACACAAACCCTACTTGTATTTGACCTTACCTAGTGAAAACCCACTGGGTGACCTTGGGCATGTGACAATCTCTTAGCCTCAGAATATTGCAAAGGCAATCTCCCTCTGAAGAAACTTGACAAGAAAACCTTCAAGGCTTCTTGAAAAATAGTGTCCTCTGCCTAACAAAGGGGCCTGTGGCTTCACAAGGATGGAGACATATTGGATTGCAAAGGGAGTGTCTTTGTTGTGATGCAAATGGATGTTAAATTTCCTGGATTTTGAGAATCTCCCAGTTGCTCCATGACCAGAAGGAGGAACATGAAAGAGGAAGGAGTAAAAATAGGAGGAAGAAATATCAACAATCTAAGATATGCTGATTACATCATAATACTAGCAGCAGAAAACCTCACAGACCTGGAACAACTACTAAGGAAGATCAAAGAAGAAAGTGCTTTGATCTTACTGTTGAACATAAAGAAAACAAAAATAATGACCACAGAGAACTTACACACATTCACACTAGACAATGAGGAAATAGCAATAGTAAAAGAGTTCTCATATATGGGATCAAACATTGATCAGAATGGGAACTGCAGCCATGAAATCAGAAGATTAAGAATGGGGAGGGCGGCTATGAAAGAACTAGAAAAGATCCTAAAATGCAAAGATATACCAGTCAGCACAAAAGTCAGAATCATACAAGCCATTGTATTCCCTATGTATGGATGGGAGAGCTGGACAGTCAAGAAAAAAGATAGGAGAAAAATCAACTCATTTGAGATGTAGTTCTGGAGAAGAGTGCAGAGGAGCCCATGGGCAGCCAAAAGGACAAACAAATGGGTCCTGGAGCAGATCAAGCCAGAAATATTCCTAGAAGCCAAGATGATAAAACTGTTGTACTTTGGACACATCATGAGAAGGCATGAATCACTGGAAAGGCAATAATGTTAGGAAAGGTGGAGGGAAGTAGAAAAAGAGGAAGCCCACATACCAGATGGATGGGACTTTATTAAAGAGACCACAAAAATTAGTTTGAAGGAGCTGGGCAGAGCAGTAAATGAATGGGGGTGGGGGTGGGGCTGGAGATGTCTCATCCATAGGTTTGCTAGGTGTTGAGACCAACGTGAAGGCAGTTAACAAACAAAAAACCATCTTCACTAAGAGAAACAGAAAAATGCAGGCCTATGACTAACATCTTCATTTTTTTCTCCTCTTTGGTTTGTAACGCCTTGCCTGATGAAGACACCAGTGAAGCTTCAAAAGCTAGCAACATGTATATTGTGCATTTTGATTGGCCAATAAAGATATCACTGTATGTTAGATTTTTTATTGCATTTGCTATATAGCCAACACGGCTACCCCTGGATGTTTTCAAGAAAACCCTGTGATAGGCTCACCTTAGGGTCACCTTAAACTCAGAAATACTAGAAGGCAAACAAGAGAGAGAGAGAATACTAAAGGGAAGATACTTTATGGGAAGATACTTTATTTAGGAAAGACAAAAATGATCAATCAGAAATTGCATTGGATGTTCAAAGGAGGAAAGCAAGGAGAAAAATGTGGATGGCTTGCTTTTATTGGCTCCACATATAGACCTTTGTTTTCCCAATTTGGGGACAGCAGAGCTTTGTCAAAATCAGGTTAATCACTGCTGAAAAGCAGGTGGCTCACTGTACCTTGGCTACACTATACTTTTGTTTAAAAGGCAAGCCCCAGTCAGATTGTGTCATGGGGATCTTCTCTGGAAGTTTACTTAGTAAGAATGTACTATGATGTTTCTTGCAAAATGCTACATCAAAATTGAGGTTTTATTTGATCTATTTTTTTTTTAAAAAGCCCTGCTGTTATGTTTGTACTGAACTTGGTGGGATTCACTTCATGGAAAGGGAGAAAATGTGACTCTTCATCTCTTTAAATATGGACCTCACAGATCTACACACCCACACCCAGCACACACATGCTACAAAAGTAACTCAAAAGTTAAACTTAAGTCATGGCTTCAGCTCTTCCACAGCTCCTGGTAACAGAAATTTTAATTGAAAGCAAGAGTCTAACCAACCCATTGGTTTTCCTTACTTATAATGAGCACTGCTATGGAATAAAATCCATTATCAAACTAACCCCCAGGGGGTATGAAGCAGAATAGCTTTCTTTCACACAATGAAAAGACCTTTTTCCCACACCCAGAGGCTGCTTCAAGTCAAGTGACATCATGGCTGCAAGATCATTCAAAATTGCTGTATCAGGCAGGTTCATAGGGCAGGAAAGTGAGAAGCAATATGATCCCCTGCCAAGTAATCAAATACACTTTTGCATCCATGAAATGGATGTATTTTTTGTGATTCCTGTGATTTGTTAGCTGCCTATATAGAAAGGCGGTGTACCAATGGATTTTTTTTTTTATAATGAAATAATGTGTGGGCTACATGATCATGCTTTTCTGACCAGGGCTACAAGATCTTATTTGTTATATTTGTTACACATTGCCTCAGGAACCCTTCTGGGTGTGGAGGCAATGTATAAATACCTTAAATATAAAAACCTTACCTCCCCATGAAACCCCATTTAACAATAAATCTTAAAATATTGTCAGTTGTTAAATATGTAGCATGGTACCCAATAAACAGTATCAAATAAGAAATGCAAGTAATTTATAACTGTGTACCAGCTAGGGAAGTTTATGGGTGTTTTTGTAAAAAAGAATAGAAAAATAAATATTTTTTAAAATTGAGGGACTCAGCTGACTTGGAAATAGCAAGGGAGAAGGAGGACAGTGGGAGAGGAAGTGACACTACCCAAATCAGAAGTGCCCGGACAATGAGGTTTGACATCTGGGGACTAGAGCAATTGCAAGGTCATTGATGGGTTCCCCACCACCACCAATGAAAAGGGATGCCCTAACAGCACTTGGCGATGCAACAGCTATGGGTCAGAGATGTCATTGTGGGTGGAAGCAGACAGGTGGCCATGGGCCACCTCGGGAAGCTGCGCCATGGGGCCGAGGTATCCCCATACCTCAGCCCCGCGGCACAGCTTCGCTGCCCCTGGAAGGAGTGCTAAATTGGTGCTCCTTTCACAAGTCACCGAAGGTGCACCACAAAAGCCGGTGGTGCACCTTCGGTGACTCTTCCGCTGAAGCGTGTATGGACGTTGCAGTGGGAGGTCCTCCTTGGAGTGCTGGCCATGCGGAGGGCCGGCTGCTCCGAGGACGACCTGGGGAAGGGGTTGGGGTGCCCACCGTGTGGCTGCCCCTCCCTTCCCTGCCCCCAAAACGGCCCTTTAAGCCTTCTGCTTCCCCCCTGTATGATAAGTATGGCCCATTAAATTGTGGTTTAAAAGCCTGGTGTGATAAAGCCTCATAAGTACAGCCAAATGACTATATGCCATTTCACAATGAGAAACAATGTTGTCAAACACTAAACACCATGTTATAATAATTATCAGCTGCTATCACAGATCAGTACTAATTCCTGAAATTAAATATCATAGGGTGACATCAAATGTGGCATGAAGAAAGGTCCACCAATGCAACATGCCTGTCCAAATCCTCCTTCTTCACTGTAGTTGCATGGACCATGGAAAAGCATCTCCTGCAAGTCAACGGTTCCTAAGAAAAGATCTATAGGGACTGAATTATTACTTGATATCTGTGCTCTATCTAGCCCAATATTAACAACTCTGGCTGGCAGTAGCTGTCCGGCATTTCAGGCAAGATTTGACTTGGAAATCCCCTCTGTTGCCTAGTGCTCCCTTGCTTAGTTTCTGAAATCATGAAGATCAGGTAAGTTAAGGATGGTATAGTGGTCTCATGGGACAATCACCCAAAATTAGGTGGAGGCAGTATGAGATATTTGGAATTTTGGAGCACAAATTCATTTCAGCCCTCATGCAATGATATCAGATATTAAATGTACTTGTGAAGCACTGAAACACTCAGAATACATGTGAGGAATATTCTTTATCACAACTCCAAAAGGAGAATTTGGGATAGCAAAATTATTTCAGTCCTAAAACAATTACCAATCTTGCTGTTAAGTAGTCTTTTGGCTAAATTGGAATATATTTTACAAGCTGATCTGCTTTGACAATGGCTGAACAAATTGATAAAATTTAGGTTGCTCTTACTTGACATTTCATGGAATTTAAAAGCACGGGTGAAATAGCATTTCAGATTGCACTCTTTTTTATTTTTGCATTTTTTAAAAATGTGGGCTAATGTGAGTATAATGGGCCTAAATACCATGAAGGCACCAGATCCTGTCTGATCTTGGAAGCTAAGCAAGGTCAGTCCTGGTTAATATTTGGATGGGAGACTGCCAATAAATATCAGATACTGTAGGCTGTATTCCAGAGAAAGGAACTGGTAAAACCTCATCTGAGTATTCCTTGCCTAAGAAAATCCTAAGATTTTCATGGAATTACCCTAAGTGAAGCTTAAAAAGTGACTCTCACATCACAAAAGAACAATATAAATAAATAAAGACAAATAAATAAAGGAACAATATATTATATAACATGAAGTTAAAATTGTAACATGATGTATGTATTTATTTGTTATTAAAATGAATTGATTATAAATAACCAGCTGTTTGTATTTTAACTAGTTGTAACTAGATACAAATAATTAGTAACAATGCAACCTGCTGCTGCTGCTACTGTTGCTGCTGCTGCCACTCCATCCCCTGTGAAGGCCACTACCATGGTCCATAGGGGCAGAAATGGCCTGGCTTCACCCACATGGCCAGGTGCCCCCTTCCAATGTCATAGGCTGTGACAAGGGACTTCATGGGGGATGCAGAAACAGCAAAAGGTAAGGGGGCACTTTGCCATGTGATCTGCTGGCTGTCATGGTGGAGTGTCTAAGAAACTCTGCCACAAACATCCAATTTTAAAGGGCCTTTTGGCCTGGGGTCAGGCTGAAACCAGTAGATTGGCATCCGGTTTCACTGATCCCAGCCAGCGCTGTTGACCTGCACCATCTGCACAGGATGATGCCAGGCCAGGGGGAATATGGGCCTTTGGACCCAGCATACAGCCCCATATTCACATGATTGTGCTACGCTACTCTACTGGGAGACTGATTCTGAAAATGTGTCTGGTTATTGTCCCATTGTGTAATGGGGAGTGCACAGTGGCTATTTCTGCAATCCCAGTGAATAAAGTGATACATTGGAGGCACTGACAAATAATTAGAAACACATACACCATCAAGAATGCACAACTTCACTACTGAAATACAGCATGGGACTGAATTGTTCCAACTAGGGTAGACCCCATTGAGTCAACTATTGGTATGTCAAAACATAGTGCTAACTCTAAAAGATTCAATGGTTGTAGTCTAATCATAAAACTAACAATAGAGTTTGGCCAATGGGAAAAATTGTGAGCTGTCACCATGAACAGTATGTGTCCATTACACAATGGCCATGAAAGTACAACTATGTGTGTAAGGTAACTTAGGGCCTCTACAGACGGGCCCTTTGGGCCATCCTGGAGGCAGGGATGGGGAGGGGCAGCCACACGCCAACTGCCTCAACCCCTTCCCAAAGATGTCCTGGTGCCATGTGTCATTACGCATGACACACAGCGTCAGGACATCCTTCAGGCACAGCCTTTTGAAGCACTGCACTGGACGGGGCACTAAAGAGCTGTGCGCCAGCGCTTAGGGTGCCCTTTTTGCCAGCTCTGAAAGGAGTGGCATTTTGCTGCTCCTTTCCAAGGTGGCAAAAGGGAGAATCGGGGCCGAGGTGTTTGACAGCCTCAGCCTCGATCTTCTGCTTCCCTGGCCAGCCCTGGGCCACCCATCTGCATCCCCTCTTACACAGGTGAATGGCACCAACATAATTCTGGTCATTGTGTTTATGAGTTTTCTGCCAAAGATTCTGACTCACCATGGGCAAGTAGTAATCTTTTATCCGTATTAACTCCTTCTTGATTAATGCTGATCTTCATCTCAGGGTAGTTTTAGCTCTTTGTCCTCACAGGTGGAAGGGGTTCCACTTTGTCATGATAGTTGCATCATTTCCACTGACAAAAAGTTAATTTCCTAGATGAGGACAGATGGTTCCAGAGTACATGTAAGTCCACAAAATTAAACATTGATGTAAACCAAAATGAATGGAAACCAACCCTGAACATAATCAGATCATGTGTTTGAGAGGTGCATAAGGAGATTTATAGTGCCAGCAGTTAGCAGACGTATTCACATCTTTGTGAAAGAAACAGTATAGAGTCCAATATAGAAAAAGAGTTTTTCTGGTATCCATAGCTTCAACGGGTTTGGAAGCCAGAGCCATGCTCCAATGGTTGGGCAAAACAGATCTGTTTCATTCTCCATTCTATTAATTCCTAAAGCTAAGAATATCCTATTTATTGGCAACAATAAATATTTATAAACTTATATTGGAGTTTCTTTTCTTTTTTTTCTCTCTTGCTTTTGGATAGATTCAGTGAGCATTTACACAAACAGAAGAGACTCATTCAGAGGAGTTCCTGCCCTGGGTGTCCCCTGATTCAGAGGGTAGAGCCCCAGGGAGGAGAGGCTTCAGAGGCCAGTACACCTTGCCCTCTCCCTCACTGCCTCCATGTCATCCTACTTGTGAGTGGCAGTGAGATGCCCCCCTGGCCCTCTTCCATATTGCCTCTGCATTGTCCTTCTCACAAGTAGGATGGCATGGTGGCACCAAGGTGGAATGGGCCTGGTCTTCTCCCTCATTGCCTCCATGTCATCCTACTCACAAGTAGGACAATGCAGCAACAAAGAAATGGTGAAGGGCCTAGCCCTCTCCCTCAGTGTATCCACATCCTCCTACTCATGGTGGCAGTAAGGGCTGCAAGAGGAGACCAGAGCAGGTGACACCCCCCTCTTGTGTTCCATCCAGTGAGAGCTGAACCTCCCCACATCCCTAGTGATGCTACTGGACAGATCTCTAGTTGGGATGCAAATAGTAAAAAGGGAAATACTGATTTGTGATTTCTATGTTGGTTTTATATCCCCTAATTCCAGTCAAAGGAACAGTTCAGTCCAATGCAGCCACTGTTCAGTGTGGTCCAGGAAAAACACCAACAACTAAGGCTGCAATACTAGACACACTAATTTTAGGGTAAGTTTCATTGAATTTGGACTACAGTATACTGCTCAACAGATGTGTAAAGCTGTAGATGTATCTGTGCTGAACATCACTTTTATTTTTCTGCCTGTCCCTTGTGTTTCTATTTCAAGTATAGAGTAGGAACTCTATTTAGCCCTTAGAGGATAAGTAGTAATTACTAATCATGCCTGAGGTACTTTGCAGTAGATTTTCTAAAAAGGAAGGAGAGAAGGAAGGAAGGAAGAGGGGAAAAAATCCACCGCAAACCACCTTAATAGATTTTTTTAAAATAAAAGGGGAAAAAGTGGTTTGAGCATTCAGCAGAGAGCTATCTGTCCCCATTAGCAAGCATGTCCTTAATTTTCCCACTACATCACATTACTATTTCATATACTAGCACTTTCCATACTCATTTCAGTGTGTAGTAAAAATCAAGAAAAAGTTACTTGTTATTTGGCTGATCGAAAAGAAGAAACCAAGACTTAGGACCTTATCACACTGGGTCAAAAGTAGTCAGAATCCACACTCAATCCCATCCTAATGTGCTTTATTTTTCCGTGTGTTCACACGACATCGCACAGAACCCCATCAGAATCCAGTCACAATGCGGCATCATCCCCGTTCTTTTGAATGCCAGTTTCTTGGGGAATTGTAATTGCGTGACGAGAATCATAGCGCAATCATAGCGCTTTTGCTGTATGTGTGATCACCAAATACGTATCCTGGAGCATTTTCCTGTCATGACCCATGGTTCCTAGCATGATTTCCCATGGGTCTGCGAGGAAGCATCTTATGATGTGTACTTCCTGTTTGGATCGGGCAACAAACAGAACGGGTAAACATGTCCTCTCTGCTGTAAGGCAATGTCGGTTTTTGTTGGAATATGTGCCATCACGCGACCAGTGGTTGGTGGAAGAGCAATATTAGGGGATGGTTACAGCTTTATTGGTGGGCCAGTCTTCGGGGTGGTGGCGGGGGGAAAAAAGAAATGGTTTATGATGCTTCTCTTTCCTCAGGCTGTGGATACCTGGCTGCCAGCACCACGACAGAGGCCATGGTACCTGTCCGCCTTTCCAGCTGCCGGCGATCTGGATGTGTGTGAGTTTTACCTTACTTATGTGTATTCTTGATTCATGATTCTACGGTGTCTCCTGGCAGTTAACTCTCGCTGCTTGCTTAGTTCTAAGGACGCCTTTGTTCTTAGAACCTATTTAGGGCTTCTTTATCTATAGGGAGGAGGGGAGTACAGACCAGTGGAGACAGGCAGTTAATTTAAATAGAAGACTATACTATTCATACAGTGATTGATTGATGGATGGATAGAGGCATAGATAGATAGATAGATAGATAGATAGATAGATAGATAGATAGATAGATGATAGATATAGATAGACAGATAGATAAATGGGTAGATAGATAGATGGTTGGAAGGAGGTTGGAACTAGAGGCTCTTACTGTGAATCCTTTGAGCATTCAAATTGCTACATCTACATGTATCTAGACCAATTTATATATATGCACAGAGAGAAAGAGAAAGAGAGATGGAGAGAGAGCCAGAGAGAGAGGTAAAGATGTGGAAACACTGTACACTATCACTCCCTTCACATGGCCTTTTGCTGCTTTTTGGAATGTCTCTGTGGGGCTCAAGTCACACACATCTACCTATGCAGAGAACATGTATATATACCCTTGCACAGTAAAGTTGTGTTGTAGGGTGGGGGAAGACCTGAAGGACCATTTTGCTTTACCACCTGTCATGCAGAAATGCCCATTTGATGCTCCCCCCAAGGAGGTCCTTCATGCCTTTGCTTTGGGATTACAGTCCAAGGACAAAGACTTCACAAATCTCCTAGAACATAATGCCTTGCCCTGTTCTGAATTGTATATTTCTGCTTGATATTGTCATAACATGCCTGTGCATCTCTAATTGCGAATAATGTTACCTGTGGTTATCTGGTATCCTCTTCCTTTCCAAGTTTCTCCTAATGCTGTGTCTTGTTTTTTTCAGATGCACCTTCTTGGGATGGGCTGTTCCTACCGCCATATACAATAGCGAGTGAAACAGGTG
>CM034703.1:84978898-84993373 GCA_020142125.1 Phrynosoma platyrhinos
CACTGCACGGAACAGGGAGAGTTAATAGCACAGGGGCAAGGGGGATACTTACAAAGTTCAACAGTATTCAAAAGGAAGCCCAAAACCATGCCCCCCTTTTATGTGCCACAGTAAGATTATTTTACAGCATAGTTCTATTTACAGGAAGCAGGTGCCACGAACACACAGAAGAAAGGAGAGGAACCTACCTGGTGATAGTCCCCAAAGCAGACTGTCTTCTGTAGAAGTTCCTTCTCTATAGCCGTGATAACCTCTATACAGATCATGGCAGCAGTGGACACCCCGATCTGAAAATGGCGGGCCACTCGCTGGTAATTGAGGGGGGCCGAAAGCCACCAAATGGTGATTGCCACCCTCTCTTCAACCGAGATGGCCCTCCTCATTATGGTGTCCGTGGCTTGGAGCTGAGGGCGCAGAGCCTCAGCGATCTCAAATAGTGTGGATTTGGACATGCAGAAATTCCTGATCCACATGTCCTCATCCCACAGTGGCATCACCTCCTCTGCCCACCAGTTCTGAATCGCCTGTGGTCTGACCCACCACCGGCGTGGACGGGGGACACTGGAGCCATGGAAAGCCCAGCCAATGAGGTGGAGGACACCAAAAATCCTCCACAGCAAGGCATGTGTCGTGAAGCCCGTGATGCCATGGCGCCTCATCCATCGACGGACGCCAGCCAGCACAGCCCTGCGCCTCTGCTCGTGTTCCCGCTCCACCATCTCTACCTCCTCCAACAACTCCTGCATCTGTACAACAGCAGACTCCATGGCCACAGTGATACAAGATGAGTGAGTTCCGAGAGAGATAGTAATGGCGACCGCATGGCAATGGCAATGGCAAAGCAATGACGCAATGGCGAGAAGGAAGTGATGACAATCACATCCGACGGGCATGGCGAGCATTCCTGGTCCTGCGCATGTGCAAGAACATCCTTGCTGGGTTCTGTACGGGATCTTCTCACTTGTGTGTGAACAGCAAATACAGTTCCCGGGGGGCGCTTCATCGCGCTTTCGTTAATTGCGCAATGATGCTAGTTGCGTCTGATAGCCATTTCCGTATTGTGAGGTTTCTACCGGTATAGTTCTGGATTGATTCTTATATCGCTTTCTTGCCGCTTTGAGCCCCGCGTGTGATAAGGTCCTTAGAGGAGTTTATCGCATGCTTTAAAAAACCTGATTTACCCCTGCCGTTTTCAAGTCTCTTACAGGATGCAGCTGGATATTATCACACAGAAAATGCTGCTGATGCCACTGCCCAACTGCATCCCACCTAAAACCTGGCTGGAAGCCACATCAGCTGGCCAATTTGCAAAGTTCCGTAAGAGTCTTGAAAATGGCAGGGGTAAGTTGGGTTTTTTAAGCATGCAATAAACTCTGTCTACACTGCAGAAATAATGAAGTTTGAGACTGCTGTAATTGCCATGGCTCGATGCAATGCAATTCTGAGATCTGTGGGTTTAGCCTCCTCTGTCAGAGAGTTCTGGTGCCAAAATGAACTACAACTCCCATGATTCCATAGGATGGAGAGAGTCAGAGAAGCCCCATGGATTATTTCTAATTTTATTTCAATGCTCTTATTATCAATGCTCTTATTATCATACCTTATACTATCTCTCATCTCTAATATCATCCAGATATTTTTCTTCTCATTATAGCATACTGTCCAAACCAGATTTATGCCTCTTAAAACTAAAAAGTAATTCTGTGGGTCCCTCATTTCATACTTTTCACAGCTGAAGTCTGTGTAGCATTTGACCCTAAACATATGTTGTGGCTTTAAGCCACAAATCCTACACTTGACCCTTACTACATGAAAATACTAAGGTTTTATGTATTAGTGTTCTACATCATCCTAAACCAGAACATAAAAAGAGTTTAAAAGATGCATGGGTTTGATTTGCATACTGTCATATTTGTAACTATGGGCCTTTACAGACTGTCAAAAATAATGCAGCTTGAGTCTACTTTAACTGCCCTGGCTCAGTGCTAGGGAATCATGGGAACTGTAGTTTTTTATGAGACATTGAGCCGTCTCTGTCAGAGAGCTCTGGCACCACAATAAACTACAGTTCCCATGATTTCCTAGCACTGAGCCAGAACAGTTAAAGTGGACTCAAGCTGCATTATTTCTGGCAGTCTGTAAAGGCCCTATTTCTGTCTGACATGGTGGAACCACAATGAGCTCGACATCAAGTCTGGCAAATTGTTTTGCTGCTTACCTGTTATGTGTAAGTACAGAGTACAGGACCTGGTCACTATGCACAGACACACACATACCCTACCTACCTGAGTGGAAGGGACTGAAAGTCATTTGTGATGACAAAGGGAAGTCTTATGAATACAAATGGATAAGACATGATATTGACACCTTCTTTTTGCTTCTTTGTGATGAGTTCATCCCATCTAATATGCATTAAAAATAATCTACACATTTGATGAAAGGTTTGAAAAGCATGGATAAAGGGCCAAGCTGGTTGCCTACCGAAGCAATTAACAGACTCACACAAAGCCTTTTTTCTTTAGCCTATTTTCTCAGGCCAGCCATCATTGTAATTATCCACATTAGAGGAATCTTTGGAGATAGAAGAGAGAGTCACAAGTCAAAAGAAGCTCACCCAGGGGAATGTAACTGTTTGGCTTTACTAATTCTTTATCAAACACTCCCTCCAGGCTATGAAAGGGAATCCTCTCCAGCAGTATTCAAAAGTGCCTTTATTTCTATGCCAGAGGAGAAAGCCTATTTCCAAGCCTTTAGCAGTCTCCTTTCTAGTTCCCAAACTTCTGTCCATTATTAACAAACAAAACAAACAAAATTAAGAAAGCTGTCTTTTCCTCAATGTACATATATATGAAAGCAAATTATACAAGTGAATAAAAACGTGTCCACAGGCATCATAGTGTAACTTGGTAGTACACATTTTGCTTGCAATTGTGTTATTTTAAGAGCCATATTTTTCTACTTGTTCCTCTGCATAATGCTTTGTCCAACAGCTGAGCCCCTGCTTTGGGCACTGTTGCCACATAAAATTGATGGGGCAGTTCTTCCACCAAGGCAAATTGCTAGAACAGACAATGCCATGTGTTTAGATATGGATTCTTCTCACCTGCACACTAAATGCCCTCCTCTAAGAAGTGTGTTCAGGTCAATACAATACTCTTTTAGACACTTCACCAACACTTGTATCTTTCTGAATATTCTTGCTTGAATTTTCATAAGCAGTCCCAGCATTGCACTTTGCTCAACATTAATGTAGCATATCCTATTTCAGTAAGGTTTCTAGCAAGTTTCCTAATGTTATTCCTGTAGAAGAGTTTGTGTGCTCTCCTTAGTTGAATGTTTTCAGACAGATGTTGGATGACAGATACCCTTCCAGAGATGTTTTGCATTCCTAGTATTAGGGTTAGAGCTAGAGTTAGGAAATTAGATAAGATTTACAATTCTCTGATTCTAAATGGAAAATGGAAGTAAATAATACAGTCATATAATTGTAATCAAGATATGCTGGGTTGCTTACGCTGGAATTTAGTAAAATTAGTAAATTATATATTAAGCAGACTAGCAGTGTGTACCATAGGATATTCTGGTAAAGGTTTACAAAAAAAAAAAAAGACTTCCTTTATTGCTACAGAGAATCCATCTAGCTTCTAGGAAAATAAGCAATCAGAAGAAAAATCTATACTTTGGTACTAGAGTCGCTAAAGCTGAATGAAGCTGACTCCTATGTGTGAAGAAGCAAAAACATTTCTGAGTGTAGTAGAGCCTCATGGTTCATCCATCTCAGCTCAGGGCAGAGTCATAAACAACTCTCAACCTTTAGTAGAGATGGAGAGGAGATAGTAAGTAACCTCTTTGCAGAAACAGAGAGAGATAAACAAGACAGACAACAAGGAAGTTATCTCTCTGTTCCCAATTCTATAGAGACAAGCATTGATGCAAATCTCCACTTCCAATAGCTTATGCTTGGCTTCCCCAGACTCCCTGGACTGCACTTTCTCTTACCAAGTAAAGACAAAGCCCTGAAAAGTAGGAATTTCTCCTTTTATCAAGGTTGATTTGCACAGTTTAAAATTACATACTGCCTGTTTTCCAAAACCAGAAGTGAACTTCCAGCCAATAGCCACTGATGTCTTCCTTCTGTATGGGGCAGTGAATCCCCCTCCCCTGGTTGTACTCTAGATTTTAAATGGTTTGCTAGTCTCAATATAGGTTCAGCAGCACCTTAGATGTTGCCTTTAAAGTTTAGACTAAACTAAAGAAGATTAATCATTTCACTGATTTAGGAGTCACCATCTACCATTGCATTCAGCAATACCATTTTAAGTATTTATTTCCTTTGCTTTGAAGCATTTTTGGAAATGTGTGAGGCCCCTAGTGAGTCCCAAGATCAGAAAAATTGTACTCTGGACCCCTATATTTGCACACCCCTATATTACAGCCAAAGTATTCCCTTGTTTCAGTAACTCTATCAAAAAGGGTGAGAAAAAGAGATTAATCTGGTATGACTTGCTTTTGAGAAACCCATGCTGGTTCTTTTGACAAGTTTTCCTCCTTTCAAATGCTTTAGATCTCTTGGAAATTTAAAATGACTTTCAACAATTGAAATACTAATTAAAATGTAAATATACAGCAAAAAGAAGAGGAAAGGGGGAGAAGAAAGCACCACAACAAGACACTTGAAAAAGCCTTGCACAGTTGTAACACAAACAAAAAAAGAGCATTAATCTCACATGAGCAATGCCTAGAGTTTTGACAGTCATGGCTCCTCCTCTCAGGAAAATTGAGGGGCAAAAGAAACCAGCTTCCTGGTAGCCTGGGGGTGTGGCTGCTGGGAAGCTTCATGGTGTTTTGGCAGTGTGCCATTTAAACATGCCATGCTGCAGAAACACTGAAAAGGCACCACCATGGCAGCAAAGGCATCTTTTTCCTGCCGCAAAAAGGAGAGGCTTTCTGCCTCTTCTTTTTGCGCTGGAAAAATGTTGGGTTGGGGGCATGGCATGCAGTTGCTGCAGTACCAACCCAGCGATCAAAGGAGTGCCATGATGCCACTCCTTCAGGGTCATCTGCTTTATCACTTACTCACATAATAATACCAGTCACTACCCATAAGGCTCCATTGCTGAGACTCACACCCAGTAATGAAAATTCATCCCCCTATCCTAGACCATATATATAGTCGCACTACCAGCTAGCATACATGCCTTTTGCAAAGTCTGTGGGCCAATGTAGACAGCCCATTTGGGGCAGCTCTGGGGCACCCCTGGGAGTGGCGGATTAGGGCCATGGCAACCACATGCCATGGCCCTAATCCTCTTTTTTGCCACCCCCAAAAGAGTGGCAAAAATGCCACTCCTTTTGGGGGCGGCCAAAGGCCAGCCTTAAAGCCGCCGCAGTGGCTCTCTGCACCCTTTTAGTGCAGTGTTTGTGCACGCTGTGCCAAGAGGGCACCTTGATGCCTATGCGCTGTGCTGATGGGCACATGGCATCAGGGTGAAATTGGGGCAGAGCTGGGGTGGCCGGCATACCAACTCCACGTCCAGGCCAGCCTAAACTGCTGGTCTTCATCGGCCCTGTATCTTCCCTTTTTTAGCCTATTAAAGCTCTAATATTTTGGAAGAGGCACTACCTTCCAGTTACATTTTGTGAGAACAAGGAAGAGAGCCTTCAATGTAGCCACTCCCAAACTTTGGAATGCCCTCGCTAGGGAAGCTACAATGGCACCCTCCTTGCCTTCCTCTCACCAGCAAACAAAAGCATTCCTATTCTATCAGGCTTCTAGGAATTGACTGGGATAGGCTTTTAATCAGCACCCCAATAAAGGCCTATCCCAGTCAATTCCTAGAAGAATGATAGAACCGGAAAGTTTTGTTTTCTTAATTCAACTTTTGTTGATTTTTTTAATATTTAGTCTTTTAAAGAATTTTAAATAGTCTTAACTCCATAGATTTATTGTTTTGAAAAGACTGATAAATGACAGTTGGGAGATGACACAGAGAGACAGAGATGACAGAGAGAGACAGAGATGATAAACAGATAGATAGATAGATAGATAGATAGATAGATAGATAGATAGACAGACAGACAGATAGATAGTTGATAGCTAAATTGAGGTAGACAGGCAGGCAGGCAGACAGATATTGATGGTTTTGTATATACTTTGTAAGCCACTTGAGTACCAGTATTGGGTAACATAAATAATAAAGTGGGACATAAATAAATAAACTCTATGCTTCTATTCTTCTATGACTATGGACAACAATGGCCCATGAGGCTTCTTCCATCTCTATGCTTCTATGAGTCTATGACTATGGACAGTTCTTACTCTTATCAACTGGATATATTCAAGATACACTGCACAGTCCTAAGCATATTTACTCAAAAGCCCATGCTTCTAGGGGCTTGTCTATATTACCTATATTCTTTGAATTCCCAACTCCCCCAGGCAGGCTGTGTACTGTTTACACTATCCAGGCCCCAAACCCCAAATCAGGGTCTGGGCTATTTACACAACACCCAAACTTAATCTGGGGTTTCCACTTCCTGTCCTGCATCAAAAAGACTAACCTTTTGCATGAGGTTTTCCAGAAAAACCAATAGCAAAATGTGGTAATGAAAAGTGGCTGCAAGGTTCCCTCCCAAGTCACTCTGTGGACATGAGTCATTCAGAGACCAGGATGAGGCTGCATGTCTCATTTTGACATCAGTGCAACTCATGCCCACATCAGTGGTGCTGGCTGTCTTGCAGGATTGTGTGGGAAGGCAACTGCCCATCACCATCACGTTTTGCTGCAGCAACTAAAAAGGGAGGGATTTGGGTGGAATTTGGGCCCAGGATACTGCAGGATCAGCCCAGAATATTCTTGCAAATACAAATGAGCCCTAGGTGATGCATGCACTATGAATTGATGTGTTTCTGTTTAGAAGTGGGCAATGTTAGGGTTGATAGGACTCCGTGGTGTAGTGGTTTGAGTGTTGGATTGCAACTCTGGAGACCAGAGTTCAATTCCCAGCTTGGCCATGAAACCCACTGAGTGATCTTGGGCAAGTCATTTTCTCTCAACCTCAAAGGATGGAAATGCCCTCCCCCCACTCTGAAGAAACTTTCCAAGAAAACCCCATGATAGTTTCACCATAAGTCAGAAATGACTTGGAAGGTATATAACAACAAGAACAGCAAGTATGTATAGCAAGGATAGGCAGCCATGAATGGTCAGGAGGCCATTTTCAAGCTATGTTTGAATATTTTCCCCCCCTCAAAACTGGAGAGGAACAATTGATCTCTTTCAGGGTTTGCCTTTTCTTTTGAAGGGGAGTTCTTTCGGGCTTTCAAGATGGGGCTTCCCCCTGAGATAGCTTTTTAATGTAGAATTGCACCCTCTTAGAGATTTCTGATGGTACAGTTCTTCATCTTGAGAATGGAAATTTTTTTTAACAATGGGAGGAGATTTGTAATGGTGGGGCTGGGACCCTTCTTGGGGCTTGGTAAGTGTTTCTGTTTGCTTTATTATTATTTTTCAGACAGCCTCCAAAATTGACACAGCTGAGCTGAGCTGCAGATCTCTTTTTTCCACAACTGTTGTTCAGCCATGGTTAAACAGCCATGCAGCCACACAAATTCTAAGCAGTACCTACTTTAGCCAGGTTATTGAACTAGGCTGTAGAATTCCATCTTGTTCTTAAGCAATCATTTTATGAAAGTGAGGGTCTCATGCAAATACCATGCTTCATTTGTCTGGTACAAATAATGTATTTTCCAAGAACAGGGAGTTAAACTAAGAAAAGGGTCACTACCTTCTTATCGCCTCAGACATTGCAAGAGAGCACTGAAACTTTTTTTTCCATTTATACCTAGCTGGAGCTACTGCTGGGGAGTGTTCAGTGAACATAAGAAATCATAAATCTGTTGAAGTAACCAAGGATTATAATTTTAAAGATGATATGAGGTCTTTGTCTTTATACTGTAACCAGAGGGCATTACAAATACAACCCAGAGGGGCCCCCTTACTCACTCAAAAAAGAAACGTTCCGGTTGACCTAACTGGCCATAATGCATATTGTAATCATTGCTTAGTGGCCAAAGTCAAACAATACAAACTATGCTTGTGTGCCCTTTTGTCTACCTCATCTTTACTCTATAAATCAAGGGAACATGCAAAATGATCTGCAGTATTACTTATTTTATTTATCTTCAGATCTGTAAGGTGGACTAAAAAGTAAAATGTCCCAACCTACCTACAACTGAATAGCAATTTAAAACTCTTTCATATATCTAAACTCAGAGTTCTTGCATAATGTGCCACAGCAACCTGAAGATATATCTAAAATACCGCATTTTGCTGCCTGTTTTGTGTGTGTGTTTTGGTTGTAGGCTGTACATACCGTATATTTCACCTGCATTCCATGCCCTCATTTCTGTGCTAGCATCTCTGTACTAAAACAAGAGGGAAGAGTTCTAATTTCTGAGACACTGATGTGGTGGTTGAATGGTGGATTAGGACTCCAGAGACAAGGATTCAAATCTCCACTTAGCCGTGGAAACCCACTGGGTGACCTTGAGTAAGTCACACTCTCTCAGCCTCAGAGAAAGATAGTGGCAAAACCCCTCTGAACAAATCTTACAAAGAGAAGTCTACCATAGGTTGTCTTAAGTTGGAAATGGTTTGAAGACATTTTCTCCCTTCCTTAATTTCTTCTGGCTATATTTTGGGGAGTGATATGAAATCATTTCAGTACATAAGTAATTAAAGGGGGCCATCATTTTGTGTTAAGCTGCCCCGGTTGTGTTACACAGAGGCAGGATAACATTTTTTTGCTGTGGAACAATAAAAATGGTTGCCACTATAAAAACGACTGCTTTCTTTGCTACTCACTGGATGGGATTGTTTATAGTGGATAGCAGATATCAACAGAAAAACAAACAAACGTGTATGCAGTAAGTGGATCAGTCTTTCAGCAGCCTATTTTACCATTTTAGTATAATATTAAAAACTTCAAATGAAAGTGGAGTCATTAAAGCAGACTTGTTAAAAATATATAATTACAATGCAGCATTCACTGCTAATAAAATTGTGGCTGTTTGTGTTAAGTGTGATTTACATTTGGTTTTCTGTGTTTTAAAAATGCTTTGCAAAATCCACAAAGATGATTTATCTGAAAAGAGGCCCAGTTTAAAAAAGATGCCCTATTGTTGCGTGACAGGTACAGTGGAAAGAAGGTGGAGAATACAGAGATAAGCACTGCAGTCCTATACATGTCTATTCAGAAATAAGCCCCATCATTCTGCTACTTCAAGTGTGAGGTTTTCAGGTAAAAATGTCTTTAATGGTGTCTATTGTGACATTGCAAAGAATAACATGAGAAAAATAGGCATACTTAATGAAGAACTCACTTCTTCTGAGCAGCAAACCAGCCAACGAAAACAGAAGCAGATTAGTTGAGAAAATCTATCTAGGATGAACCAGACTGTTTCCAATCTGTCTTGGGAAATATTCCAGAAAGTACTTCAGATGGTAGCTAGATATAGGGGCATAGCCTGGGGATGGTGGCTCAGGAACAAAAAAGTAGAGATGCCTTCCTGCAGGTCCCTGATGCTGTTACCACTCCAGAAGGTCCTATACCTCATTCACATGTGTGCGTGTGTGTGTGTGTTTTATCTAAGTCACTAAAACATGCATTTTAACTTCAGTGTTATTTAGGGAATCTATTCCAGAGAAAACATAGCAAATTAATACAGTCAGTCTTCTTTATTCACGGATTTTTTTATCCATGGATTCAAGCATTTATGGCTTGAAAATATTCCAAAAAGCATAAATTCCAAATAGCAAACCTTGATTTTCCACTTTATATAAGGGATACTATTTTACTGTGCCATTGTATTTAATGGGACTTGACCATCCACGGATTTTGTTATCCATGGGTGTCCTGGAACCAAACCCCAGCATATAAAAAGTGTAATGTAATGCGTTAATTCAAAGTGCAGGTGTGTTCATCAGCTCATCCTAGACCCAGAGCTTTGAAAAAGTCACTTTTGGGGTCTATAGCACCCAGAAAGATCAGCCACATGACCACAGTCTACAGGGGCTATCACACCAAATAGCCAGCTCTGCACTTTTCTACAGTTGAAGATAACATTTGGCGATTTCAGGAAATAAATACATTCCTTTCCATATGCAGCTATCCACTTCTCACACAGACAATTAAATGAACTGATGCTAATTTTAAAGTTGTATAAAATTTAAAGGTTTCCCCTTTGACAAGTTTGTCTAGTTGAGTCTGACTGTAGGGGCAGTACCCATCTCTGTTACCAAGCCAATGGAGCCAAGGTTGTCAAAAGTGACTCCATGGTCAAATGGCCAGTGATGTCATGGAACACTCTTACCTTCCCACCGAAGCAGTACCTATTTATCTACTTACACTTTTACATGCTTTAGAACTGCTAGGTTGGCAGAAGCTGGGACTAGTGACAGGAGCTCACTCTGTCTCGTGGTGCTTGGGTCTCAAACTGTTGACCTGCTGACCTTGCAATCATCAGAGTCTGCATCTTAATCACTAAGCCACCATGTATTGATTATTTAACTCACTGTGCTATCACTGAAAGCAATCTTGGCTTAAACCCAAGTAAAAGACTGTTCCACACATCCCACATGGGTACTAAAATGTATCACCCTTGATTATCATCTTGCCCTTGAGATGAAAAAGAAAAATCTGGCACTATACTACCAATGGCATGGATATCACTTGTCCCATGCTATGTGTACAGCATGTTCTAATGTAGTAATTTAAATGAATATGAATTTTATTTGTAATATATGCCTCTCAAATGAGATACTGTTCCCAATGTGAAGGCTAAAATGCTTTTTTTTCCCCCAGCTTTTATGATGCTGGCTTAGCAGGCCAGTCTCTCTGTAGATTAGATTTTCAGATTTAGATGGCCATGTTTGCTTTTTTCTCCTCCCACCCCAAAAGGAGGAAGGAGATTGTGCAGCTTGGTTTTGCAAATGAGAGTAGTAAGATGATAAGATCCCTCCCACACCTCCAGGTTCCTTTTAAGAGTAGAAAGAAAGAAAGAAAATTCTGTAGCTAAAGAAAGAAAATTCTGTAGTTCACCAGGGCCTCTTAGGTCATAGTAAAGTCACTATCATGCTAAATTTCTTGCTCTTAGAATCACTGCACTACTTAAATAGAAAGGAAACTACGGTATACAGGATTCAGCCTTTTCACCATTTAGTGATTACCTTGCTAGTTATTTATATAAAATGCCTAAGAGACTGCATGTTGACCTTTTTTTAAAGAAAAACAAAACCCTGTTTATATCAGCAAAATGTAATGCCTTGATCAAAATAGTAAAGGACCGTTTTTTCAGAGGAACAATAGCTTCATTCCATACTGTAACTAGAGGGTTAATGCAGAAGGTTATTGCCTAACAACTGCATAGCAGTCAAATCTCATCACCTTCAGCAGGAATAATTTATGGTTTAATCTTACATGCAGGCATATTAAATTAGTATTACTCATCAGAACCCACTTATTAATAAAACAAGCTGAATTAGCCACTGGAGAATCGTATTTGGAAATTCAATGACAATTTTACATTTTTAATAAAGGTTCTGAAATATTATTGCAGAGCAGGTGGTGTGAAGAAATGTGGTCAAATTTGACATTCATTAATAATTGAAGTGTGGAACGTGACAAAGGTGAAAATTGATATTGATTTTCTCTCTGTCTAATATTTGGATGAGTTCTGAAAAGTAAATAAAATGAGATAACATGACAGATCAGGTTGCACTGATTTCTTTGATCATCCCTGAACACACACATCTATTGCTATTTTCCCTATCATGTCCTGAATAATGCAATACCTACAGTCTTACTGGTTCAATGCATTATAAAACACATTCAAGCTGGGTTTCAATCATATTAGATGGTAAGCTGAATTTTTTATGAAGGATTATTTAAAACAAAATATGTCTTGGGCCCTACAGTCTTGGAAACCAAACAATCCTGAGAGTTCACTGAGGAAATGTCAACACTGTGGAGAATTTTTCGATTTGAAAAAATTAAAGGAATCCTGTTTGATGTATATTAACCATATCAATATTAACAGCCTTCTGTTGGATTTCTGAAGTGATTTGAGACCAACCATATTATTTTTCCTTCCTGTTTTTTAACTACATGTGAAGGCTCTGGGAAAAAAAAATACTTGTACTTCTGCTCAACCTGACCTGCCTTTGGGAAACCTCAGGCAATGCTGCTAATCTGCAAACTCATTCAGGCAATGGTGCTTCAGCCTCTTTGAACTCAGAATACCAAACAAACCAGCAGGATATGGCTGGCCTCACTCCCTGCAGCTCAAACTGCACCATCCGCTTTGTGAACCTCTGTGCAAAAAGAATTCAACCAGGTCTAGATAAGAAAGACAGAAACTTTTAGAAGCCATGACTATCCTGTGACATCTTCTGCCTTCTACTCTGTTGTTATATAAAATATAATATCTAATTTTGAATGTATCTGAAGTAAGCAACATGTGGCCTTTCAGATGTTATTGAGCAACAGCTTTTATACTTCTTCATTGGCTAGGCTATTTAAGGCTGATAGAGTTCAACAACATCTGGAGTGCAATAGATTTTGTAGGACAGGATTATGAACTTCTGGGCCTCTCAATACTGGTGAACTGAAACTCTCACCATCCTTGCCCATTGTTGGCTGGGGTTATGGTAACTGAGACTGATGTCTTCTGGAAGGCATTGATTCACAGGAACATTTGATTTATGAATAGAGTTAAACTCCGTTCCTGTCTGGATGACATGGGCCTTTCTTTTCTTTTCTTTTTGGAAGCAGGGCCAGAAGGAGCATGTCCCCAAATTTTAGAACTTTGCTTGTCTGTTTGGAGATGGTTATATACCAACCACAAGATTTGAATCAGACTACTGCTGTGTAATTCAGGAAAAAATAGATAGATTATGTGCTGATTAATTCATCTCAGGTCTGAATCCAATTCTTGATTTAGAACTCTACATTTTTGTGCCTTCATCTGGGTATTCATTTTAGTGACCTATGGAAGGATGCAAGGCTGAGTTGACCCTGGAGCTCTGCCTGGGATCAAACTCATAACCTTGGGACTGTGAGAGGTTGCAGTAACAGCATTTAACCACTGCACCACCAGAGGTTCTAGATCAGTCATGAGATATCACAAAAACATAACATTGATTCAGTGCTCACTGTTCTTTCCTTCCTCTCCTCGTGCTGACAGTTTGCTAGTATAAAGAAATATAGAAAGAATGAACTTTTGGAAACAGCTACTTTATGTCACTCTGTTCCTTCAAATCCAAATAACTAACAAATCTTCAGGTGTGTTCAGAATCAAATTCTTTCTTGCTTCTGTCCAGACATATCCTCAACCAATTTGAATCAATCCCACAAAGTTCAGGATCTGCCCAAATTTGAAGTACATATAGGAAATTCTATTCTCCTCAGTCCTAGTCTGTCCCTGCAAGATCACACTGTATCTTAATGAGTAACATATAACAACTCTTTTTCAAGAAAAATGGAAAGGCAAATTAAGTCTCAAATCATATCAGTTTGGTTTCCCCCCCAATATAAAGGAACCCCTTTTTTTGTTTCCCTATCAATATTCATCTTCCAAATTCTTGAGAACAAATAAAGTTTATTGGTTCTGACCATTTTCAGATTTCTTGATTTCTTATTGCTTGTAGTTTGTGAGTCCCTCTGACTGTGTTAACCGGGGAAATGGCTTCTGTTATAGGTCTCGCTTCATAGGAGTGAATTTAAATTTTCAGTAACCAGAATTAATGAAACCCAGAGAAATTACTCAAATGATATTCCGTAAGGTATTTTACTTTAATTAGTGAAATATATTGGAGAAAATGTGAGTCATCTGGATTTCATAGAAGTAACCATACATTACTCTTTTTCTTTAAGTGGGAAAGCAAATGGCAGAAATATCATCCAGAATTCTTGAGAGTGCTTTTTAGAATTGTCTGTTTAGATTTTTCAGCCCCAAATAACAAATGTAATGGCTCTGTATCTGTCACAATACATACATTTAGAATGCCACTGTGGTATAGTAGAAAGTTTAAAAGCATGGTTGTAAAGTGACACTCTCTCCCATATCTAAATCTTGTGCCAACTAAGACAACTATTTTACATTTAAACAAATCAATGAGAATATCCTGGAATGTAAGCTTATTTTATTTTATTTCAGGGATGGGAGAGGTGAATTGCTACCTGCAAAATATGGTGGGGTGGGATGGAGAGATACCAAGAGTGAGTGCGGCTCAGCTGTGACCCAAAGTGGGCAGTGCATGTGGCTAGACTTATCACCCTTATCATTTCAGATCCATTCTCTCTCACACACATACACTACAGCTGCAAACACCTATTGCCATCAGCAGATCAGAATTTATAAATCTACCACAGACTCAGAAAATCTATATCTTACAATGAGAAACCTCTTGTGTC
>CM034703.1:84997740-85015693 GCA_020142125.1 Phrynosoma platyrhinos
CTGGAAGGAGTGCTAAAATAGTGCTCCTTCCTCAAAGTGCGGAAAGGGTGCCGGAAGAGGCAGTGCACACCTCTTCAGCATCTCTTCTGTCGCAGCATGTCTGGACGCTGCAATGGAAGGACATCATCGGAGTGCTCACCATGTGCAATGGCGGGCACTCCGGTGACATTCTCGGGAAAGGGTTGGGGCGTCCGGCATCTGGCTGCCCCTCCCCTCCCCTGCCTCCAAGACGGTGCAAAGCTCTGTTTGTAGAGGCCCTTAATCTCCTTCACTTTCCCCCTTTGTCCTCACTTGCTTCAGTCACTATAAACTGTATGTCAAAGTAGTTTGCACTCTATGAATTCAGTAGGATGGAGAGGGGAAGAGTTGATGGAGTTGTGCCCTTTCTGGTATACTCAGGCAAAAGCACTGCAGCTTCTCCTAGTTTGTGTGTTCTTCCTCATTAACTTTTGCCATCTTGTCCAAAAAATTTTAAGCAACTGTGATCCATTAGTCTATTTGTGAGTCTGTCTGTCTATCAATTTATCATCTATGCATTATCTGTCTGTCTATCTAGGTAACTAGCTAGGTATTCACCTACTTCCCTACCTAACTTCTTCTATAATTTGCTTCTTTATCTCGCACTTCAGAATGAAACAGCTGCAATCATGCTTTCTTAGCTATGAGAAGCAAAAACTACTGAATGCTCCACAATGCTGATAATATTTGAATTTTTGCACTCCAAAGACATTTTAGCTGCAGTTTTATCTTAAGTGAGTTGGGGGGGTGCTTTCTGATATCCTCAAAACATTGCTTGGGTTGAAATAATAGCACCCCATTAAAAAAAAACCCCAACAACCTCTAAATCAGGGGTAGGCAACCTTTCCCCTTTAAGAGCTGAGGGACTTCAGCTCCCAGAATCTCAAGAGCTATTGGCCAACATGGGACTATTTATTGGCCAACATGGCTGAGGCTTCTGGGAGCTGAAGTCCCTCGGCCCTTAAAGGGGAAAGGTTGCCTACCCCTGTTCTAAATAATTGACAGTTCCAAGCACCACCTGACATTTTAGCTTCCTTCTTCAGCTCAGGAGTATATGTACTTAGGAAAAGTGTTGCTTGGCTTTTGTTTATTTAAGGTGCTGTACAAGCCATGATAGGAAAAGTGTGAAAATATTTTATGACTTAGATTGCTGGAGGCTTCCCATCAACTAAGGATGTAAATGAGCTCTTACTTCATTTTTGCCTGCAAAGTCAAAGTATTTCAGAAGTTTTCTTCTCACTGGGGAAAGTTCAAGAGGTTTTGCACATTTTTCATGGGGTTTTCCCCATTTTGTAACAGATTGGCAAAACATTCATTTGTGCAAAATGAGTTTGTGCAGAAAACAAAACTTTTTGTTTGAAACTTAGTATTTTAGCAGAAAAAACATATTTTTATACAAATGAATTTTTCTGAACAATATACCAAAAATGACAAAACGTCTCACCAAAAGGATCAAAAAAGAAGAAAAATGTGATTGACCATTTTTCCCCACAGGGTGCCTTGGTATGCTGAAATACCCTTTCTTGTTGTGAATGAGAACACCTGTGAATATTTTTACATCTCTAGCATCTACATCCATCTAATGATGGATATGTCAGGAAAGCAATTAGTGTAAACATTAAAGGAAAACATATTTTGATCTGATTTGCCACAGTCATTTTCTCACTGGGAAATACAGAGTAGCTATTCCTGCCGGATGCACCTGCCAATAAAATAATAGCTTTCCAACCCTGCATAAAATAGAGTCATTATTTTAGTTGCCCTGCCCAAGGGCAACATCACCCAAAGAGTATAGAAGACACATAGTGCCCAAAACATTGATTGCTGAAACTCTGCTGGCTTTTGCCCTCCCCCTAAAGTCTGGAATGGCTGATGTTTGTGTCTGTATACATTCAAGATTATATATATATATATATATATATATAGAGAGAGAGAGAGAGAGAGAGAGAGAGAGAGAGAGGTCTCCATTTTTCATATCCAGCATAAACAAGACCCCTGTTTATCCCAGGGGGTTAATTTGCTTGGACTTTAATCCATCACATTGTGCCTGGTGTTAATATTTTACTCCAAATGCCATATCATCTTTTATCTTTTATTTATAGTGATCTTCATATTCATTTCTCATCCAAGGCTGGCACTGCAGGGAATTTATTTTATATTTTCCCTTTTTTATAATGCATACTTTTTGACCCTCAAGAAACAGCAAAAAAGAGAATGAGAGAGAAAGGAGGGACAGGGGAAGAACTACAGTACAGTTTGGGAATTCTTCACAGGAAGCTGGAGACCAAAAGCAGCCTTTGTCACTCAGCAGGCGGTTGAAGTACAAATAAGAATATATCTATATCTATATGAAAGTTTTGTGAATTTGTCTTCAGGAAGGAAGTAGCCTGTGTCTTGCACATCAGTTGAATCTTGAATACCAAATGGCAGAGGGGTGGGAGATTAAGATCAGTGAGGTGAACATCAGCGCACTTGCCTCTTGCTCTCTCCTGCTACTATCTTTGCAAGTGCAAATGACTCCATGCGTATCCTAGCATTGGCTAGACTATTATAAAAAACACAGTTATTGTAGAAACATGTTTATGTGCAGGTGATCTTTCAGCAGAACTTCAAATTAATGAGATACATACAGCAAGTTACTCCTCCCCATCAATAACTAGCACATAACCAAAAAGCATAACATAACTAGGCGTAATTTCATTCCTTCTGTGGTATAACTATAATTGTTTTAGTTACTTTTATAATTACATCTCACAATTCATGTGGTTTTTGAATTTTAGCCCAGTGGCTTGTGAGAGCCAGTGTTGTGCTGTGGTTTGAGTGTTGGACCAGGACTCTGAAGACCAGGGTTCGAATCCCCTCTCAGCCATAAAAACACTGGGTGACCTTGGACAAGTCACATTCTCTCAGCTTCAGAGGATGGCAGTTGCAAGAAAACTCAGATAGGGTCACCTTAGAGTCACCATAAATCAGAATCGACTTGAAAGCATACAGTGCACACACACTGCAGTATTCTGATAGTTTTACAAGGCTTAAATCCCATGTGAAGGTCATGGTAGCATTGTAGGTTTTGGCTGTTGAGCCTTCCAACACCAAAAACCTGTTCAGCAAATTTACTAACCCTCTGGTTTTTAGGGGGAGGTGAGCACATGGAAAGGAAATCTGCCTTTCTGCTAGTCCTCATGGAACTGTTTTCTATGGCCCTGTCTACTTGAGCCAAATAATTTGGCCTCCCCGCATCCTCTCAGTAGGAAATCTGGATAATGCATGGCCCAAACTCTGAGTCTGGTGCAAAAAGACAAGACAATGTCCAGCCTGTTCAGTGCCAAACCTGGAGTATACCTCTCTTAATACAAACTAAAACAAAAACCGTCCCTGTTTGCTCCAGATCTTCCCAGAAGACCTGTTCATTTTTATTATAGTCATAGACCAGCACAAGTAAAAAGAGGAAAAAGAATAAAAGAAGGTAATGGTAAAAACAAAGTAAAAACTCTAGAAGATATGATTAAAGGCAGAAGATAGAAGAAAAAAAGAACTAATACAAACATTTCAATAAGTATGATGTTTATTGAATGAATAGCATGAATATAAAAGGTTTACTCTTGAATTGAGTATGTACAGAAGATAAATTTAATGTAGAGTTCAGTGACAATATATAAACATGCAATGTTAAATATGGGTTTTTTGAATAAAAATAAAGAAAAAACAAGGTAAAAACAGAGGTTAGAAACAGTATTTAAAATATCCTTTTAAATCCAGTGTGACAGGGCAAGATTAATACTAGCCTACTGTGGAGGTCATTGCCTGTCAGATCTTAACTGCAGCTGCACACAATCTGGCAACAGCATCAAAGAGGTGTAAAATTGAATGGTGTGTCCTTGATGTCTATATAATAAAAGTGAGATAAGGATGAGGTGGATGTCCCTGTAGTATGAGCACTGGAGTGGTACATGCTCTGTTGTCTCTATTTGGCCAGAGTCACAGGGACATAGGGCCTTTACAGACTGCCAGAAATAATGCAGCTTGAGGCCACTTTAACTGTCTTGGATCAGTGCTAAGGAATCATGGGAATTGTATTTTTTTTTTCTGGGACATTGAGCCTTCTCTGTCAGAGAGCTCTGGTGCCACAATAAACTACAGTTCCCACGATTCTTTAGCACTGAGCCAGGACAGTTAAAGTGGCCTCAAGCTGCATTATTTCTGGCAGTCTGTAAAAGCCCAAAGTCTATCTGAGGAGGGGATCTTCTTATATCAACCTTCAAGGACAGCTGAAGGGAAGGCATGGCATCGTGCCAAAGTAAAGTCTCTCTGCTAAATATGCCATAGGTGATACCAAGTATCTGCTGAAGTTATTAACAATAAAAATCGGGGCACTAGCTAGGTCTAGCTCTCTCTATATATCTGTCACCCATTGTCTGATGGTTGTTTTAGCCTTTTCATATCCCATGTTGAGCAAACGATCTGGAGAAAAACCCAGTGAGGAATTTTTAGTCATCACTGTCTGTTTTCATATAGACTGAAATTCATCAGTTAGGGTAAGTGGAGCAAGGTCAGTGGGATAGGCCTAGAAGACCTGGAACTCTCAGTTCTGATGCTGAGGCTATTTAACATATATCCCACTGAGCCACATGGCACCACTGCTGCTGCCAAAAGTAATTCATTCTGAGATAAGAACAAGGTACCCAGCCATATAACCTCAGAAGTGCATGTCTTACCACAGTGGTAGTGGCGCCAGGTGGCACACTGGCACACACATGCAAACAGATGCCTAGCATCAGAACTAAGGGCCTCAGATAATGGGAGGGGGTGAGGTTGGGGCCACTCTGGGCCCAGGATACTCCAGGATGCCCTATAATATTCTGACCAATGCATGCAGAGCCTATGAATACAATAACCATATTAGATATTGAGCAAGATAACTATGTTAGTTACTTTTAGATAATGAGAAAATAAAGAGTATGTTTTTAAAATCATCATCATCATCATCATCATCCTACAAGTAAATCTAATTGTTTTGCTTTGGTGTTCTAATTGTAACTAACTGCTTATAAAAATAACATTTTGAGCTCTGATTTTCCTCTGGATAGAAGTATGCATAGCTGTATATATCAAAGGCAGCCAACAAGAATCTTTGTTCAAAATTAGAAATGCCTAGGGATCAGGTCTGAGTATGAATATCCCCTTAGGCCTAAAATGGGAGGGGAAATAAACTGGGTTCCAGAGGGCACATATGTAGTGAGGAGAACAATTTCCCCACCCTTAATTTATTTCTTCTTTTAAGTTGTTGCAGGAATGATTTTCTACAAGGCATAGACCTACAAGTCAGAAGTACTATACAAGTTTCATGCTGATGGATTTATATGGAACTATACTCTAACTGTCTGCATTTGGCAGGGATAGCCCCAGTTAATCCTCTCTTCTCCCACTTTCTCAGTTGCCTTTAAAATATCCTGTTTTCTCTGTCCTCCTTCCTGCACTTTCCCCCTTTATTCTCAGCTTACTTCAGTTGCTGCAAACTGAATTCAAAGTGCTAAAGTAGTTTGCACTCTCAGTTAACTCAACAGGCAGGAGAGGAAAGGAAAAGGTTGAGTGTTCCTAAACTCAGTACATCAATTCTAGGCTTCTCCATTTAAAATTGTAGTTTTGTGTGTTTCTCCTCAATAACTTTTTGTTCCTTGTTGCCTGGCTACAGCCATTTGACTATACTCTGATGTGACTTGGTACCATGAATCCTGTGAAAAGCTGGAGGGTATCTATTCATGAGAACGTATATATTACAAAGGCTGCATCTGCACTGCACAAATAGTCCAGTTTGACACCACTTTAATTGCCATGGCTGAATGCATTGGAATTCTGAGAACTATAGTTTTGTGAGAAATTTAGCCTTCTCTGTGAGAGAGCTCTGGTGCCAAAGCAAACTGTACTTCCCAGAATTCCTTAGCACTGGGCCATTTGCAAAATAAATATGTGGATTTGAGAGACTCGAGTATAGCAACTGTATTCTTATTGTTGTTATGTAAATTATTTGGGTATCTTGGGGACTGACAGGCAGGTTCTTCATTTTTTTATAGTAAAAATGTTTGTCTTCTGATGTCAGAAAATGAAATACACTGTTGTAAGTGCTGTGTAAATTCAATGTTTGTCCACATCCCACCCCGTATAAGAAAAGCCACCACAAACTTTGCTTGTTCAAGCTCAGATCTTATTTTGTATGAAATATTTTAATTGTGTTGATATACTTTTAAATATTTAAAAATGCATGAAAACAATAGGTTAGCCAATAAAAAATCCAGTGCATACATTACAATACATTATCTCCATATTGTGGATTGGAGACAACTGTGGCTGGGAATTTAGTGACTCACAATAGCCTTGTAGTATTGTACAGTGTTCATAATGCAGGCTGAAGACTGAGAGAGTGGCCTGTGACAACATAATAATGTGATCCAGCAGTATTATATCTTCAGTGAATTTTAAATATTGGGCAGAAGGAGAATGTTAGGAGAATCCTGCAGTGTTGTCCTGTGTTTTTCCATTTGTCCTTTCTTGAAGACTATGAGTTAAACTGAATATTTACAATAGGTTTGGGCAAGTGCCAGAGGTTCAAAATTAGCACTGCACCAGGCCCCCATCCTCATTTGTTTAGCTTTTAAAAATTATTTATTTTTGTAAAACAAAATATATTCTCCCTACCTGTTTTTAAGATAGGTTTCAGCCCCTTGGAGAGCTCCTTTCAGGTTCATACTGAAACCCTTAGTGAATTCACCATTCCAGTAATGTGGAAGCCAGAAGCCACTATAGTGTGAATATCCTCTTCTTTTTATCAGTACAAACATAAACAAGCTAGGCAAGCAAACAAGGGTACCAACATCAGCAACGAGGATGATTTCTTCCAAAGCTGCCTAGAGGCAGAAATCTTTAATGGAATATTTTCTCCCCTCTATAACAAATGCACCAGTTTTGCCTTCCGCAAACTCAACCACCATTGCCAAGACATCTTTTGCTTTAAAATCCATCCCAGGATACAAGTACTAGAGCTACCTTATAAGGGTTTCTTTAAAGTTTATATAGGACTCCAAGGATACTCTGCTAGTACACCAGACAGCTTCAGTGTCTGCTACCATGTTTCGAATTCTGTTACATCTCCATGTGAGCATATGGCCTAGTGAGATTTTAAAGGGATGTCTTCTCACTTCCAGGAAGGCTTTTTTCTTTGCCTTCCAAACCACACAGCAGTATGTGAGCTCTTACAGGGTTAACATACTTGGCTTTTGGTTTAAATTCATAGAGCACATTGTGTCCAGCCTTAATATTTTACACTGTAAGCCATATCATCTTTTATCTTTTATTTATAGTGATCCTCATATTAATTTCTCAATAGCAGCTGGCACAGCAGGAGGGACAAGGCATTGATCTTCCAATTTATCCGCTGCTCTTACATATCCTGAGGTCGAAGTGAGCTTGAGAGATTGATGGAGCACTGGCACCAATCCAGCGGCAATGTGTTCCTCATGCATGAAAACCAACAACAGGAAACTGAAATTTGACAATTGGCAGTAATATCAGCTAGCTCTGTAATAAATATAACAGGATCCTCATTAATAATTTAGTGGGGTATCTGGTATTCAGTAATGAAAAATCAGCCATGTGAGTGACAGGGCGGATAGCTAGGTGTGACATCACGTACATGTGCGACAGTGTGCACACACACATTTATTTGTGCATGTATGCAAACAGCAATTGCTAACACAGCTATAATATTTGTCTTTAATTTGGTGACCAGGAAGGAATACAACAAAAGTGGGCTAGATCAAGCACCTTGTGGTGTATAGCTTGACTCCTTTGATTGAAATCCTGTGAAATTATTTGCTCTTTAGGCACTTCTCTGCCAGACACCAGCTTTCTGTTGTGGTCCACAGTGAAGTGCCAGTGTGACAACAGGGAATGCAGCTAAAATATCCATAGTTCACCTTTCTTCTTCTTCTTCTTCTTCTTCTTCTTCTTCTTCTTCTTCTTCTTCTTCTTCTTCTTCTTCTTCTTCTTCTTCACACATTCTTAGTGCAAAGAAATTTCCTTAAGTACGACAACAAGATTCTGAATAGTGATTGTGGATATATTTACAAGTGATCAGGAATAAGCTCTACCAAGCTGGTCAAACTTTTGTATGCGAGATTATATAGTGGGATAAGGGCTCAGGAGTAAGTCATTGCAAATAATGCACAATTTGCAATTAATTCTGGGTTTAAAAAAAAGGCATACCATATTTATTTTATGTTAGTGTAGTAGTGTAATGAGGGTAATGTCACCTTTGGGTGGCTTTGGGCAAGTCACACTCTCTCAGCCTCAGAGGAAGACCAAAGTCTGTCCATGATAGTGTTGCCATAAGTCAGAAATGGCTTGAAGGCAATGACAACAACTTTTGTTCTCATTAAAAAGAATACTAATGAAGCTCATTTATTTTCAGAAATTCAAGATCTTAAAAAACGGAAAAAGAAATCAACATTATTATAATGTCTTAAAAATTCTAAACTTAAAAGTGGAGCAAGAGAGAGAGAGAGACTTATTTATTTGTATGCTTAATTCTTGAATACATTCAAGCTTGTTCATACTTCAACATATTCACTGTTTCATTGTAAAGTTGATGGTGAGACTTATTTTATTTACTCATTAGCTGAAATATACTTGGTGCTGCCCAGATCAGTACCTAATAACACAAAAGGGGTCCATGGAACCAACTAATTTCCCATTTCTTCCCTTTCTATTTTCTTTAGGCATTTTACCAGCAGTACTTCAGAGAACACGTTCCTACTTTCTTGCCTTTTTTTAAAAAAAAAAATCTCAGGAATCTTAGTTACAGCACCTCAGAAAGTCTTCTCCTGTTTTAAGCCTAGTTCTCCAAATTTCCTGTCCAACACTTTCTTTTGAGGGGTTATGGAATACCATCATCCTGTAACAATATGGGAAATGGAAATGAGTGCTTCAGGGAGATGGGGAGATCAGTGCACATCATTGTTCCACCTTCCAATAGCAAAAATATTGTCAGTGGAATTCTGTTCATAGATATTCTTGCTTGCTGAATTAAAAAGAAAAAAGGAAACATCTACTGAAAATCTCTTAGGGCTGGCAATGTTTGATGCTGCTTAATGACCACAATCTAGAGTTCCTCAGTATAGAGAATATCAGTATCAGTTTGACATACAGTCCAACAGTCCTGCTTTTCCTAGGAATGTCACAAGAAATCCCATTGATTCCCTACCTGTTCTGGTTCTGAAAAAACAGGTCAGAAAGGACCACACGGCAAAATATTTTAAAATGTGCATTTTTTTAAAAAAAAAACATGTGCATGTACAAACGTGTGCATTTAGTTTCATGTTGCTTGGCCATACCTCTAACAAATTTATGTGTGTGTCTTTATTTTCATCTTTGAAATTTTGGGGGGTATAGTTGTAATGAGAGCCAATGTGGTGTAGTAATTTGAGTGTTGAACTATGCCTCTGGAGATCAGGGTGCAATTCCTTGCTTGGCCATGAAAGCCATTGGGTGACCTTGGGAAGTCACACACTATCAGCTCCAGTAAACCCTATGATAAATTCACCTTATGGTTGCCATAAGTCAGAAATCATTTGAAGGCACTAAACTATTAAACTTCAAATTAATAGATACATAATTAACCAAACATTTCCAAAATTGTACCAATGGTAGAAAACCAGGAATATCCTTTAAAAGAAACACATTCGTCTCAAGGAACTAGAAATTTTCATTTTAGATGACTTCAGAAAACATTCATATGAAATAGTGAGTACAAGATAGGCCCATAACTAATATCAGCCCTAGTTTTCTGATGAAACTCATAAGAATTCATTGAATTTCTGAGCTGGGAAAGATTATAATGACACTGTAAAAACTTATGTTTACTGTTTCCTTGTCTAACACAAAGAATCCACTGCAAAAAGAACAGAAGCAAACAGAATTCATGGCAGATTATTCATTATAGAATTAGTTGTAGGCCCGCCAAGTGACAGAGAACTGGAATTTGACATTTCTGGTACAGTGTGCTATACTAGTTAAGTTAGGGAATTGAACTCTGTTTATAAGTGACATGTACTTGCTGGTTTATTGAAATGCATAAAAGATGCCTTTCTTAGTACACATCTTACATGTTCAGCATTCTTATATATACTCGGAACACACCAGACAATAATTCAGATATTCATTTATGTCAGTCTCCATTTTATTATTTATTTATTTATTTAATAGTTAATCCAATCCACAATGAATAATTATGAAATTATTTAATATCCACTCAAACCAATCATAAGGCCATTATAAGGTCATTAGATACAGATGGTAAGAAGAATATGTAGTTATTATAAGGTCATTAAAAACAGATGCAAAGAAGAATGTGTGGTGAAATGGTCATTTCCATGAATTCCAAATCAGGTGCAAATCCCAGAGTGCAATTACATGAATCTCCTATGGGGAAAAAAAGAACTCCAGTGGCATTTAGTCCCTTTTAAGGATCTATACTCAGAACATGAGTATTAATTTAATCCTACCTCCACTTAAAAAGATCTAGATTTCTATGGGATTTGCTTTTGTGTAAAGATGTATAAGATTGTACTGTTGGTCTCCTTTAGGGGGATCTCAGTTCTTTCTTTGAGATTTCCTATTCTGCATATTTTGCTCAAACTCATCACCAGACAAGTATATCTCACTTGAAAGTCTGATATATGGCATACAATGGAAAAAAATCCATTTTCTGTAGGCTGCAATGTTAAAGCTGGTTTTGATGGGAGATAATAGGATCTTTGGTCTGAAACACACTGCAGAAATAAACCAGTTTGAGACCATTTTAACTGCCCTGGTTCAATGCTAGGAAATTCTTGGAACTGTAGTTTTGTGAGATAGTTAGCCTTCTCTGTCAGACAGATCTGGTGCAACAATGAACTACGATTCCTAGCACTGAGCCAGGGTAGTTAAAGTGGTCTCAAACTGGATCATTTCTACCATATGTTTTGGACCTTTGTGAATGGAATGACAAAGACACACATGAAATCAACAGCACCTGGTACAGAATATTGCTTTTTGAGTAATACTGAGACAATTAATTGTGAACTACCTGATACTTGGATGGGAGACCACCAATGATTACCAAGTCCTGCAGGCTCTGTTTCAAAGGAACGGACTGGAAAACTACCTCTGAGTATTCCCTGCCTAAGAAAACCCTATGAAATTCAGGAGGTCACCATAAGTTGACAGGCAACTTGAAGGTACACACATCTTGGAGCCAGACAGCATTATCTCCTTCCAGTTAAACCAACCTACTGCTAGGACCAGAGCTGCACTGTTCTCCAAAAGTCCTTGGGCTGCAGTTCCCAGTACTCCACAAAATTGGCTGTGCTGACTAGGGCTGCTGGAAGTTGGAGTTCAGCAATATTCATTTTTTATTTATTTATTTAATTTATATCCCACCTTTCCCCCAAAATGGGATTCAAGGTGGCATCTTGAGAGCCACACAATTAATTCACCCCATATGGGGAGGGGGAACTATGCGCTTATGTTAGGGAGAAAGATATCAGCTTAGTGTGTCCCCCAGTGCTTAATTTTTAGATGCAGTGAATCTCCTGTATTTGGCTCAGGAATATTCAAACAAGAATAGGGGTGTAGCTATTGTGTGTGGGGGGGTGAGGGCACTGCCTTCTTAATAGGAATTCTGCTAACCTCATCCATTTTTCCTTCAGTCCCCGAATTTCTAGAATTGCAATAACTTAAAACTTCAGTTGAGTATTTAGAAATGCAGTTTGGGCATGTAAAGAAAAGGGGCAGACAAGTTGCCTAAGGAATGTGAACACAGCTATTATAAGAGTTCTTTTATAAGAGTTCATATGAACACTCTGCAATGTTCGAAATCAAAAGTAAAAATTCATTGGGTCAGAATTCTTATTTGGGGAGGTAATTGCCTCATATTGCCCCTCCCCATAGCAACACTCTTGCATAAGATCTTAAATAGGTATTCTAAAGGGGAAGTGTCCAGCAAGATCTGTACCACATAATTATCCTGCTCCCATGGCTTAGTTGTTACAGAGGAATTTGAAGTTCTATAGTGCAACATGGGAGGATTTGGGCTTGATTACAAAATGCAAAATATTTGGATGAAATTATAAAGTTTGTTGTGAAGTTGATGTGCCCAATTTCAGTTTTGTAAAGCAAGACAGTGGTCAAAAACACACTGTAGAAACAATCCAGTTTGAGACTGCTTTAACTGTCCTGGCTCAGTGCTAGGGAATCTTGGAAACTGTAGTTTATTGTGGCACCAGAGCACTCTGACAGAGAAGGCTAAATATCTTACAAAACTGCATTTCCCAGAATTTCCTAGCATTGAGTCAGGGCAGTTAAAGCAGTCTCAAACTGGATTATTTCTGCAGTGTGTTTTGGAACAGTGTGTGCATCAATGCAACTCTCTTGGTTTGTGATGCACTTTGATACATACTAACTTTCATGATCTATGTCATGTCACAGGCTAGCTGATAACAACCCTATCAATTATGTACAGCAGAAATAACCTAGTGCAATGCTTATGTTAAGAGTATGTCAGTCACACCATGTCACACTTTTCCTACTTGAATTGTGAACACTTTCATACACTCCTCTTTCAACCCTTTCTCCAAAAGGATCTGAGGGTCCTATTTCAAAATGTGTGCAAGATACAACCATTATAAATGAAGAATGTGGAAGAATAAATTTGTGGTGTCTTTCCATCCAATTCTTCTTCTTCTCTCCTACACAGTGTACAGGTGTTGGATCATGGCTTATGCTTCTCCTTTTGAAACCTGGTAAAATAATATGATTTTCATTGCTCTAAAGATGCATGTTGATTTTTTTAATTAAAAAAAGACTTCAATATGGTGTGATATAGGTTATAAATTCAAAACTGAATTTTACACTTGAACTGGTCTGTATTTGTTCTTGTTCCTGCAGGGACTAAACATGGAACATTTTCATATCCTGCTGTTTTCTTCTTTGCTTCAAATGGATATATATTTGCTATCACGTGGTTTACCATTCCTCCCTATAGCATTTCTTACTTTATTTCAAAGCAATATTTCCTGTCATAACACTAAGAGCAGGCCAAATAAGTCCTAATGCTGTGGCATGGAACCATGCTATTACTCCTGCCATTGGTTTCCTACAATTAAGACTCTTTGTTGGTGTTCTTCTCATATAACTCATATGACACCACAATACTGCATTTCTACTATGCTGCTGCTTAACAGTTATACAGATTTAACAATCACAGACACACATTTGATTTGTCAGACAGACAAAACCCAGTGAAACACTAACAATTCAGAGTTTACACATCAGTATTCTTCAACAATTATTTCCATTTCAGGAAGGGAGTCACCATAGAAATGATTTTACAACTGTTTCACCTACAACTCCTCTGAGTGAGTTTGTAGTCTCTGTTGGTATCTCACCAGTCAATATGTGAGTCTGGATTAGTAAAGGCTGTATTATCCATATCAGGGGTCAACAACCTATGCCCACTGGGCCGGTTCCGGCCCAGGTTGCCGGACTTACCGGTCCAGGCAGACCCCTGCTGCCGCTGCTGCGCTGCTACCACAGCGCGTTTTCACCTCCGTCCATCTGCACGCACCGTGGCTGCCATTTTGAAAATCAAAATGGCGGCTGTGACATGTGTGGCAGCGGCGGCAGCAGCAGCGCGCGGGGGGAGTGCGCGCGTACATGTGCGCGCACCACCATCCCCCCCCCCAGCCCAGTGGAAAGGAGGACTTCAAGGGACCGGCCCAGACAGTAAAAAGGTTGCCTATCCCTGATCTATATGATTCAATTCAGTCAACAAGAGACATGACTCATAATCCAAAAGAATCAGACATACAGGTAAAAAGTAGAAAAGAGAAGGCTGTAACTGAGAATAGGTCCAAGATATGAAATTAGAAGGCTGTTTCTTCTATAAACAGTGATGGTTGATTATCAAATATTGGGATAAACAACAGATTATAGGGGTTTTGATGCCAGAATACAACACTATATGGACCTTTTTTTTCTGATCTCAGTAATGTTGTTCCTTTCATCTCACAAAATTGTAAGCTTTACAGAAGGAATGGAAACTTTTCTGAAAACCATGTTGTTCTACATGACTAGTTCCCAAACTTTAGTCTTCCAGATGGACTTCAGCTCCCAGAATTCCTGATTATTGGCCTAGCTGGTTTGGGGCTTTTAGGGGCTGAAATCCAAAATAGCAGGAGGACTAACATTGAGAACCACTGATACACACTATTTATTATCCCTCACCACTGGCTATAGTGGCCTAGGAATCTGGACAGTCCCACATCTTGCAAACTTGCTTTACAGAGACCTCCACTCCAAGTTGAAATTTAACCAGCCAGTCAATCAACCTGCCTTCCTTTCCCCAATCTTCATATTTCAATCAATTACAGCAAATCATATAGGACAGGTTTCCAATAAAGAAAAATGCAGGGATGGCAAAAAAAAAAAGAAAAGCCTGCTTTAGAATATCTTTTAAATACTTGTAGTACAGCTTGCATGAGATAGATTTGCAAAATATTCTCTATGATAGGAAGAACCTCAATTCTGATCGAGTTAAATAACTCTAGCTTTCATCCGTAAGTAATTAAAATGGCCCTCTGTTTCAAGATATAAGTCAAGGATGTTTGAGAAGTACAATAATTCTTTGTGGCTAACCTTCAAGACATTTTCTTCAAAATGCTCAAGAGATGTTTGGCAAAGAATCTTACAGACTAAGAAAAGAATTTAATGGACTCTTAACCCTTTTGAGTTGAGGTACATGATGTGGAATTAGAAAATAGAGCAACTACTTAAGTGTGATTTGTTTCTTTTCTTTTCTTTTTTTTTTCATTCTGGTCTGAAAAATGTCTAATAAGCAAAGTCACATATTTGTAAGTGTATCTTCTTTTAAAAACAACCACAATCTAAATTGGCCAATGGGAAATAAATTGTACAAAAAAAAAATCAAATTCTTTGCTTAATTAGCTCCATCAGAGAAAAATAGTATTTGCACAAGGAATCAAACTAGCTCATTAGTCTTGTTTGCAAGACAAAAAAAGAGTTCCATATTGTAAGTGTATCAGAGGACTGATTTGTAGTGTTTGTTGTTTAATTTAAACCAAATGTTGTTTTCCGTTGGACTGATAGCACCCTAAAATTGAAAAGTTAATTTTGAATTAACAAAGGTTAATTTGTTGCTCTCAGCTTTGTTTAATTGTTACTTATGCATTTAATGCTAATTGAACATGCTTTCTCTAGTAATGATATGAGGAAACAGTAAAGCTTTATAAATTTCCCTAATCCAATCCTCTCTTGCTGTGTGTTTCTAATTTGCTCAATTTAATGTAATGGTTATGAGAATTACTGAAATAAATATGCCATAAGAATCTATCTTCTGAAGAACGTTGACCTACAAATGCTCTAAATCAGATGAAAAGATTCAAAGCTGTAATTTTCACTGGTAAAGATCAATTCAGCAGATGTGCAAATATCTCTCTACTCTGTCCTTCCTTCATGCATGTGTGTGTAAATTCATTCATATGCATGCATGAGCACATGCATACTCAGGTCAGGCATTCACATCTGGGCCAGATTTATTCACAAGCTGAAAAAGCTACAGTGTAGGGCCACAAATTTTGAAGGGCTTCTAAATGCCAAAAAAGAACAAATTGTAATAAATTATCATGATTTGTTTTTTATTGTTACTCAACCCAGGAATATGTGTGTTTACTTACATTATTCTGCTTAGGTCTTGCAACAGAAATCCACAGGGTTCATTTATTTTCAAGATTTATTTCCAGGATATTGGTATTTCCATCTCTACAACCAGTCTCAGTATATTTTAATTAATAGCTAATAACAGACAATAGCATTTATTATCTCCATGCAGTCTAAAGCATCATATGATACTTACTGACTGCATACTAACTTGCTGTTCAAGGCATAGAAGAAAGACAAACCATTTTATCTATGCTCAGCTGGTGACCTTATAAGTTCCAGAAAAAAGCAACCTTGAATATTGGCCAGTGCACACTTGGAGCACAAATACCACCTGTGAAGATATCCAAGATTAAGGCCAGGAGACTGAATAGAAAAAGAGGAACTAACCACAGGGTGCACAGGAGTTCTGTATCAGAACTATCACAAAAAACACTACTTCAGCAAAAGATATAACCAAGTGCAGCCATTATATATGTAAGGGCTAATCCAGAAAGGGAAAAACTCTCTGAAAATATCAAAAGTTTTTCATTTTGTTTGTAGTGATTTTACCTGCATATTCTCAAGTTTCCACCTAAACTTTTCCTTGAAATATCCTGGGTCTCCCTCACTCCACCCTTTTGTTCATCCTCTTTCCCTTCCCAATTATCACCTGTCACATCGAGGCTCATGCAACATTTCATCAAGTGATTCTTACCAAATTCCACTGAGCCTTCTTTATTGTTATTCAGGTGTTATAGTCAAAGTGCTTTACCAATATCACACATTAATATTACATAGACAGTAGTCATGCTATCACACCAGAAATGGACAGAGGGGTTTTGCCAATTCCTCAGGCCAAATCCAAACTGCTAACCCAATTATGGGGGGCTAAATACTCACAAAACTACAAATCCCAGAATTCCATATCTTTGAGCCATGGCATTTAAAGCAATGTCAAGCTACTTTATTTCTGCAGTGCAATGAGACCAAAATACACACCCAGCCATATCTGAAGACAGATTTAGGCATCACAAAGGCATAGGTCATCTTTCCAAAAGGAAACAGCATTGAAGAGTACACAAAAATCATGCCAACCTTCAAAATCTTCCCCAAGCCCAAGAAAATATAATCCTATGATCGGGTTTCCTCACACCAGCAAGAGTGCCACAAAGATGCTTTAAAAATGGCTTCCCAGGAACAACCACACTAAAGACAAAATTAAGATGACCAATTGTGTGCCTTCAAGTCATTTTAAACTTATGGCAACCCCTAAGGGCTATAATGGAGTTTTTTTTAGCTTCAGGAATTCACTAAAAGTGGCTTTCCACAACTGCAAAAAGACTGACAACCTCCTGTTTAAGTCATCCAACTTCTCATAAGCAAACTAGAAGATATTGATCTCAATATCCAAACAGACCAAAGAAATGGCTAGTCCTTCTGTCTTCTAATGAGCCAAAAAAGCCTCCATTTCCTCAGTGAGGGAATAAGAAATGTCTACTCCATATTTAAAAAGTCCACCAAAAGAAAACTCTAACAATTTAATATCTGAGTGATGAACCAGAAGGTGAAATCCAGACTTGATGTCATATTTTGCCAACTTCACCCTATCCCTTTCCTGCCCTAACCTAATGGTTTCTTCCTCTTCTTCCTCTTCCTCTTCCTCTTCCTCCTCCTCCTCCTCCTCCTCCTCCTCCTCCTTACTAATGATGTATAACATACCATACAATAAGACAGATGGATTATTACAATAAACCCAATGGATTATATACATATATTGGACAAGCACATATACCCTCTCAGGCTGAGCCCTTGCAATGCACCTGCAGAAATACAAAATCCTGAAAAACAATTATGCCAGTTCTGATCAACCTTCCTCTTCCTTGCCTTTTTCCTTTCCTTTTTTTGCAAGTTGTCCACCACTAATGACACACCTACTAGTGTCCCACAGTTGTGTAGCACTGTCATTAAACTCACCTGCTTGAGCTTGCTTTACAGCCACTCCATCTGATTGTGCAACCCCAGCCAAAGCATCCTCAAAACACACCACAGTCTCCAATGAGTTATTAACTTGAAGCTTCCTATCCAGTGCCTTTAAGTGAGGCAAGACCATTTGATTAAAGCAATCCTAATTAGCCTTCATAGAATCATAGAATCATAGAGCTGGAAGAGACTACAAGAGCCATCC
>CM034703.1:85025697-85036754 GCA_020142125.1 Phrynosoma platyrhinos
TATGTGGTTTTTTATTTCCTTTTTTTGTCCAATTAATTGTCATGATGTGTTTTTAACTAAGGTTTAATAAAATTTATTTTAAAAAAGGCCATTAAAGAACAAAAAAATATCCATTTAGCTGCCTTTAATGGCATTACTTCCATTATTTCCACATATATTGTAATTATTAGAAACTGGTGGAACTTTAACCATGCTATTAGGATTGATTCAAGATGGGCATCTTGATGGTCATTAGAATATTTCAGATTTTTTTTTTTTTAAAAGCTTTTAAAATGTGTTGTTGTTTCAAGTCAACTCCAACTGATGGTGACCATATCCTAGGGCAGGGGTGGGCAACCTTTCTCCTTTAAGGGCCGAGGGACTTCAGCTCCCAGAAGCCTCTGCCATGTTGGCCAATAGTCCCATGTTGGCCAATAGCTCCTGGGATTCTGATATCCCAGGAGCTATTGGCCAACATGGGACTATTGGCCAACATGGCAGAGGCTTCTGGGAGCTGAAGTCCCTCGGCCCTTAAAGGGTAAAGGTTGCCTACGCCTGTCCTAGGGTTTCCATGGCAGGAATTCTTCAGTAGAGATTTGCCATTGAGAGAGACTGAGAATGAAACTGAGAGAGTGAGACTCACTAAGACTATCTAGAGGTTTTCCATGGTTAAACAGGGATTCTACCCCTGATTTCCTGTAGTCCTAGTTCAACACTCAAACCACTATACTACACTGGTTCTCAACAAGAGGCTAATTCCAAATACTCATTCCAAGTAGAGTAAACTGAGTAAATCAATGGAACATACATATATGTTGACTTATCAAGTTTACACTGACTCAGTGGGTATAAATGGACCAGCAATAAGATTAAGCCTAGGTGACTAAAAGTTTTGTAGGAAAATGCAGCACACTTCAGAACAAGCTACTGTATCAGACCAAATTCTGTTTGATAATTTATGTTTCATATGCCCAATACACATAGTGTGAAGGTAATTATATACAATATTTTAAATAACTTTGTGCTTCAAACAAAGTATCTGTACACTGAACTATCAGGAAGCAAAAGTGTCATTATTTCTGCCACTTATGAGAAGGTTTTGGGTTTTGAAATATTTCAAATCAGAATTCCAGAGAAGGCAGACTCAACTTGTACCAAGGATTGATAGACCCTTATGAGCTATGGCTCTCTGTTCATCACACTCCTTGTAACCCCTCTGCAGGAAGGCAATTTCTGAATTGAGCCTACAAACCTCATATATGTTTCTCTTAGCCAGTTCACAGATCACCTTACTTTCATACATAATGTTAATTACTTAGTGGCAGTAATGGGTTTAAATGGGTCAGGGAAGCCCAAGCAGCCAAAGCCTCAATCAAAACTGGAAATGGATATTTGGTCATTTCTCATTTTGATTCTCATTTTTAATTTTTTAATTTTTTCCTACAATTTTCAGGCCTGGTATGGCCCATGGTGGGTGCTGATATCTAAAATTTAGTTCTCAGCTATGCCATATTTGCCCACTTCTATAATAAAGTAATTGATGCTTTGCAGGTTTCAGCTCATGAACAGAAAAATCTCTTACAAGAAATTGTCAGCTAGACTGGAGCCTTATAATAGCCTTAAACTCCCCCTGAATCAACAGAAATTATAAAATAAGCAAAATCTGCAAGGGGTTATGGAAATTTGTAGGAACAGAAATAATATCTGGATGACAGTTGATTAAATATTTAATTAAGCTAAATACACACAGGTATCTTAATTCAGAATGTAATACTAAAATGAAGAGAAGACATGTTGCAAAAGCTCTATTTTAGATTAGTATGTTTAATAGCTCATATATGCTCCACTCCCTCTGAGTCACACGTTCTGCTTTTTTACATATAAAGTTGATTTTCAGTCGTTACTTTAATAGTCTTCTGCATTTGGGAGTGGACTAGCAATGTGATTTAGGGCTCAAGCAGATGGGGCAGTAGGAGCATCCAAAGGCTGCTCCCACCCCAATTGCCCCAGGACTGTCCCAAAACCACTGCAATCAGACACTGGGGTCCTGAGGGCACCCACTGCCACAGTCCTCAATGGGCCACAAAAATGAGCAGTAAGAAACTGTTCCTTTTGTGCCTATTTTTTTGCTGTGTTCAGCAACCTAGTGCAGCCTCGGAGTGATCCAGGGGTGTGCATCATGTGCACATCCCACCCCTGGATCAGCCTGATGGCGGTCCTCTTGGGTCATCTCTTTGATGACTTTGTTTCCTTTTGCTGAAATATGTCTGAAGTATAATGACAAGAGAATTCACAAATTAATAATAGAATCTTAGAGTTGGAAGGGACCACAAGGACCATCTAGTTGAAACCCCCCCCCAGCCATGCAGGAATACAAAACTAAAGCACTCCCAAAAGATACCCATACAACCTCTGTTTAAAGACCTCCCAAGAAGGAGAGTCCACCACTTTCTGATGCAGTCCATTCACCTGTCAGACAGCAATTACAGTAAATAAAGTTTGTCTTCATGTTTACATGGACTCACTTTTCTTCTAATTTGAAACATTTCATTCTTGTTTTAGTCTCTGGTGCATCAGGAAACAAGTTTGATCCAACATGTACATGATATCCTTCAGATATTTAAAGATACAAGGCAGTGCTGAAAGTTCTCAGCCTGACTCACTTCCCAAAATATGAGTGTACTTTTGTCATTGTAGCTTGAAAGAGTATTTTTTAAGAATTGTAAATTGCCAGTTTGTAAGATAGTATCTCTAATTTCTGAATGTTTTTAGATTATTGACAGAACAATATCAACGAAAAGTGTTTTCATGTGCTGAACTCTGAGCCATCATGAAGTTCCTGTTACTGCAGAAGAAAACATCAAAGGAAATTCATGAGTGTATGATGCAAATGCTGAGTGACAAGTGCCCAATATACTCAACTGTGAAGAAGTAGTGTGCCAACTTTCAGTATGGAGATTTTGAGATTGAAGATTCAGCAAGGTCTAGGAGGCCATTGACAGTGTTGACTCTTGAAATTGTTGAGTGTGTTCATGACCTGATTTTGGCAGATCAACAGATCTCAGCTAAAACAATTGCTTAGATGCTAGAGATATCCCAGGAATACACTGGGTTTATAATTCATGAGCAGTTGCTGTCAGGCAAGTTTGTGCTGAAACATTTGAATGTCAACAAGGAATGAAATTGAATGAATACCTCCAGGTTAATTTTGTAGCATTTTGAGTCATCTAGTAATAATTTTTTTTGGAATGACTCAAGGCTGGTAATGAAATACGGTTACACCATGATCCAGAGACCAAACAACAGTCCTTGCAATGGCGGCACTTGGGTTTTCAAGAAATTCAACAGGAAAGGTCATGGCCACAGGTTTGTAGGGGGATAAAGATGGTATTTTAATTACTGACTACCTTCAGAAGGGCCAAACAGTTAATGCAGAATACTACTCTTAAACTGTGGTGCCCAGAACCAGTAACATTGATCAGTAGCATCACATGGGATGTGTGGGGCATGCAGCCTGCACTGGGTGACACCACTGAAGGGGTGACACCCAGTAAGCATCCCCCACTTCCCTGCCATGTGCCATGCAGCTTTACTTGCAAGTAAGGTCACTCAGGACAGGGAGGGAGAAGGCCCGCCACCCTCCCCCAGCTCCAAATTGTAGCAAAGGGCACCACCCCACTCCAGTTACAGACCTGCCCTACAGCCCATAGAGGCATGACGGTAGGCCACCATCATGCCCTAAAGGTGACCAAGGGGGAGAGAAGCCATGGCCAGTGTGGCAAGAAGAGGAAGAGGTGCCAGCTCCCCACTCCAGGCAAAGAGTGGGCAGAAGGAGCAGAGAGGAGGCCCTTCCACTCTTGCCCTGCCAGGCTTTTGCACTAGCTTCCTCCCAAGCCACATCTGCTCCCCATTAAGTAGCTTCAGGTGTTTTGAAGGGTTTGGAGAAATGGCATTTATTTAGGGAGCACCTGAGTGGGACCATGATCCCCACTGGCTCCCTGTGGTCCCTCACTGTGGGGAGGGTCTCTCTTCACATGTGGGCATGTTGGGAGCAGATGGGGAGCCTGAGCAGCTGAGCATGTGCAGGGAGCTTTCCTGGCTGGCCCATTCTTGGATCAAGGGAGAAAGAATACCTTGGGCAATCTCCCTCTCCATGACCTCTTCCACTCATCTGTTCCTGCATCCTCTCTAGCCCTGTCTCTACATGTGTGTGTGTGCAAGTCAAGCCACTATAAAATTATTATTATTCCTATTGCTGCTCCTGCTGCTGCTATTGCCTGCTGCTGCTGCAGCAGCAGCTGCTGCTGTCACTGCACCCCCAAGCCCCAGTCCAGCAGGGAGAGGAGGAGGAATGAAAAGGAGAAGGGAGAAGCGAATAAAGGAGGGCACTGAGCTACCACCCCAAGGCAAGGTGGGGTGCTGCTGGGCAATCCAAGTCATTTGTAGCAACTACAACAACCCAAGTGCCTTTGCCCAAGTTTGGGAAGCAGGCACCCAGCAGGAGACTTCTGTGGTGGTGGTGGGGACATGTGGCAAAATGAGGCAAGCATTGCCTCATGCATGCATGCACAAAATGGGGGTATGTGTCAGCGGCTCCCACCTCCTTGCTCTCCCCCCCTGTGCTCCTGAGAGGAAGAGAGGCTCAGATTACTCAGCTCACTCAGCTCAGGAGGTACGTGCTTCATGTGACTGGGAAAGAATGGGGGTAAGTAAGTGATGTCTCCTGTGCATGCATACACCTGCCATCACACCCCGCCCCCCAAAGAAATAATGCAGTTTTACATCACTTTAACTTCCATGGTTCAGTGAGGTGGAATTATGGGGTTTGAGGTTTGTGGGGCACCAGAGCTTTCTGATAGGCAAGGCTAAATATTTCACAAAACCCAGAATTCCATACCATTGAGTCATGGCAGTGAAAGTGGTGCCAAACTACTTTATTTCTGCAGCATGGATGCACTGAGACTTAACATTAGGTGTAGATCTTTTGGGGGCAATTCTTTATCTCATTCACTATTTGATTTTGCAGATATGGCTTCCAGTAATACCAAAGAAAACAAATCAAGAATATGAAATATTAAAGCAAGCTGGAAAAATATATCATTTATTTGATATCAATTGTTTGAAATTATATAGAAAGTCAAAGTCACAAATTGAATCATTATTGAATATTAGAAGCATATTTGTCAAGAATTCAATGTCATTCATTTTATTTCAAATGAAATTTGTTACTGGCAAATGTGCTACACTATCAGTAAATAGGAGTAGCATTTTATCTCCTTGGTAGAAACATCATTTCAACTGCAATGAAAATTTCAAATATTCCAGAATATTACATGCTGAGGATATTCAACATGAAGGGATGAAATAACAGTGGTCCCTGGTATCCAGGACCCCCTGTAGACACCAAATTCCAAGTCCTATCAATACAATGGCATAATGAAATGGTGCCCCTTATATAAAATAGTAAAATCAAGGTTTGGTTTTTAGAATATGTGTATGTGTGTGTGGACACACACATTTAATATTTTAAAGCTATGGATGGTTGAATCCATAGACAAAAAAATCCCTGGATATGGAGGGCCAACTATTCTAAGAATTCTGTACAGTGGGATATGGGAGAAGTCAATGTGTGTGTGGGGGGGGTGAAATCATGAGTTAATGCACCAGGTGACACCAAGCCTAGTGATGCCACTAGCATTGATGTGATTAGTGTCACCAGCACCCCATGGCTACCCTAGAAGAGCGCAAGTGCTGTGGCATCCAGATTGTCTGTTTAGGGTCTGGTGCAGCTGTTGAGTGAGTGGAAAATGAAGGTGATGCCCCTTCTTGCTCACACAGTAGCCATACCAGTGTACTCCCCCACTGGATGACAGACCCTTCTGGGTGTCACCTGATGTGGTCTGCACTCCCCACATAACCCTAATGATGCCTCTGCCTAGAACGGAACTGTTATCTAGGTAAGGTCTGACCAAAGCAGAATAGAGTAATGTTACTACTTCCCTTGATCTGGACACTATACTCCAGAGCTGCATCTTGGGACTGGTGTAGTCTCTGATCCTCACACATCTTTCTCAGCTCTCCCTAATCCTCAAAGCTATCCACTTGTATGTTCTCCCATTTAAACCCCATTATAATGATCCAAAGATGCACAACAGCACATCTCCTTTTCATTTAAATAGAGTTTGTGCAGGAAAAGATTTTGATGGAAGTGTCCTAAATCAATGATAGATTGCATTACTACATCAGCAGGTTGCTCTGTAATGTGTAATTGTGGTAGTTTCCAACTACTGTATCTCCCACTTATGATCTCCACTTTTTAGTCATATGTTTTTCCAAAAGGGAAGGATATTCAAGATGATCAAATCATGCCCATTACTTGGACTCTTCTGCTATACGTTAAAACAAAACAAAACAATCATTTTTCCCATACTTCTTAATGAACATCGTTTGTCAAAATCTGCCTTTCTGCACTGTAACTTAACATGAACAGTAAAAGCACCACCTATATGCCTGGGATTGGCTGGCCTAAATATGGTCAACTACAAAGAGAAGCTATCCATTCAACCTCCATGTTGCACTATACAATTCATCTATTTTTCATTTACCAATCTATAAAAGACAAGAAGGAGGAGAACCCTTTTGCTAAGTAAACATGAAATAGTTGCCTAATATCTGTGAAATATTTAAATGGCTTGCAAGCATGACAAAAATAGTTAAGAATTAATGCCATGTATATGATCTGGGTGTTGCTGTCTTGTGTTATTTAAACTTGGGAGAGGGTATGCCAGTGGTGATGCATTTCTACTCTTGACTTCTCTTTTGGCATCCATCAGTCTGACATGTCACATAGTAATTGTTCCACCAAGGCTGAACAGTTTTTGTTTTTGAGACAAAACAGGCACCCACATTAGGGATATACCTCTCTGCTTATTTAATTCTTTTATAGAAGAACAAGTAATTTTCTTACTCTTTCCTCACTTTTGTTCAGGAGTCTCTTCAGTAAAAATTAAAATAAAATAAAATTGAATGGCATGCTGGGTAGGACATGGGGCAGGGAGGCAGTGCTAAGGGGAAGTCTTGGAGAGAGTGTGATGGCAGATGCAGCCTCAGCCATGCAATTGTGAAGATGTGTGATAATGGATGCTCTGAAACTGGTATGTTTGTTTTCTTTAACTAGAATGATTGTGGCATGTATGGGACTGGTGTGATAATGTCCTTAGACTAATCACAGTTTCTCAGCCCTCCCATGTTATAATACTATCAAGTCATTGTAAAACAGGATAGGAGAACATGTGTTTTTTTCTAGGATTGTTGAACTGAACCTCCTCTAATCCTTTCCCTTTGATTATCCTGGCTAGGGCTGATGAGAGTTTCAATCCAACAGCTGCAAGTTGAAGAGCTGCAAGTTGTTCACTCCTGTTTTAAAAGTTATAGTGTCCGATGCATATAAAATGAGGTTCTAAGAACTGAGAGAAAAGTGATGGGAGTATTTATGATGGTTATGATTTCCTCTGGAATTTGAATTCCTCTGTCTAGGCACATAAAAGCTAGTATAAAGAAATGAAAAGGTATCATTTGCCAGACTGCAAACCATCTTTTACTTGCTTTAGGTGTAGCATTATCAGGAATCGTTAACAAATTCTGACCAAAATGAGCTTCAAAGCGCTATGACACCCGTGGCTAGAAAGGGCTCATTGATTCAAGGATGCTTTAAGCTATTTTAAATTGAGATGATTGCAAGTTCAATAAATAAATTAAATGAACAGTGTCCTATGTCAGAATTTAAAATATAATCCTGCCAGAAAGTTCCCTTTGCTCGTAGAATTCCATCAGTTATGTGTGGGACACTGCACAGAATGCAAAATAATCATGCCCCGAACCAGTTGCTGTGGTTTTGCTGCCTTGTTTATTACGTTGTCAGAGCAGTGAAACATCATTAATTGAGAAGATTGAAAGGGCCTATATTCTGGAATGAAGTTCATAGATTTGTGGGGTACAATGCATAATTCCATCAACAGACCTCAAATATATCTGGTTTGCTCCAGTGGTATTAATAGCTTTATCAGATCAGCACCTTCCCATGACCTGAGATTTCAGAGCTAAAGCTTAGAGATCAGATGGCATGGCTTTATGAAATCACAGGGAGTGGGCTCTTGTATAACAATTGCAAGATAAGGTATTGTGTGCATGCATTAAACAGTGAGACAGACAATGAGGATTTCCTCCTGTACCTCCTAAAGCAACATTAGATACAATATCTAGTTTGCCAGAGGGCCTGGACCCACATAGGCTAATCCTACAAATTCTAGTACATATCTAAATAATGTTAGTTGTCCCAAAGGGCTATGGATCACCTCTAATAATTTTGTGGCATGTCATCTGAAAATAATTCAGCATGGCTTAGAAAATATCTAGTTGAACTGTTGTTGGATGCATTCATTTGTTTTACCAAAAAGAAAGGGGTGCTTAGGCTTGAAAGCCACCTTACATAATAAAATAATTCTCCCCTCCTTCTCCAAAACTATTCAGCAGGCCTGGATCTACATAGGCTAATCCTACAAATTCTAATATATATCAATATTAGTTGGCCCAAAGATCTCTGCATCACATAACAATTTCTGGCATGTCATCTGAAAATAATTCAACACATTTTAGAAACCACCTAGTTGGACTGGTGTTGGATGTATTCATTTGTTTTACCAAAAGGAAAGGGGTGCTTAGGCATGAAATCCACTTCACATTATAAAATAATTTCCCCCTCCTTCTCCAAAACTATTCACCCTGAGATGTCTAATCCTGTTCCTTAGCAATAGAAAAGCTTAGCAATTTCATGGGGCTTCATCTGAAGTCCTGATATCTGGTAAACATAATTAAGGTTTAACTTCTTGTTCTTATTCCTCTTCTGCCAATGCCTCTTCTTTATTTTCACCATGCCATTCTCCCTGAAACCTGAGCCATTTTCACCTTATATAATGTTAGTGCTATGATTCCTCTTTAAATGTTGTGGCTTCATCCTATGAAATATTGGAGTTTTCAGTTTAGGAAGGGCTATTTAGAATTCTCAATTGGATAGCTTGAGAGTCTCATCGAACTATAAACCCCAGGGCTTCATAGAGTGATGCCATGGCAAATAAAGTGGAATCTTAGTGTAAGAATTGTGTAGTGTGAAAGGGCCCCAGGACTCAAAGCACCATGAACCATATTACATTATCACTACGAATGTGCGAGCGTTGAGATACTGTTAAAGGCAACCAGAGAGGCTGTTTGAAAAGTGCTTTTTTATTTATTTTATTTTATTTATATCCCACCTATATCCTAGAACAGGGAACCATGGCAATTCATAAAATATTTTTTAAAATGTGTGCATCTGAGACATACAATGAAAGAAAAACCCTAATCTTAAATTAGTTACAGTATTAAAACATAGGCAAATTTAAAATAGTTTGAAAAGCACAACAAATAGAATATAGAAAAAATTAAAGTACATCACCCACAGACTAAAAGCCCTGTCCTTAGCAGCCCTTCCCTTCCCTAAAGCTTGCCTGAAGAAGAAGGTCTTTGCTTGCTAGTAGGACAACTGGGAGAATACCAGCCTAGCCTCCCTTGGAAGGGAGTTCCCCAACCTTTGGAAGCAGCCATTAAGATGGGCCCTTCTTCAACCTATCTTTACCAAATGTGCCTGGTCAAATTTGGCAAACTTATCTATACATTCTTCAACAGTCACACTTTGCCTCCTTGTGGGATACCTGACAGTAAAGGCTGGGACACTGTGTGACAGACAAAAACAAGGGTTTCTCCTCCCTCACTGGTGCTCCTTCTCCAAGGTAGAGACATCTGATGAATATAAGTGAATTACTATAGCTTAGACACTTCACACAAAGTAACAGAAACTTATTTCTCAGCCTCAGCAGCTGGTGTGAGCCCCTCACTTCAGATTCAAACTGCCATTTTTCTGGCCTCTGAGGGAGAAGAACAGCAAGCATCTGCTGGACTTATTCCACTCCTCCACAGCCATCCCCTGTTCCTTGTGTATCCTATGTTATTTAGATTGTAAGAGTGAGGCCAGGGAACTATCAAATTAACTATGTGCAAGCCACTCTGGGAGCCTTTTTGGCTGAAGGGTTGAGTATAAATGCTATTAACAAACAAACTTGTAGAAAACATTACTATACTCCTTTATGCAAAGAGAGAGAGAGAGAGAGAGAATGAGAACTCACTACTTAAAGAAAATCTTTAGTATTAATGAATGGACTGCTAGGATGAGATGCTAAACCTGAGTGCCACAAGGAATCATTAGCTAAGAAAGGGCCCATGTTCAAACTGTGACCAATATTAATTTCTATATTTATGCCCACATATGTCACAAATGTGTTTGCAGAATAATGTATATTGGTGGCATGAAAAAACATGATATGAATCACAAGCAAGTCCAATTAACTGTACACATACACACTCTGGAACAGCTTTTTCATATGCAATCTGCATTTTCACTGTTTTTGTGTTAGGTCATTAATACAATGGGAAAGAATGTGTCCTTTGCTAGAATTGTATTTGGGTATGTCATGAAAATTATGCCTGGAAAGATCAAATAAACTTGTAAGTGAAGAAAATAATAGAAGTACATCAGACAAAATCCAGACTTGCTAACTTTTAAAGGGGATTTCTGCCTCCATACAATGGAAATGTGAAATCATTTCTCACCTTGTAAAAGTCAAAGGCAGTCTCTGCATTTTCATTATTGTGTTGAAATCCAAATATTATTCTTCCATTCTCTAACTCATTCTCATCACTGTGTGATCAAACTATAGCCAGGGAAGGGAAGGTTAGATTTATCAATCAAAGTTTGCTACCAGCATTCTAAATAATTGAACCCTCCAGAAAAACAAGCCTTATGTATTTTTTTTTTCAATATCGCTATAAAAAGTCATTTCAATATGTTTGGTTCTGTGGCAGGAGATTTTTATGAAGTGTTTATCCTTTTCACAGTTCTCAATAGAAGAGCTGATATATACATATAAATATATTTGCAGTTTAAGGGGGGTTGCAGACTGTCAGAAATAGTGTGAATTCAGTCCACT
>CM034703.1:85036854-85062974 GCA_020142125.1 Phrynosoma platyrhinos
AAATGCTCTTCTACCTCCTCTGAACAAATTCTGCCAAGAACATCCCATGATGGGGACTTGGGTTTCCATAAGTCATAAATGACTTGAAGGCACTGAACAACAACAAATAAGTTACTGCCTGCAATTTATTCCTGTGGAAGACTTAGGGCCTAAGCAGACTACCAGAAATAGTGCACATTAAATTGAGGCACTGCCCTGGCTCAGTGCTAGGGAATCATGGGAACTGTAATTTATTGTGGCATCAGAGCTCTCTGACAGAGAAGGCTCAATGTCTCAGAAAAAAATACAATTCCCATGATTCCCTAGCACCGAGCCAGGGCAGTGCCTCAATTTAATGTGCACTATTTCTGGCAGTCTGCTTAGGCCCTTAGTGTTTGTGGGTGTGGACAGATAAGTCTGCCTATTGCTTTTGTCACTTAAGACCTCAGACAAGCCCTTTAGAGTGAGGATCCATGCCCTGTGTGCAAAGATCCCAGTTCACACACTGAGAGAGAGATTTTTATGGCACTTTATTAAATCTTTCAAGACTGAGTACATGTGGCTTAGTAGCAAATCACATGTCTTCCCATTACTGGTGAGACCAGCTTTCTTATACAGTTTTAGAATTCTATCTATGACATCAGAGCAAGCTTTGATTGGAAGATGGCATTATACATAAAACATAGCCTAAGCTTATGGAACTACATGGTCACTAACTCTTAATCAACAATAGTAAGCAAGTACATTTCTATATCGCTTATAATTGCCCTTAAGCACTCCCTAAACAGTTTACAATGTGTAAGCTAATTGTCCCCAACAAGCTGGGTACACATTTTAGTGACTTATGGAAGGATGCATGCCTGAGTCAACCCTGGAACCCCTGGCTGAGATTGAACTCACAACCTTGTGGCTAGTGAGTGAGTGGCTGCAGTACTGGCATTAACCACTGTGCCACCAGGCTCCTTTTGATTGGTTGCTCAAGCTTCAGTTACTATGTCACATATATGTTTTTGTGTTCTGCATAGCAAAACTGAATTAATCTATTGTCTATTCATTCATAACAATCGTGTCATAACTGTACCCCCTTAAGTTCCCAGAAGAAGAAATGTCAGTTGCTACCTCTAAAAATCCTACTTGCTTTTCTGAAACCCTATTTGATTTTCTGAATTATACTGTGAGGCTGGAGGCCTACCAGCCTAGATCTTTTGGCTATCACATTGAAATGAGTATGTCTGAACTTCAAGGATGATTAACCACTAGTCCACAGTGATGACAGATGGCTTCATTACTAGTCATGTTAGGGAAAGGGGATTATTCCCTAACAGTCAGAGATCCACAATACACATAGTACACAAACACACACAGTACATTTTTTGGGATCTTCCACTTCATTTTCCATACATGTGGAAGATCTTATGTCTTACTGCTGGAAAAAACACCAGGAAGAATTACAAGTAACATGTCAGAGGGAAGGTTATGGTAGAATTATTCTTTCTGGAAGGTGAGATTTTCAAATGTCAACAGTCTCTTGTCATAAAATCTGTCTTCTATCCTTACATTGAAGTCAGACCACCAGGAGAAGACTTTGCCATGTTTCTCCCCCTGAAACATTTCCACTGACATTTCCACCATGTCTCTAAGATTTACAGGTACCTGCCTCTTTCTACTCACAGGTGGTGTTAAATCTGGTGACCACTCATGCAAACATGCTTGGTTTTAAAAGCCTGTTCATCCCCTAAGCATTGTATACCATTGCCAGTATGCTTAGAACACCTTGGATGTGAAATAAGTCCCATGTATCAGACCAAAGGCCAATATGGCCTGTAACCTGTTCCTTCTGTTGCCAACCAGATGCATGCAAAAAGCCCATGGGGCCACTAGCATCCTCCCAGTCATGTCCCCAACTACTGTTATTAAGAGGGTTGACTATATTGATGATGATGATGATGATGATGATGATGATGATGATGATGACTCATATCATGAAAAGAAGGTTCATTAGCATACTTTGACTGCTCATAAACTGCTCATAATATGTTCACAAATGAAGGAAAGCAAATTGAAGGTGATTAGCTACTTTATGATTGCAATATCACAGTGGGTCTGCTTTCTTCCAAAGTCTTTGAGCCACATCAAAGCAAGTCTTTTGTATCTGCCACAGCATTTCCATTTTCTTATTACTCAACACCATCATTTGCATAAAACAAAATCGTATTATCCTTTAATTGTGCTTTGATTTGGCAATTAATACTTGAACATTTGAGTTCCAATATAATTTCTGGGTTTATAGCTGTGAAATGAAGTTATTGCAACACTATGATACCATGCACCTCCTGAGATTACATAAAGATAAAACTGAACAGTCCACCAATTGTAGTCAGTAAAAGTGAGCATCATTAAATAGATTTGGCCTTGTCAATGAAGACACGTTAGCTTATAAGACTGGAATTATGTTGGATATTTTATCCCAGCAGTAGAAAAATTCTCACCCTCCTATTGTCTTTTGAAAATTCTTGTTGCCTGTATCAAGTGAAACCTAGTGTCACTGACTGTATTCACACCATACAATGATAGCACTTTGATACAACATTAACTGCCATGGCTTCACCCAGCAGAATCCTAGCATTATGTAGTTTTGTAAGATTTATCATCAGAGAACTCAGGGAGTGCACAAGAGAATTCCCATTCTCTCAGCAAACTACAAATTCCAGAATTCCACAATGTGGAGCTATGAATGCTTAAAGGGCATCAAGCTGCTATAACTGTGCAGCCTGCATGCACCCGCTAGCTATTTCTTTTCAGGACACTTAACAATAAAAACTATGGAAAAAGGTTTGCCTCCCAAAGTGGAAAGAGAAAATGAAAAAGGATAGAGCATAAAATCTGAAAAAGTGAGTGAAAGAAGCAAAGGGAGCTCTGAAAGGCAAGAAAGAACTGGAATTTCTGTTATACTGCCTGTGTCAGTTTAACAGATTAACAAAGAATTCACAAAAGGAGTTATGGCTGTGAGTAACAGTGTTGTGAACAGAAGTACTGACAGTGTCAACAACTATAAAAAAGCTCTCTAATGAAAAGTGCCATTACTGATCCTCAGTCATCACATGAGAAAACAGGAACAAACTGGAAGGCAGTCCACACTTAGCAAACATAGAACTTCTGAAGAATGAGTAGCCTTCCCATGTTTTTGTCTTTATTTACTCACTATGCTTTTGGCTTGTTCACTTTTGGTACCAAAGCTGTGATCCTGCTGGCATGAATTTTATTGTTGATAGTTTTGCTAGTGGTGTCTGGCAGTTTCAATGGGATGGTGAATGATAGTGGGTTTTAATCCAGACTTTAAGGAAGCAAACAAGCTACAAAATCTATTTTGGGAATAGGGTTCAGCATATTAGATAGCTCCTTTAAAATTTGGACTAAAATCCATCATTTTGGCTCACTGAGATGAAAGCCCCAATCATCACTGTGTTTATCAATGTTGGGGTGAAAAGATTTTCCACCCTGGTCTACTGCATTTAGTAAATCAGTAGAAATGAAGACGAGATGTGTACTGGCCTTAGTTTGTAAGGAAGAAGGAAGCAGATATACCTTATGAATTGAGAGCACTCCCACTGAGAGATTATTTTTCTGTTCTATTTCCAGTGACTACAAAAATACATTTCTCTCCCCATCATTGTTATGGTTGTAGCTTCTAAACTTTGGTATGTTGTTTTTGTTGTTTTGGAGGCAATGACAATTGTCTAGAATACACAACAATATTCTTGTGAAAGGTTGGTAAATCCTGACATGAAAAAAAAAAAAACCTTCAGAAATCTAGTGTTGGGAAATTACAAATTCCTGTTCTGAAAACCATGGAAAGGGAAGTATACAAATGTTTCCAGGCACATTCAGTTTTCCAAATTGCATATTCATAATCAGTTTTGCAAATATTTGTGACATTACTGGTGGAAAGTTCTGGTGGAATTTGATTGTTTAAATACTTAAAATCAAAAGGTAGTGCTGTTTGTTGGGAGTATGTGGAAATGGACAGAATTATGCCTATCAAGAAAAGTATCAAGTTATTTATGTTCCCAAAATTCCTATTCTGAGTCTCAGTCAATGGCCATAAATTGAAGAATGGATGACATATATATCACACGAGTAAGCTGAAGCTCTCCATTTTAAAGGGCCACTTTAGAATATGACTAGAGAGCACAATTTAGACACACTTCTGTCATGGGACCAATAAAACTGGGGATGAATTTATACATCTCTCCAAGTCAGCAAGAGCTTGAAGCACAAGCAATCAGAGAAGCATCTTAATTGATATACTGAATCAAACATGTACAGGAGCATCATAGCATATAACAAAATGAGTAAAGGCAATGGTGAATATTTCTTTATGGTAGGGATGATTCCATCTTGTCTAACAGAGGTGGTGGGTGTGAGCTTTGCTAAATGCAAGCATTTTTGCTTTTAAAATATCCTCCCTAAATATTGGCTCTAGGGATTTCTGAATGAGATACATTTTAATTTGGCTTTCTAATTGAAACACTGTGGGTCTTTTATGTCTACTTTACTGGATTATCTGCACCAGGAATTTGACATGGGAAATCTGTCTCCATTGGTTTGGTTGGACATTTTGGTGGCTTCAGCACCATTAACTTTGGTATCTTTCTGATGCATCCATCTATTAAGGGACACAGCTGATCCTCTTGGTAGGTTGATTTCAGAAGGTTAAGGCACTCTTGTTTGACACAATCAAACAATTATTCCTTATGTTATATGTAACAATGTTCCTGTATATGTTTGATGCAGTATATCAATTAAGATGTTTCTCTGATAGTTGAAGCCTACTGAGAAGAATGTGAGGATTATACACAATGGAACAATGGAACATGGAAATATAAATAAATATTGATAATAACTGGATAGATAGATAGATCTAGCAAGTCTTCCGCTACTTCAGGTGGTACAGAGAGAGCCAACATAATAATAATTAGAATGTGGGATTAGAGTTTGCAGTTAGGTTCAGGTTCTCACATGAAACTCTCTGGGTGAAATAGACACAGTCTCTCTCTCACTCTCATACTGATCCACTTTATGATGTTGTTGTGAAAGAGGACAGCCACCTTGAACTCAGCAGAAGACAGGTAGAATATAAATACAGTTTAGGAATAATGAATCAATAATGAATAATGACTCAATAAGAGAACAACAGGAGAATCTAGGATCATGCAAAGATGTAAGCCAAGAGTGGAAAGAGGCTTTATATTTCAGGGAATCAAACAGAAGGGTGTAAATTGTATTGGAGGCAATACTCAAAGTGTTAGAAGGAAGGTGATTCCTGCACCCCCATTACCTCTGTTTGCCTCTCACACACCAAAAAAACAAAACAAAACATTATTGTGTTTTTCAGGTTTTTCCTTTGCTTTGGACATTTTGAGAGAATTAATCTGTAGATTAAACAAGCAGTGCATCCAAATGGAGTTCATTTAACTTTAAGTAGGAATTTGGAGCACATTAGGCAGATTCCTTGAATATAACATAGGCCATTTCATCACACTGGTTTAAATAGAAACACTTTACACCGTGGGGGCTTTCCTGACCTCAGAATTGAGTCTGAAGCCCACCAGCCATACTTGGTGGTGATTGATGAGCCCCCAAACATGCAATCTCCCCTTAAGTAAGGAAGGAAAACAGGAAATTTATGAAGTCCATGGTGGGTCTGGTGAGCTGCAAATATTTCATAATTGACTTTAAAGATGCAGTCAGGAGAGTTGCCATCTAGTTTCAAACACAATGAACAGGGAAGTTCCTTTCTAAATTAAAACATCTAAGGAATCTTCAGGCAAGCAAAGAGCTTCCATAAGACTAGCAACATTTTCCAATGGAACAGGACTACACATTTCTACTTGGAATATTAGATTGACTCTTACTGATGGTGACCACATCCTAGTCTTTTCATGACAGGATTTCTTCAGAGGAGATTTGCCATTGCCTTCCTCTGAGGTTGAGATGTGACTTGTCTAAGTTCATCCATTGAACCTCATTGGTTGAACAGGGATTTGAACCATGGCCTCTCATGGTCCTAGTCCAACACTAAAACCACTGTAAAATGGTATGTGTATGTTACCTGGTATGAAATTTTGGGGTAAAAAAATCCAACCTCTGACATATTTTAGCAAAACCAGATTCTCAATCCATGGCTATGGGTAATTTTGCTCATGTCAAACTGAAGTGTGACTAGACAATCAAAGACACTAAAGGCTTCTGCAGATGAGTGGCACAGAGCCACCCCAGGAAGCGGCGAATTGGGGCTGCGGCAACCCCTCACGGTGGCCCCTATCCTCCCTTTTACTGCCCTGAAAAGAGTGGCAAAATGCTGCTCCATTTAGGGGTGGCAAAAGGCCACCCTAATAGCTGGCGCTGCAGGTCTTCTTCACCCTTTCAGCACAGCGTGTTTAAACACTGTGCTGGGAGGGCATCCTGATGCCGTGTGCCATGCGTAACAGCACGCAGCATCAGGACATCATTGGTGTGGGGTTGGGGCAGCCAGCATGTGGCTGCCCCACCCCAACTCTATCTCCAGGCCAGCCCTTTGGGCCGGTCTGCAGCGGCCCTAAGATTGCAATTAAAGTAAATTAAATGTCATTTATTATAACACTGAAATTGACTATTAAAAGGATGAGCAATATGTCAATTAGTAAAGTAAAATCATATACAATCAGCCTATGCAAAAATCAAAATAAACTGTGCATAGGCTTGCCCACATCCCACCAAATTTGATAATGTAGAGATGGTGTGAGAGACCCTGCTGAACATAACAAACATTGGGAGAGATGTTTAAAAGTATTAGAAATAAGGTCTTAAACAGGAAGCACAATCACAGTGAGATACTAATTCCTAAAATCACCCATTGTGTTTAAATGGGAATTTGGATCCAGATGTGTATGGTACTAATCAGAGTCATAGTCATAGTTTGGTTCTTATGTGCCTTCATTTCTGACTTATGGTGACCCAAGGCTGAACCTGTCACAGCGGTTCCTGGGACTGATAGAGTATGGCTTACCCTGAGTCACCCAGTGGTTTTTTATGACTGTGTGAGGAATCATTTCTCATTTCCAGAATCCTAGTCCAACACACAAACCACTACATCGCCTGGTTCTCAGTTTAGCTATGTTACTTAATTTTTATATTTCAACTTAAAAGCAGGTGGGAAGCATGACAGAACTATGTAATGACCCCCAGCAACCATAATTTATCATTATCGGCTCTTCCTAAGAATCTTGGAGCATATTTACAAATTATTCTTGCTTTGGGGAAAAATTTACACAATCCCTTTTTTTCCCCTCTTTCACAAGGATACATCTACAAACAAGGGATGTTGAAATATGTTGATTTAATTTTTGTTATGGCTTTCTGAATTGCACAGTTCATTTCAGTTCATATCAGGTTGGAAATGAGACCTCCTTCCCAATTCCCTCTAGAAGTCTGTGCATAACAAGAGAATGCATTGTTTCCTAAACTATATACTTTCCTTAGTAATGAAAGTATGTTTGTACTATGTTTTCAGGTGTGTGCGTACAACATATACATTGTTTTCTGCACATTTGTCTTTATCACAGTTAGTCAAAAGCTGTGGGAAAGTATGGATTTCTAAGGCAAGATGTGCTTCAACTTGTCTCAGTATCATATTTACATGGGGAATTATGAACCCAATGTGGATTGGGAAAATACAAATCTTACACAGAGAAAATTGAAATCCATACATTTCTATTCCATTCCTAATGCAAAATGCTATTTAAATAGTTGAGGAATTTCTCCTGCACTCTTGTAAGTCTCAGCTCTCAATGAAAATTTATGTCTTCAGTCACACAATGTCCAATAGAAATATTAGAGATCTCACATCTGTTTCTTTGCCCTGGCTTGTTTGCAGGATAACAGTTATTACTTTAGCAGCTTCCACTGCCATATGTGTACAGTAAGTAAATGAACATAAAATTGAATGAACACATAAAAGAAGGATAAGCCCACCCAGCTTAACAAATCCACTCTCCCACATGCTGTGCACTGGAACAGGAACAGAATGTCATCTGGATCATAAGGATTAGTGAAATAACAAGTCTTGGCTAACAGCACGGTCATGTGGATGAGCTGATTAGTTCTCAAAGCCTTTCTCTGATATTCCAGGATATTGGTGATCATGCTTTAATTCATTATCCTCAGCCAATGGCACTTGAAGATGTGCGGTGCTTTTCATTCTAACAGATCTATATGAAACTCAAAAGGGCTGTTTCCATCCTCTGAAACAAACTTTTCTTCCACTCCAGTTTGAAAGTGTATGTATAAACAAGCACCTAATTTGATAAATTAGTCAAACTTATTCACTCGGCCAAATTGCTTTTGCTTCTGTTTGAAAATAAAGGCCCAATAAAACTTTAGCTCTTATACTTTCTGCCATGGATTACTGAGTGATAAAGCCATTGGGAGATAAAATATTGAGTTATATGCATGCACATGTGAGTCAGTCTTTAATCAATTTCAAAAATCAAAAATATAACAAAAATATAATCAAAAATATAACAAAACATTTTATAGCATACACAGTTAATGATGGAATTCCTCAACTATTTTTTCCATTCTGTGCTGTTTCAGGGAACTGCATAAACCTTAACTTTAGTTGGCCCAGAAGGAAGTTGGTGATTTTCTCAAAAAGAAACTGAAAATTTTGAGCAATGGACAAAAGACATGAATATTAAACAAAGGGGCAGGCAAAACTACAGGAGCAGAAAGAAACTAATTCACTGCCATGGAAAGTCCAGAGAGAGAGAGAAAAGCCCTCACTTAAAATTCAACAATGAGGGTAACAAACTGATCTTAGATTACATGTGTGGGGAACTAATTAAAAAAAAAAAAAAGGTCATCTCTCCAAAGCAAGGTGGTGGCAGGGGTGTTTTGTAAAGAAAGGTGGGGGGCTGAGAGAGGGTCCACAAAATATGATGTTACCTTAATTGTTTGGGAAATTAGCTTAGCAGGAGGCCAGGTAACCTTAGGACCATTTGCACCAGTTTATACCAGCAATAACTGAACAGAACTCCAGTTTTTGAGGTGAATTAAGAGGGTCTTATTTAGAAAAAATGCAGGATGCAATTATACACACAAGATGGAAATTCTAACAGACACAGCATTTAGAGCTAACTGAAATTGAAATATAGAAATGGGATAGTGGAGTTTAATGGATTTTCAAGGAGATAATTACCTGAGGAGTAAACCATAGAAAGCTGGAACAGCTCAGACTAGGAGGTCTAAGGGCAACACAGAACATACACAGAGTGCAGAGGAATATGATGGATGTGTATGCAGACTAGGTTCTTAGAACCAATCTTTATACCTAAAATCTAGCCCTAACTGGTGAGCTATCTTATCAAGTACAAAAGGCTTTTTTTGGGGACCCTTCCCTGGCTTCAGACTTTAAAAAGAGCTATCCAAGGTGCTGTATTCTATTCCCAAAATAAGTTCAGCAACTTGGGTAGTTCCTTTATAGCTATCTAGAGCTGATTCAGTGTCCCACCATGGAAGCCATCAGGTTAAACCATAACCTTCTTGGACTACAATGACTGGTTGAGGAATTCTGGGAATTGTGGTCCAAAACAGTTGTGATCCTTGTTGAAAATCTCTCATGCGGGGAAAAAAGGAAGAGTTTTCATGATTATTGGTTCTATTAATTGACATGAGTGAGAAAAATGTTAATAGTATTTGTTGGCTGGTTTTATTAAGTAACATAAGTGAAATATATAAATGTAACATCGTATAGCTGACTTTTTAAAAAAAATATATGGGTGATTTAAGAATCAGACACTTTCTAAAGAAATAAAAAATAAAAGTTGGATTCTTAAAATAAATAAATAAAAGGGATTTTGTTTTGTTTTGTTTTGTTTTGTTAAAATAAAGGAATCAGAGTCGTGATCAGAATACATTAGTGTGGCTTTGCAAGGAGGTAAGAATGATGTTGATGTGAAGCTGAAGTGTTCCCATTATCACCCACCCCATCTTTGTCTTTTGGGAACTTTTTCTTGCATTTCCACTGAAGAAGTGCAGAGCTAGTACAAGTATGTGCTTTTGGTTAAAGCAGTCCTGTCTGTTCACTGTGGCTTCTAACTTAATATATCAGGTAGTTCTATGGAAGTCTTTGTAGTTTGCACTGTGTCTTAACTATTTAGCTTCTCCAGTGTTGATCCTTTTGTGTTTGAAGTTTTATTTTTCTAGCCTTACTCTGATGATTAATTATTTCAGTCTGGCCATTTTTTTTAAAAAAAAATCTTTTCATCTCTGCAAATGGAAGCAGTATAAATCTTCAGATGTTTCCACTGTGGTTGAAGCACTTCTGAAAATGTCTTCAATTGATTGCTGCTTCATTCAAATGCAAGACAAATATGGACCTCAAATACAGGACCATTTGATCTTAGCTGGTACATGGTGGAGTATATTATGGAAAGAACTATTCTCTTTGTTGTCAAGAGCCTCAGCCTTGTTCCATTTTGGGGCATTTCTTAGTACTTTGGCTCCTAGAATCACTTTATTTTTGTCCAGAAAGGAAAGGCATTCCAGATAATTACTACTGCAGTGTATTCTATCTGGGGCTGCCCTCCATGAGGGAATAGAAACTTTAGCTAGTACAAAATTTGGCAGCTACAATGCTGTTAGGAGCATCTTATAGAAACCTAGGGACATAATTTTTCACTGATTCTGTTCTTGAATGAAGCAATGAGTAATTTTAGCCATTTTCTTCCTTCTGTAAGAAAGTCTTCAAAAGGTTGCCAGTTTTCAAAGATTATTAGCAGTTTGAGACTTTTTACCTGCAAAATTCAGTTGATATCCAACCAAGAAATAAAGAGACCAAACACATAAATTGAATGAATAAAGGGTCATTTATTTGACCTATAACCTATTTAATGCTAACTCTTGAACATCAAGACTTAAACTTCAACACTCTTGAGAGAAATCGACTAAAGTGAAAATCCTGGTGCAAGTCCAACTGAAGCCAGGTGTCAATCCCAGACCACCTCTTCAGATTTCACTCTGGGTGCCAACACCAGACCCTTAAGTAAAAACAATGATTTGAATTGTATCCTCAGCCAGTCTTAGGGAGGTAAACATCAGGCACTCTCACCCAAACTCCCTTGAGTTTGTACGATTGGGGGAAAAAACATGTCCACCACAAATGCAGGTTATCTCACAACCCCCAGGTCCCTTGACCTGTTGAGGCTGTTTCACCACAAGGGGGTGCCACTGGTGTGCACCAAATAGTTCTTTATCCCCCATATGTGCCATCAATGAGGGACAAGCATCTGCGTAGTCCCTTTCCCCCACCAGGCCATTCAATATGACTTTCAATCAATTTTGGAAATCCCTCAACAATATCAAATTGCCCTAATCTGAAAGGTGAACACCATCCAACCTATAAAGTTCAGGTCATCAGAATAGAATTAAAGGGTGTTAATTGTAAATCCAGATTTCTGTAATAATGAATTTTGTATTTCTCTATTAATGTTTTTTCTGGTTACATCCAATTTACATAGGTTACCTTCCCCTCTCCAAACCTGTCATGGTAAAATATCAGACCAAATTAATCTCATACTGGGCCATGTGTGGCATATGGTTTCAAAATCATTTCTTGCTTGCCAGACCAGGGCTTTGCCCTTCATCAAACCCAGGTCATTTTCACCAAAGTGTACTACCAGCACATCAGGTTGAGGGCCAACACACTCCTCAAACAACAATTTGAGTAGACCATTCCACTATAGGCCTCATCTGCCCAACCATTTGATTGTGGTGGTGTCACTGAGACCTAGGTCGGAACCCAGATGGCCTGGCACACTGCCCAGTAAATCATATTGTGGCCACAGATGAGGACACAGAATCTACGAAAACATAATCTGTAATCTAACAAAGGCAAAAGTGAACAAGTTCACTTGAAAGGATGAATATTTCACACATATTTTCTGAAAGTAGCCAATTTCCATCTACCTATGCATTTAATTGTTGTGTTCTCCATCCCCATGGTGGCAGCTGTGGATGCAGCTCCAATGAGGTAGGAACAGGTACCGAATTTGACCCCCTTGAGGCCAAGGTTAGCCAAAGCCTTAGTTGCCACTGACCAACATTGAAATTTAGTCAAAGGGGATTGATCAACATGTTGAAACAAGGGACCCTGAACCTGGCCCCATAGGGTTAAATATTCCAATGAGGCCTGAATGGGGCAAAGGCCCACTAAAAACAGTTGTTTAATGTGATAAATCTCCCTTTCCCTTTTTGATCAGTCTTAAACCTCCTAATCCTTAGAGTCGCTGTCTGGTTTGTCAAAACCAAATCATCATAATGTAAGGCCCTGTTTGAGGTGTCATTTTTTGTTGCCAAGACTAGCTCACTAATTCATAATGCTCCAAAAAAATGTGGTTAATGCTGTTGAATGAAATAAAATGGCTTAATAAGGGGAAGAACATAAATGACCACATTTTTCTTTCAAACCTTTAAGAATCTCCAGTGTGATGGGTGTCCTATCACCATGCCTGATGCCCTGAATCCTGGCCCATCCCTCTAAAGTTTTATGAATCCTAAAATCTGCCATGTGATCAATCAACCAGCAAAGGCCAAGGCAGATAACTTTTTTTCTGATGGTTTGAGGTGTGAGCCCTTTGTTGTGTAGATACACACAAAACTAAGCAATGTTCCACTGGTAGGGGCCACAAGGGGCTTAAACCATGAGCATGACTAAACCACTCAAAAATCTTGAAATTTTATAATTACAGTGTCTGTTGTCTGAAAGTGAAACACTTATGGACCTTGCCATATCACTCTTCCAAGCATCCAGAGCTCTTCCAGCAATGGTGCCAGGTTGAAATCTGCCTCTAGAGACAGCTTTCTGAAATGACACATCTGGGGGAAAGGGCATCAGCAATTTCACTGTCACAACTCAGGCTTGCATCCTTCCAAGATTGCTGCAATGAGTACCCAGCTTGTTGGGGGCAATTAGCTTACACATTGTAAACTGCTTAGGGAGTGCTTAAGTGCACTGATAAGCGGTATAGAAATGTACTTGCTATTGCTATTGTCTATCCCCAGGATATGGAAAGCCGTGATCAGGATTTTATGCATCAGACACTTAAGGACAAATATCCTAACCAAATTCATGACTCGAAGGGAACTGGATGATAAATGATTAATTACCTGCACTGTTGCTGTATTACCGCACCAAAAATGGACAGACAAATTGGCAAACTTGTCTGCCCAAATGGGTACTGCTACTGCTATAGGAAAGAATACCAAAAAGATGAGGACTGTGGATAGGTCCACAAGCATCCAATCATGTGGCCATAATTGTGCACACCAATGGTTGTTAAAATATACTCCAAAACCAATGGAACCTGTTGCATCTGAGGTGACTTGTAAAGTCCCATGAAGCCTCAAAACGTCCCTCCAAAAAGACACACCATTGAAGGATTCCAAGAATAAAAGCCACATGTAAATCTTATTTAATTTCACCAGTAACCCATATCCTGTGATGGGGTTGAGAAACACTGGTAGTTGCAGAACACAAGTGCCTAAGAAAGGCACAGCCTGGGGCAATTACCCTGCAGGCAAAATTTAAGTGGCCAATCAATTCTTGAAATTCTTGAAGGATGGGTTTGCATTACTGCAGGAACTTATAAAGCCTTTCTCTAATGTCCATTAATTTATCCTGGGGAACACTGATTTATGGTGTCAATTTTGATGCCTAAAAACATTAGACAGGTGGTGGGACCCTCAGTCTTCTCATGCGGTAAAGAGACTCCTAAGTTGTCAGTGAACAATGCAAATTGCTGCATCAAAAGGTGACTTTGGCCAGACCCTGCCCTACCAACCAACCAAAAAAAATCATCTAAATAATATACTAGTCCTTGAAGCCAGATTGCATATCCACCACCCATTCTAGAAAAGTACTAAAGGCTTCAAATGCTGAGCTGGATATAGGACAGCCCATGGGAAAGGCCCTGTCCATATAGAATTTGTGTTCAAATGAAAATCCCAATAACTCAAATCTTGTGGGTGAACTGGTAACAGTCTGAAAGTGGATTTAATATCACACTTTCCAAGCTCAGCAGCAAAGCCTTTATTATGCACATTAGCCAGGGCCGAATCAAAGGAAGTGTATCACACTGAGCAGAGCTCTGGAGGAATACTGTCATTAACCGATTCAATGTCTGGCAAGGTTGCCAGCAACTGGGACATGAACAGGGGCCAAGAAGGCCTGACGCAGCCACCTGCTCCCTGGGTGAGCAGGTGGGACACAGGAGAAAGCCAAGCGCAACTGTTAGCAGTCGGGCTGAGGTCAGGGTCCTGGTGTGAATGCCAGCACCCCAAGGAATAGATGAGGACCCCAAGATGCCAAATGTGCAGCCAGGGAGAGTGGTGGAGGATGAGAGAATGCCAGGTGTGACTGCTGGAAGCAGAGGAAAACAGGCGGGGGGGGGCATGAAGAAGGCCCCACTTGCACCCTGCAGCCGAGAACACAAAAAGGGAATCAAATGATTGGAGATCGAGGAACATCAAACCAGAACAGGGTGGAACCATGCAAAATGTAACATCTAAGGAGACAGGGCCAAAAGCAGGCTTGCAAGGGTAACAATGAATCCCCCTTTACCTGGGGAAAAGGGAAAGTGGGGCAAAAACTTAGCCATGGGTGTCCGGAAGAAGTATCCAGTAACGTCACTGCCTTCAAAGAAAAGAGTCATGATGGGGGGCAGCTCATCTTAAAATATCTGAGCTCTGTCCCTACCCACCCCCATCAGATACCTAAGCTTGGCCCATTGGGCCATGCTTATTTTTAAATCTCTGGCCTCATTTATGAAGGGTATCAAAGATTCATCCAGATGTGAGATGTGTTCTTTTTTTTTTTTACAGAAAATACCAGGTTCTGCATAAGAATCAGCATTTTATGTTTATAAATAATACTTCAAAGAACTTTGTGCAACTTTTGCACAGAATAAATTCCAAATTGTGAAGATCCTCATCAGTCCAGAATTCTCCTCAGAATTTCTGACACTCAAGAAATATGTTTTTCAGCCATTTTTCAAATATTTTCAAATACTATCATCCCTAAAAAACCATATACTTTCATCCCTAGAAACCATATTGCAATGACTTTAAAGGAATTATCTTAGCTGCCAGTAATCATTCCTGAGTTTAGCATGTCTGTGATTACTTTTCATTTCCAAGCCCTAACCAACTTGTGATTTTGATACTGAGGGTCTCTATAGGGCTTCTTCCTATAGAAACCTGCCCAGTCACCTGAGCATCACCACAGTACTTTGTGGTTTACAGCTAAAGACTGTCAACATGCTGAGATACATGTGCACAACTAGACACATGTTACTGAAGACAAACACTAACACCCTCTACATACTCTACATACATATCCCATTTTACTGGATAAATTTCAATCTGTGCAGCCTGATGATGTGGACAGGATCCTTGGAGAAGTGAGGATTACTACGTGTATACTGGATCCTTGCTCTTTCTGGCTCCTGAAAGCAGCTAGAGGGGGACTGTCCGAGTGGGTAAAGGGAGTGGTGAATGCTGCACTGCAGCAAGGCACATTGCCATCCTGCCTAAAGGAAGCTGTGGTGAGGCCATTATTAAAAAAGACCTCCCTGGATCCACCATTCTGGATAACTATCGGCCAGTCTCTAATATTCCATTCTTGGGCAAGGTTCTGGAGCGAGTAGTGGCTTCCCAGCTCCAGAGGTTTCTGGATGAAATGGATTATCTAGATCCATTTCAATCTGGCTTCAGACCTGGCTATGGGATGGAGACAGCTTTGGTCACCTTGATGGATGACCTCCACAAGGAACTGGCAAGGGGAGTATGTCCCTGTTGGTTCTCCTGGATCTCTCAGTGACTTTTGATACCATTGACAAAGGTATCCTTCTGAGCTGCCTCTTGGGGATAGGACTTGGAGGCATTGTTATGCAGTGGTTCCAATCCTTCTTGGAGAGGCGGACTCAGAAGGTGGTGTTGGGGGACCCCTGTTCGATTCCTTGGCTGCTGGCCTGTGGAGTCCCACAGGGTTCTAATCTGTCCCCCATGTTGTTTAACAACATGAAAACACTGGGAGAAGTCATCCAGAGTTTTGGGGTATGGTGTCATCAGTATGTGGATGACACCCAACTCTATCTCTCCTTTCCATCTGATTCCAAGCAAGCTGTCTCTGTACTGAACCAGTGTCTGCAGTCAGCAATGGACTAGATGAGGGCAAACAAATTGAAACGTAATCCAGACAAGACAGAGGTGCTGCTGGTCAGTTTTAAAGCCAATCAGAGAATAGGGACATTGCCTGTGATGGATGGGGTTACACAGTCCTGGAAATCTCAGGCTTGCAGCTTGGGTGTCCTTCTGGACTCCTCTGAGCCTGGATGCCCAGGTTTCAGCAGTGGCCAGGAGTGCATTTGGAAAGTTAAAACTAGTGTGCCAGCTGTGCCCCCTCCGTGGGATGTCAGATCTGGCTACAGTGTCACATGCCAGATTGAAATGGATCTAGATATATGGTGTTATCCGCCTTGGGTCCCACTTTGGGAGGAAGGTGGGATAAAAATAAAATAAAATAAAATAAAAATATCATGTTTGGAGTACTGCAATGCACTCTACATGGGTCAGCCTTTGGAAACTGTTCAGAAACTTCAGCGTGTGCAGAACGCTGCTGCCAGAATGCTGACTGGGGCCAGTTATAGAGACCATATAACTCCCTTGATGAAACAGCTTTACTGGCTACCAGTTTGTTTCTGGCCAGTACAAGTCAAAGTGCTGGTTATGACTTATAAAGCCCTACATAGCTTAGGTCCAGACTATTTCAGAGACTGTATCTCCCCATATGAACCACCTAGAGCCCTAAGATCTTCAGGAGGAGGCTTTCTTTCTGTCCTGCCACCATTACAGGTTTGTCTGGTGAGAACACAAGAGAGAGCCTTCTCAATGGCTCATCCTGCCCTCTGGAATGCCTCCCAGGACATCTTGTCAAGCCCACAAACCACTGCTTCTGTACCCCTCAACAAGGAGTCCCCAACCACCACTACAGACCTCCTCCGAGGCTTAGCAGTGGGCGTTCCCTACTGTGGTACTCTTAGTGAATCCTGCACTATCCCTGAGGACTGTCCCTGCTGCTCTTTCTCTTCATCCTTGGTAAAAGAGAGAACTTTAAATCAATTCTGTAGCTGCAAGCTCCCAGAACGATCTCTGGTTTCCCTACTTCATGTGTGACATTCCTCCAGGTGTCCACCTCCTCTGTGTATGAACTAACCTCCTCAACAACTTCCACTGTGTGGTCCCCATCCAAGACCATTCATTCCACTCTATCCAGGAAAACCTCTTGTTCCCTAATATTCTGATGTGTAGCTACCCGTGCCTCCAGCTGCTGTACTTTCTCTTCCAGGAGGGCTACCAACTTACACTTGGTGCAGGTGAAGTTCCCCACATCTCTTGGCAAGAAGACAAACTTCTCACAAGTGTTGCAGGTGTCCTTCAGTGTCCATATTGAGAAATCTTTAGTAAGCACTGAAACAGGATTGTGGGTTTATCCCTCAAAAAGTCCCCTGATAATGACCCACGTAAAGGGCCCCTGTTCTCTTGGTCTTTTCACCAGGCTCTGTCAGAGAGCTCAATCAACTGGGTTTCTAACTCTTCAGAGAGCTCCTGGATGCTACCTTATTCTGGAGGCAAGTCCCTGTCTCTCTTCCTCTGAACAAAACAAACAACCCACTCAAAATGGCTGTCCATAAACTGCTTTCCTTCTCCTTCCTGGCAGGAACACTGCTGTATTGTTTTTTCAGAGTTTTATTTGTGAGCCGCCTTGGGTCCCTTCACAGAGAAAGGCAGGATAATAAATAAATAAATAAATAAATAAATAAATAAATAAATAAATAAATACTCTGCACAATCCAATGCACTATCAGTGCAGCTTCTAAACATGGAAGAATCCCTAGGACTGGACTCAATGAAGTCCTCTAGTATTTTGCTATCCCTACTGAACAACAGCCTCATTGTCTGCTTGGTCATTCTCTGGCCATGAATGTATCTGGGGAAAAAACAAACCCTTTTCTTGTTTCTTGCTTGGCTAACCAATCTCAGCTCATTCTGAGCTTTAGCTTTCTTTATATTACCAGTATTCCTACAAGCTTTAGCTTGTATTCTTTCTCAGTGATTATTATTTCCTTCTATTCTTTATACATACTTTTTTCTTTTCACTTCCTCCTTGAGATTGCTACATTTGTCCACTTTTCTTCTCCCATGGGATTGTTTGTGACTGTTCTTATGCAACTCCTTCTTCAAGAACTGTTTTTCCTTTAGCATGTCTAGCCATGGGAGTTCATCCAGTATTTCCCTGAACTTGTTAAAATCTGTTTTCCTGAAATCCAAGGTCTGTGTTTGACCATACTATATTTTGCCCTGTCCTACAATTGTGAATTCTAGCCTTTTTAAGAATCACTTTCCTGTAAATACTATCTACTTTGATTCCAGTGACCAATTACTTCCTACTGGATCAAGTCCAGGATTGTTGATCCCCTTGCTCCTCCCTCTACCTTTTGAAAGAGAAATTATCTGAAAAGCACATCAGGATTTTGTTAGACAGCCTATGCTTAGCAATCTCCCAGCAAATATCAGGGTAATTGAAACCCCCATAACAATGAATGAATAATGAATGAATGAATAAATGAAATCTATGATCTCCACATTATGAGAGGAAAGGGAGAATTAGACATGGAAATGTGATTTTCTCTGGCAGTTCCTTGTTTTCTATTATGTGCAGTTCTTTCTCCAACTCCAAAAGATAGACCATACATTTGTCAAATATACAAAGAGTGTATTTGAAATATCTTTCATGCATTTATTTATTTATTATACAATTGTAGGATTCCCCCCCCCCCCCCCCCCCCCCCCGAAGCATCTTTCTTTGTAAATAGAGTGGGCATTTTTGTCTCTGCTTGAAAAAAAGTGTCTTCTCAGGTTAAGAACGGACATCACTAGACAGTCACTGCTACCTTATATATGGGAAACTGTGCTGTTAAACAATAGTGACCTGATGCTACAGTTATCACATCTCAATGCAAAGTGTTCCCTTTGTGCATGTGAATCTCTCTGTGTGTACATGGCTCTATTCATTGACAGAGCATCTCTCCTGTTTTTCAAGATTAAATAACAGTTCTCTACAAAATCTTCATGTATAAGGAAACGCTTTTGAAGTATACTTGAAGGTCTATTACTAACGACTCAAAAGGTTAATCTTCCTTTTTTACTTGCAGTTACTAAATAGAAAAGAGACTCAAACACACTGCAGTGCTTCTAAAAACTGCAATAATCTTCATACATTTGATTGCAACATGCATTTTGTAAACTTCAGCCCAGTTCCTGGTAGAAAACCTTCAGTTAGGCATCTTCTTTGTATTTGTATGGAGGTATAAGGGAACAGGTGTCTTCTATCTCTCTATTGCCTACATAGAGTCCATTATGAATTATTAAAGTTGTTTGTTTGCTTGTATATAGTGAATTCATACCCCTTATTATGTGTGTTGGGATCCAAAGCAGCTTCCAAAAGTTTAAAACAAGATTAAATTAAAATCTTATTTTACAAAAATTTAAAAAAGAACCTTGGTTAACATAGGACTGAAACAGACTGGCAGAATATGCCGGCTTCCCAGTATCTTGGGGGCATGGCGTATGCATGAGCTCCCCCCCTGAGATGCTGTAAATCCAGCATCACACTGCCCTGCTGACCACACAGCAGTTGGCTTTACAGCACTCCAGCGGCATGGCATTTAGATGCCCCATGCCCAAGGTGCATGCAAAACTGTGGTGGTGCAGAAAAGCCAGCTTTTTGCCAGCTCCAAAAGGAGCGGCAATTTGCCACTTCTTTTTGCACTGGCAAAGGCTGGAGTGGGGCCTCAGCATGCAGTTGCCATGGCCCCAACCCAGCATCAGCAGGGGCAGCTTGATGCTACCCCTTTGATGCCATCTGTTTTGCCCCCTAGTTAAAAACACATTGAAAACATAACAATTTTGATTTTGAAAGATCAAATATAGCACACCATACACACACTCTACTGCTATACAATTTAAAATGTAAAGGCTTGTTTGAATAAAAAGGTCTTCAACTGCAGATGGAAAGATATCAGGGAAGAAGCCAAGAAGTCTTCCTAAGGGAAGTCCATACCCTAAAGAGCAGCCACAGAGAAGGCTCTCTCCCTAACCTATCTGTAAGGTGGTGGGACTCAGAAAAAGCCCTCTCCTGTAGATCCTAAAGTTCATTTTGGCTTCTATAATGATATGCCTTCTTTCAGATAGTATAGACCCAAGCATTTAGAGTTTTAAAGATCAAAAACAGACCTCCCAGACTGTGGTGGCCTCCCAGTTCCAGAGGTTTCTGGATAAAACTGATTCTGTAGATCCATTTCAGTCTGGTTTCAGGGCTAGCTATAGAACAGGGAAAGCCTTTCTCACCTTGGTGGATGACCTACACAAAGATAATATGCCCCTGTTAGTACTGCTGGACCTATCATCAGCTTTTGCTATAAATGATCATGGTATGCTTTTGATTGACCCCCTGGTCTTTGGCCTGTGGGATCCCTCAGGGTTCTTTTTGTTCCCCCATGCTATTTTACATAGAAATGAAACTGCAGAGGAAGTCATCTGGAGCTTTGGGGTGTGGATGGCACCAAATATGTGGATGGCACCAAACTACTGCCAAACTTTCCACCCCCATCCAAGAAGGGTGTCCTGGTCCTAAACCAGTACCTATCATCAGTAATGGACTCGATGAGGGCAAACAAATGGAAGCTTAATCCAGACAAGGCAGAGGTGATCTTCACCAATTCTAAGGTAGATCACTCTCCCTGGAGACAGAAATTCACAGTTTGGGTGTATCCCTGGACTCAGCTTTTAACCCAGAGACCCAGATTTCTGTGATGGCCAGGAGTGCTGTTGCACATTTCAAGTTTGTGAATCAACCATGCCTACTCCTTGAGACATCAGATCTGGCCACAGTGGTACATGCCTTAGTTACATCCTGTTTGGACTACTGTAATGCAGTCTGCTTGGGGATGCCTTTGAAAAGTGTTCAGAAAATTCACCTGGTCCAAAGAGCTGCAGCCAGATTAACTGGCTGGAGCAGTTTACAGAGACTAATTTTTTTCCAGGTTACACCCCTGTAAAAGCAGTCCCACTGGCTGCCAGTTTGTTTCCAGGCTCAATTCAAAGTGTTGGTGATGACCTATAAAGCCCCATATGGCTCAGGTCCAAGCTATCTTGCAGACTCTATCTCCCTGTACAAACCCATCAGGAAAGGTCTTGATCTAAGTCTCATTATTATTACAAACATAGTTGGTGGGGAGGCAAGAGAGGGTCTTTTCAGTGGCTCTGAACTCTATTATTATTATTATTATTATTATTAGCCCACCTCTCCCTGCAGATTGAGGTGGAGTACAACAAATAAGAATAACAATAAAATACAAATATACAATTAAAATCCACATTTCTAAATAATCCCCTACCCCAATCATAAAAAAGAAGCAAACTGAAAACAATGACAATATAAAATGAATAACAATATAAAATACTAATTAAAAGAGGAAGAAATAACAAATTAGCTAAAATAGAGGTAATTAGAGGTGAGACATCTATCTTTCTTGGGTTAAATGGGGGATATCAATATCAGTGGAGGGGAGGCTAATCTGGAAAGGCCTGCCAGAACAGGCTTTTTAAAGCCTTCTAGAGTGGTAATGTGATAGATCTCCTCCAGCAAACCTTTCCATGACCCAGGAACAGCAGATGAAAAGGCCCTCTGGGTTATCACAGCCAATCTGGTCTTCTTAGGTTGCAGTAAATTCTTCCCAGAGGACCTAAGTGTGCAGGGTGGATTATGTGGAGGAAGGCGCCCTGCAAGTAGTCATGTAGGGCTTTAAAATTTATAACCAACACTTTGTACCATGCCCAGAAACTAATTGGCAGCCAATTAGTTTAGGACAGGTGTTATATTCTAGATTTACCTGTAACCAGCCTGGCTGCCATATTTTGCACCAATTGAAGTTTCCAAACTTTGCACAGGGGTAGCCCCATGTACAGCATGTTGCAGAAGTCAAGTCAAGAGGTTATCAGTGTGTGTACCACTGTTTCTAGGTCACAGCTGCCGTATCGGCTGAAACTGTTAACAGGCACTCCTAACTCTAGCATCTATCTGTGCTGTCAACTGGAGGGAGAAGTCCAGGAGCACCCCCCCAAGCTGTGAGCACAGTCCTTCAGGGGAAGTGTGACCCCATCCAGAAACCGTTGACATATCTCCATTCCCAGATTAGGCGTCCCTATAGCAAGTACCTCTATCTTATTCAGATTCAGTTTGAGTCTGTTTTCCCTCATCCAGTCCATTACCACCTTAAGACATTCATTCAGAATAGAGGTGCCATTCTTAGTCACTGCAACAGTCTGAGACATAGAGAAACATATCTGTGTGTCATCAGCATACTGATAACACCCTGCCCCATATCTCTGGATGATCTCACCCAGTGGCTTCATGTAAATGTTAAATAGCATAGGAGACAGGATGGCTCCCTGAGGGACACCAGAGTTTAGTTCTCTTTTAGAAGAGCAGCTCTCTCCCAGCATCACCATCTGAAGTCTGCCTGAGAGATAGGAACTGAACCATTGTAGTGCAGTGCCCCCAATTCCCAACTCTCCCATGCGTTCCAGAAGGATACCATGGCCGATGGTATCAAAGGCTGCCGAGAGGTCCAAGAGCACCAACAGAATCACACTTCCCTGTCGATGCCCAGATGGAGATCATCAACTAAGGCGACCATGGCAGTCTCAACTCCGTATCCTGTTCTAAATCAGGAAGAAATGGATCTATAATCAGTTTCCTCCAAGACTGCTTGGAGTTGAAAGGCAGCTGTTGTCTCAATCACCTTGCTCAAGATTGGCAAAAGTGAGACTGGCCTGTAGTTGTAGTTGAGGTTGCTAACTTCCTTGTTGTCTTTTCAGTGGAAGGCTAAAATCTTTTTATTCAGACAGGCTTTTAAAACATAATTTTTTAAAGAATGGGCTAGGGGATGCTGTGTTGTTTCAACTAAACTGTTTTAAAGAACCTTTTATCTTTTTAACTGCATTTTAATTGTATTCTTTTAACTTGAATGTGAATTGTTTTGATACTGCTAGGTAGGCAGAATCTGGGACTAGTGACAGGAGCTCATTCCGTCACATGAGACCTTGGTCTTGAACTGCTGATTTGCCAACCTTGCGATTGTCAGAATCGTTATCTTAATGGTTGAGCCACCATGTCCCTATATGAACCTATTCTATATGTACCTATTCATAAATAAAGTCCACCAGTTCAAATGAAGCATCCTCATATTACCTGAGTTTAGTAGTGCAGCATGATTCTATTTGTAGTACTGCTGTTAATCACCTTGTGAACCATTTGGTGAAAAAGTAGAATATGAATAAAACAACCAAACAACCAAATTACAGTAATATCCCCCGTCTTACATCTGTCCTCTGCCTTACAAAATTAGGCATAGCTTCATTAGATCATGTGTAGAAGCTTCTTGCATTTTGAAATTTCAGAGTTGTTGATATAATGAATAGAAATGGTAAGATGGCATTCACCCCTTTTACATTCATTGTGGTCTGCTCTGATCTTCTACAAAGTTTCCCTTAAAAAAATCTGCAACAAAAAGCACTATCAGTCCTATTTTTGGTTATTTTGAAATAATATCTCTATGCTCTTTGAATTTTCACTTCAAACAATTTATTTCCTTTTCTTTCATCATCTTTTCTCCCAGTGTTCCTTGGGAAAAGAATAGCAGAGTATTATTAGGACAAGCACTTTTACTTTTGCCTTTTAAAATGTGATATCCTTTCTATGGCATTTATTTTGTCTCTAATTACAAGTTTATCCCTATTTTTATTAGCATCTTTTAAAAATGTCTTCTATTGGAAGAATATTTGGTATTCAAAAATCTGTTCTTGTTCTTTTTGCCTCTTTTTGGTTTTGTAAACCCCCCCCCCCCATTTTTGCTGTAATCAAAAGGACTACAACAATCATTGTCATCATTTTGGGAGCACTACTCTTCTTTCTTAAGACAAGAAGAAAGAGTTGTGTATAATAAGTCTGGCTAGCAGAAAGATGTTAACAGTTAAAGTAGTGAGAAATGCTGCTGAGGAACCTGAGGGTACAAAGAGAGAATGCAAGGTTACAGTCAAACAGAAGAATCTCTCGCAAGTAATATCAATGTCACACTGCAGTGACAACAACTGCAAGCTAGTTCCAGAGGTGAATCTGGAGGAATTAAAATGAGTGGAACATATAGTGTTGTTCAATTACATACCCAGCTTAGAACCACTTAGCGACATATGCTTTTCATTCCTGTAGCATGTTGCTTTTGAATTGAGACCAAAAAAGTTCAAGTGGTTACCAGTTTTGGGAATCTTTACAAGTGGGTTTCATTGAAACTTATTATGTTTCCCTTTGGGGGAAAACCCCTACTTTTTTCAAAAAGAATTTTCCAGTCTTTTTATTTAACCAAGTGCCAACTGTTAAAATTCTAAAGCAGTTGTTTTCAAAGCATTTTTGTGGGCTACTCCCATATAACTCCAACTGATCTTTTAAGAAGTGGAGTAGTTAAATTCCTATGTGCTCATTTATACATTTGGAATAAAAGCATTTATGCCCTGTTTATTAATATAGCTTGTGCAGTATTCAAAATACAAGTTCCAAAGAGAGATCTATGTCAAAGCAACATTTTGAAAACTGCCTCATCTCTACTACAATTAAACCTCTTCTTACTGTTATTTATCCAGATAATTCCTAAAATTGGCCCATTGGGTTGATTGGAAATACCCAGGAAACTAGAATGTGGTAAATGTTATATTGGCATAATTTTTGTTGACAATATTTTATGTTGATTTATTTTTTGCTTATTTCTTTTTCCAGTTTATTTTTAAATAGATTATAAACAAGGCATTTATTTATTTTATTTATACAGAGATTTCTACTACTCCTTTCTGGTGCCCATACATCACCCAGAATAGTTTATAATAGTTTAAAACCATGCTACAGTATAAAGAAATACATTAAATAAAAATACCACACTAATTAAAACAGAGTGAAATATGAAAACAAAGAAATGAATGCATAGAAGACATTAATTTAAATATAGGGACAACAAACAAATAAGACACAGTGTTCCTCAGTAATAATATGGCCAATGAGAAGACACTGTCTCTCATTCCCATCAACCATGCACTCACACTATGCAGGATATAGAGATAAGCTTTCCCTCTTCTTTAAAGGGCAAACCCAAGCAGAACATGCTATATGTAGGATCTTCAATTAGCTTATTTCCTGATCAGCAACACCTCCGGTTTGCCTGCACTAAGCTTCAGCTTGTTAGCCCACTTCCAATTATTGCTTTCTAGCAACAGTTCAGAACTTCCACAACCTTCTTGGCATCAGTTGAGAAGGAAAGAAAGGCTTTGGTATTATCAGCATACTGATGCAGTGTAACTGTCAAATGGTCTCTCCTAGTGGTTTCATGAAGATGATAAGAAGCATAGCAAATAAAACAGAACCCTATGAACCAATAGCAAAAGTATTTTTTGTGGGGGGTGTTGGGCTATATGGCCATGTTCTAGAAGAGTTTCTTTCTGATGTTTTGCCAGCATCTGTGGCTGGCATCTTCAGAGAATGCTGGAATGGAAGAGAGTGGGTATACATATACTGTGAGACCCTGGGTAGGGAGGAGTGATTCCCATGTAAACTGTGTATTGTTCTGTTCTTGATGGCATGGCTTCAGGGTGGGAGGATATGCAAACAAGGATTATTGTCTGCTATTGTCTGTTCTGACCTGATAGTTGTTGGCATGGTCCAGTATTTCAGTGTTTTCAAACCACATTTCATGCTCAGGATGATTTATAATTTGTTCAGCTACTGCTGATTTTTCTGGCTGGCCCAGTCTGCAGTGTTTCTCATGTTCCTTGATTCGTGTTTGGACACTGCATTTGGTGTTCCCTATGTAGACTGGTCCACAGCTGCATGCTATGCTGTAAACTCCTGTGGCTGTGAGAGGGTCTCTCCTGTCCTTTGC
>CM034703.1:85069956-85085258 GCA_020142125.1 Phrynosoma platyrhinos
GATTCCCTAGCACTAACCCTAACCCTAAAAGTGGACTCAATTTGCAAGTGCACAGCACCCTCGCATAGGTTAATATTGCTCTATTTCTGGCAGTATGCAACCCCCCTATCTCATTTACACAGTCCTTTGTGAGTACTATCTGTTTAATGAATCCCAAAAGTATTGGATGAGGGGAGAGAAAAATGGAGATTGTCACAGTACTAATTAAAGTGGTTTACCTGAGCTGGCTTAAAATTTTAAACAGGCAGCATCCTGATGTTATCACAAGGATTTTGCTGCTGAAATCACCACCTGGGTGTAGCCTGGGTCCATCCCCACTTCCAGGGCCACTCAGTGTGGCTTTTTTTGAAGCCGGGACTTTTCTGGCTTAAGGAAATGGCTGCCAACTCACATAAATTGCTTTAATTAGCGCTGCAATCATCTCCAAATCACAGAATAAGAGAAAATGCACCAGAACCAGGGAATCTAACCCAGACCAAGCTGGTGAGAAAGTGGGGAAGAGGAGGAAGTACAAGAGAAAAACAATAATGATGAAGAGATATCATTTGGATGTTGGCAAATAAATTCTGAACCCAGGTTAATCTAAGTAGTTTCACTATCTATAGTAATAAAGGAAACAAAGTGAGAGAATTCACTATAGCTCCAAATTGTAAACACTTGACAGAGGAGTAGGAGAGTATGATATCTCCTCAAGAGAAATGATGTCTCCTGCAAGAGCAGTAACTCTTGAGACCTGGACCACATGCTTCATGATGCTTTCAGTGAGGACTCTGGAGAGCAGACCATTTTTGTCCTGGCCTTTCCATAGTTCACACAATCCATCTTGTGTACTTCAGCTGTCTTGTGAGCCATGTTGGCTACTAACGCTATCTGTCTGTCTGTCTTTCTGTCTATCTATTTGATTTATATTCTGTCCTTCACCCAAAATGGGATAGTCTGTATAATCATATGTAGGAGGAAAGAATCATCAGAATGTGGTGACAGTACAAGGCAGAAACTGGAAGTAACAAGAATCTTAATGGATTGCTGAAACAGAGCTCTGTAGGTTAGAAGTGCTTTAGAGAGCTATCTGCCTCTCTCTAGAGCAGAGGTCCTCAGTTTTGAGTGGTTTCCTTAAAATCTGTCTGTGAAACAATTGTTCTTTCAAACTATATCTCTTTGTTGAGATATTGAAAGTTCTTTGCCTTATGTCTTTACTCTCTAACTACAGTTCCTTGGAGTTTACCATTTTGCCACCTGAGTTTCCAAGGATGTAAATAACAGTAAGCAGATCAACACCCACTTTCCTCTTAAGAAAAACTCTTAAGCTTTGGACTTTCAGGAAATATATATGACAGTAGGTTTATAATTAATATATATATAGTTATTATATAAAGCAATACTGTTATTATGCATTCCTTTTGGAGATTCATCATATCACAAAGATGTTCCTGTCTAGGCACAATAAGGCATTGCATAATCTAGTCGCACTGCTTCTAAAGGCATTTCATCCTATAAACAACATCTTTCATGCTTATAAAGCATATGGTACTTGTAGTACATATATTTGGTGGAATTCAATATGACCATTATGTACTACATATCCAGGAGTAGTATATGTTGGCCATATAGCAAAGTACAATATCATCCAAAATCCACATAATAGTGATACCTTTATTGGAGCAACCAAAATGCACACTATACATGTTGCAAGCTTTCGCTCCACTGGCTTCTAGAGTTATAGAATCATAGAGTTGGAGGAGACCTCAAGGGCCATCCAGTCCAACCCCCTGCCATAAAGAAAGACACAATCAAAGCACCCTTAACAGATGGCCATCCAACCTCTGTTTAAAAATTTCCAAAGAAGGAGACTCCACCACACTTCCACTGTCAAACAGCTCTTTCTGTCAGGAAGTTCTTCCTAATGTTTAGGTGGAATCTCTTTTCCTATAGTTTGCATCCATTGCTCCATGTTCTATTCTCTGGAGCTGCAGAAAACAAGCTTGCTCCATTTTCAACATGTCATCCCTTCAAATATTTAAAGAGGGATGTCATATCACCTCTTAATCTTCTCTTCTCCAAGCTAAACATACCCAGCTCCCTAAGTCACTCCGCATAGGGCATAGTTTCCAGATCTTTCACCATTTTGGTCACCCTCCTCTGGACAGTTCCAGCCTGTCAACATCTTTTTTGAACTGTGGTACCCAGAACTGTAGTCCAGGTATGGTCTGACCAAAGCAGAATAGAGTGGTACTATTACTTCTTTGATCAAAACATTATTGATGCAGCCTAGAATCTCTTTCGGTTTTTTAGCTGCTAAATCACACTGTTGACTCATCTTTGACTTATGACCTACTAGGACTCCTAGATCCCTTTTCATGTGTACTGTTGTCAAGCCAAGTGTCCCCCATTCTATATCTGTGCATTTCACTTTTTCTTAACCAAGCAAAGGTGTTAAAAATGTTACAGGAGAAAGATATGTTTTGACAATGCTAGTCATAGCCCTGCATTTGGTCAAATTGTTGTAGTTGTAGTTCTCTGTTCAGATGGTAAGGAAGGGTACTGATGCAGGTGGGCCCCTCCTGCATCAACATGGCCAGAAGGAAGAGGGGTCTGATTGCATCAATGCCCTCCATACCATTTGAACAAAGGACTATAATTACAACATTCTAAGGAAATAAAAACCTTAGGTACTGATTTTACTTCTGCAGTTCTTACCACCCATAAAATGGGTGTGCAAGGATAACAGTATCAATTACTTCTGTTGTTGTTATGTACCTTCACATTGACTCTGACTTATGATAACTTTGTCACTTGGCAAGATTTATTCAGAGAAAGTTTGCCATCTGAGGCTGAGAGAATGTGACTTGCTCAAAGTCACCCAGTGGGATTCCATGACTGAGTGGGAATTTGAACCCTGATCTCCCAGAGCTCTATTCTAACACATCTTACTGGTGCATAACAATATAAATTATCCTTATGAATATTTTGTTAAATCACTAGTCTTTTATGAATCTAAACACTGTGGGATAGCAATGTGGCATATTTTATCAGAAACAAAAAATAAAAAAGAAGTCTAGAACTGAACCTAGCCTTAAGTCAAGGAGAACAAGGTGCAGCAAGCTAGAGAGAAAGGAGGGCCATCAGAACAAGATATAACAGAGAGATTTTATTGAAAATAATGCTATTCTAGAACACTGAACTGATAAAGAGAAATTACTGGTATATTGTTAAGGACATGTTTCTGTACTTGAATGAAGATGGGGTTGAGAGATGGGGGGAATATAAGAGAGGTCATATGAAAGGTACCTTCCTAAGGAGGTGCTTGACAAAGATTGTGATGTAATATGAAATACACATTTTATTTCACATTGCAGACATAATACTATAAATATAGCAAAGTGGTGCTTATCAGAACTTCCTTGTTTGATGCTCACTAGAATTCATACACGTATGTACATTCACATGGTTTGAAGCAAAAATAAATAAATATGAAAGCAGCTACATGCTGACAAGAAAGGTAATTTAGATTAGTCACCTCCCCTCACTTGCTAACTCAAAACACGGGCATATTGATGGACTCTCCTTTCACCTTAACTTCCACCCCCAAGTAAATCCTATAGCACTATTCCACTACCCACTCTACTCCCTATATAGCACATCACAACTTGTGTTGAACAGTTGAAATGAGGCACTGATGTAAGTTCTGATGGAAGCAAAAACACTAATTGCAGATTTGTGTTTGAAGAGATGAGAGGTCCTGAAGATTGTCATAAAATAGAGCTGCTTACAAACACTCTGGAAAAACAAATAGTCCAGGCATTTCTGAAACTTTATGTATAGCAGGGATAGGGAAATTTTCCTTTCCAGATGTTTTGGACTTCACCTTTTAAAAGTCACAACCAGCAGGGATAATAGTATGGGCAGACAATCAAAAATACTAAGTAGAGATAGCCAAAAACTCCCCACCTCTTATGTATAGGAAAGGTGAGTCTTTCTTCTTCTATCTCTCCTTTCTTGGGACCTTATCACACGCTGCTCTCAAAAGTGGCAAGAAAGCGATATGAGCATCATTCCAGTACTATAGCGCTAGTATAAATATGGCGCTAGCACTATAATAGCGCTATGGATCAGCTTGCGCTATTGCAATGCCCGCTGAAACCGACATTCAAAAGAACCCGAATGATGCTGCATTCCGAGCGGTTTCTCACTGGATTCTGAGTGATGTCGTGTAATCGCACGGAAAAATATAGCGCTATAGCACCTGATTCTTAGTGGATTCTGAGCGACGTCGTGTGATCACGCGGGAAAATATAGCGCTATAGCGCCTGATTCTTAGTGGATTCTTGCTGCTTTTGGCCCCATGTGATAAGGTCCTTGGTCTTTCTCCACCCACCCCAGTATTCGTTCACTATTCTGCTTATTTTGCCCCCATTTTTTACAAGGAAGCAATTTAGGACATTATGGCACGAGCTTTCCGCCCAGCTCCAGAGCAGACTGAAACTTTAAGAAAAATTGAAAATTGGGTTAAAAAACGATTCACACTGGATGTCAAACATGCTCTAAAGGGACAACATTTTGGGAAGAAATGTCAACCTCCTGGAGATAAAGTTGAAATGTAGGACATGTCCAGAAAAAAGGACATCTGGCTACCCTGCCGGTAAAAGCAATCACTAGAGGTCTTGTAAGGGGGGAAAGTCTCCAAAGCCTGCTTTCAGCTTTGTCTCTCCTAGTTAGATCAGATTTTGCATCTAGTGACTCAAATTGCTTCAGGTATAATCAGAATTCTGTTGTTGTTAGCAATAGCAACAAGCATAATTATACGGTAATTTTGATTTTTCCACCATGGACTTTGCATATTAAAATCAAGCATTTAAACAAACAGAGAAATGTTAAAAGAAGAACTTGAAATTTTTATGTGACCTATAAAAGAAATTTTAAAATATAGATTTTGAATTATGAATATAAGGCATAACTGTCTGTCACAATGTAAATTGTTAATGGGAGGAGATGAGAACATGAGGCAGTCACTTATCAATCAATGGGAAATGGATCCTTATCAGTCCCAGTGGCTGCTTACTGGTAAGTGGAGGACTTTTTATTTTTATCCTGTAAGTGTTTGTTAATATTTCTAAATATGTGGAATGAATTGGCCTAAAAGCAAACTAAACTGCATATTTAAAAGAACTTTAAAAGAATTTTGTACATAAAGACTTTATTCAGAAACTGTATTCTCAGTTATCTTTTTCCATTCATTTTATAATGAGAATAAACCACTGATACCATAAAGCACTACAGCTTCAGCCTTTCTGTGATTATATGCTAGGTCATTCTCATATTTTAGGAATTACATGCTTATATTTACATCCCCAAGACTGATAATATTTTGGTCATCTTTGTAACCCAAAACTTGAAATAAACAACTTTTATTAGTTGTTATTGGTATTGGTTATTCAGAGTCCAAGGGTATACCCTGGCTGCAGAAATAAAGCACCTGACTCTATTCTACAGAATCCTGGGATTTGTAGTTTGGTGAACCACAAGAGTTCTTTGACAGACCAGGCTGAATACCTCACCAAACTATAAATCACAGGATTCCACAGGATGGAGCCATGACAGTTAAAGTGGTATCAAACCATTTCTGCAGTGTGGAAGACCAATACATGGTTATCCTTAATCTTACTCACAGAACCAGAAAGGGGAAGAACCCTATGCACAACTATTAAATTGTACATCTGGTTTTCCAGTTACAAATGGAGACCAAAATCCTGCATCTCAGTATGTGATATGTAACTTTATTTTGACATATCTATGTCGCTGACATGATATGCAACCATGTTAGAGAGTTGCAACAATGTGCAGTTGTGCACTGTGCAAGATCTTCCATTTCACAACAGGGGCTCTCACTACACATTAGAATAATAAACAACAACAAAAACAAAAAACAAATGGGGGTACTGCAAAATGTGGGATTATTTTTTCTTGCCAGGTGCAGGGCACCCATGGCTCCACTACTCTCCATTCTGGATTACCAGGGTCCCATGGCTCATTTGGAGACTGTTGCCCCTGCAACCCCCCAAATGATGCCCCTGGATCTCTCTGAGGCTTTTGATACTATTGGACCAGCTCCTTTGGTTGGGAGTAGGAGGCACTGTGTGATAGTGGCTTTCTACCTACCTGCAAGGCTGGTTCCAAAGAATGGCATTGAGGAGGGATGCTGTTCAATATCGTATAAAGTCAATGGGTGAGTTTATTAAGAGTTTGGGGGCTAGATAGCATCAATATGCTCATGACAGCATAAAGCTACAGCATAGAGCTACAGTTAGCACAGAATGTAGCATTTAGACTGCTGATTGGAACAACTTATATAAACTTTATAACTCTGGTTTTAAAGGAATTACATGGCTGACAATGCACTTCTAAATTGAATTCAAAGTGCTAGTAATAGCATATAAAGTCCTAAATGAATTGGCATCTCAATACATTCTCTTTCTCTGTATGTGTGTGTATATGAGAGAAAAAGAGAGAGCGAGATAGGAAGACAATATTAAAGATAAAGATTTTCCCTTGACAAGGTTGTTTAGTCATGTCTGATTGTAGGGAGCAGCGGTCATCTCTGTTACTAAGCCAAAGAGCCAGCGTTATCAAAGACAACTCTGTGATCATCCACATTACCGCACTCTTATAGCAGTGCTATTCCACGTTTACTGCTCTGGCTGCCTCTTGTTGCATTCTGGAGTTTGTAGCTCAGTAAAACCTAAGAGCTCTCTAGCTGAGAATTCTAAATGCCCCTCTTTAAACTGCAAATCCCAGAATGCAACAGGAGGCAGCCAGAGCAGTTAAAGTGGAATTGCAGTGCTATAAGATTGTAGTGTGGTAATGTAGAAAGTGACCAGCACAAGTCCATGGACACACTGTTACCTGCCCACTGAAGTGGTACCTATTTAACTACTTGCACTTTTATGTGCTTTCGAACTGCTAGGTTGGCAGAAACTAGGACTAGTAATGGGGGCTCACTCCGTCACATGGTGCTAGGGCCTCAAACTGCCGACCTGCTGATCTTGCAATCATCAGAGTCAGGACCTGAACAGACTGCCAGAAATAATCCAGTTTGAAACCACATTAACTTCCCTGGCTCAGTGCTAGGGAATCATGGGAACTGTAGTTTATTGTGGCATCAGAGCTCCCTGACAGAGAAGGCTCAATGTCTCAGAAAAAACTACAATTCCCATGATACCCTGGCACTGACCCAGGACAGTTAAAGTGGTCTCAAACTGGATTATTTCTGGCAGTCTGTTCAGGCCCTCAGTGTCTTAACTGCTGAGCCACTTCATCCCTATTACAGGTAAACCAACTGAATGAAGAGAGCCAGTATGTTGTAGTGGTTTGAGTGTTGGACTATGACTCTGGAAACCAGAGTTTGATTCACAGCTCAGCCATGAAACCCACTTGGTGATCTTAGGCAAGTCACATGCTCTCAACCTCAGGGAAAGCAATGGCAAACCTCCTTTGAGAAAATCTTGCCAAGAAAACCCCATGGACATTATCACACGGGGGCAAATCTGCTGGTTAATCCACACAAAACCCAAACAGAAACTGGATTAGTGCCCCGTGTTTTCACACGATGTCACACAGAAACAGGACAGAAAGTGGACAGAAACTGGTGTTAACCACGATCTTTTTAAATTCGGTTGTTTGGAGGAAATGGAAATGCGCAATTAAGGTAATTTCGCATTTACTGTAATGTGATAACCAAATGCGCATTTGGGAGCATTTCCCTGCTGTTTCCATTGTTCCAGCGAGCATTCCTCCATCTGCGCATGTGCAAGAGGCTCATTTCTAGTACATTTATGGGCTTTTCTCGCTTGTGTGTGAACGTTAAATGCGCTTACTGTAAATTCGCAATTAAGGTAATGACGTTTGTGGAATTAAGGTTTATTTTCCATTTATTTTTGGAATGCCTCATTTCCACTTTATTTTTGCTTTCTGGCCCATGTGTGATAACGTCCCATGATAGGTTAGCCTTCATGTCACCATTAAGTTAGAAATGACTTGAAAGCACACAACAACAACCTGAAGCAAGCATTGTTTAACAAGCTTATCACATTCTTAAATAACTCCCCTTATCTGATCCAGCTTAAAAATAAATGTAGCTGGATTTGGACCCTACAATACTTTGTATTGCAATTTAATTTGGGTGTGGTGCTTGCTCCTGGGTCAAAAGGCATGAGCAAATAAATAAATGAGGTTATGTTGTTTCTCCAGAAATAATGTCTTGTATTGATGTCATCTCCAAATTATTAAAAGGGCAGTTAAACAAAATATTGAAACAAGCCATACTATCACTTGGGTCTTCATGTTTTTGCAACAGATGTTTCTGCTGTAGGATAAATTTATTCAGGCATTTGCTGAAGAAGGCTTCTGAGGCACTCAGCAGCCCAGCTGATGCAAATCAGTTTCATGCCAAATTACAGTATTCTAAAATTTCTGCCAAACCTGTGCAGCCTGGCATTATCAATTTCAGTAAATTAAACAGAGCTCATTTCTGATGAATTGGATTGACTTGTGTCATCATCACACATTCATTTATGCACTGAAACTATTCATTTCCCTTGAGAGCAGGGGTGTAGAAGATGCTCCATAGAATGGGAGTGCATCTACCTATGGTTGTTCCCTACTTTTTGCAGTGTGCATTGGTCTGTTGTTGTATGCCTTCAAGTCATTTGCAACTTTTGGTGACCCCAAGGTTAACTGATCATAGGATTTTCTTGGCAACATTTGTGCAGAAAGTGTGACCTTTTTAATGGTCACCCTGTGAGTTTCCATGACTGAGTAGGGATTCAAACGGTAGTCTCCCAAAGTCCTACTCCAAAAGTCAATCCACCACACCACACTGGCACTTGCTATGAAGATAATGGGTACTGTCCAAACTAGGGGTGAAAATCTGGTGGGCAGCAAAAATAATAATAATAATAATAATAATATGATTTATTTGTATACCGCCCCAATGGAAGCCCAATCTAGGCGGTGAACAAGATTTATAAAATTACAAACAAGTTAAAATAATAACAATCCCTCCTCCCCCCTTAAAAAGTTATTAAATCAGATTACAATTAAAACAGCTGCTATAGAGCAGTAACAATCTAAAAATAATAAAAAGCAAAAAGAATGCTGTTCTGCATGGTCTTTAATGTTTCAAATGTTTCAAATTGTCTGTTTAAAGTGTTTTAAAACTGCATTTTAGGACTATTTTTAGAGTGCTTTTAAAAGTTTTAAAGAATATTTAATGTGCTTTAAAAATCACTGTACTGTTTTATCACCATACTGTTTAAATTGCTTTTATTCATTCATCATCTCTGGAGCCCTTGTGGGCTCGGAAGTGATATAGCAATATCTCGAAGGACGGCACAGCCCTTCAAGAATTTTCAAGAAGTGAACAGGACTGTTGATAGCAGGGTGCCTTCAGTGTTTTCCATTTACACTTAATGGCAATTAGTAACAGCTACAATGAAGGGAGAAAGGAAGGGAAGCTTTCATTTTTTTTTTTTTAATGTAAATGATTGGGAGAAATGAAGCCATAGTGACTCTTAGGATAAAGATTAGCACACAGGCCTTAGGAACATCTATTCCTTCCCAGTTTGCACAAAGAGGTGATTCTGTGAGTAGTCTAAACTCTAGATTGTATCTGGAATTATTTACATGCAAAGAATATATTGTGCCTCCTAGTTTTGTTTCATCTTTCTTGAATGAAAAAAGATTGAAGATGCCTTAATAAAAAAAATATATGAAGCCACTGGCAAAATTAGCTAAAATGGCAAAGAAAGGAAATTAAAGTTGCTGAAAATATGCAGAACAAAAAGGAACATTGTATCACATGTGGTAGACATTCTCCAAAGCAAAGAAATTTTTATCACAAATGCCTAATACAATAACAAAATATTAAAAGTTAGAACTAAAATTAAACCAGAAATGTATTTACTAAATATGCTAGAAAAGAAAGTGGAAGAGAAAAATAAGAAAATTATTTTATATATGATAACAGAAGTCAGAGTAATATATTCAAAGAACTCAAAGATAAAAAATATTCTAGTGACCAAAAATGGGCCAATAAAGGGCTGTTGCAGACCAGCCCAAAGGGCCTGCCTGGGAGTAGAGTTGGCGTGGGAAAGCCGCATGCCAGCTGCCCCACCCCATCTCAATGTCATCCTGTTGCCGTGCGGCCGTATGCATTGCCCATGGTGTCAGGATGACCTTCCGGCGCAGCATGCAGACACGCTGCACTGAAAGGGCATGGAAAAACCATAGCGCCGGCTCTTAGGGCGGCCTTTTGCTGCCCCTAAAAGGAGTGGCATTTTGCCATTCTTTTAGTGGTGGCAAAGGGAAGGATCGGGGCCACGGCATGGGGTTGCCACAGCCCCGATCCACCACTCCCCAGGGTGGCTCTCTGCTGCCCCAAACGGACCACCTGCATTGGCCCATAGTTTTTTTGACATGAAGTAAATGGACAAATTAAGTTTATTAATTAGAGAGAACTCTCTGATGAAATTTGAAGAACAGTGGGTAGATTTAGCACTTAGCACTTTACATTTCTATACTGCTTCATAGTGAACTTAGCACTCTCTAAGTGATTTACAATGTGTAAGTCAATTGCCCCCAACAGGCTGGGTACTCATTTTACCAAACTATAAAAGGATGGAAGGCTGAGTCAACCTGGAGCCCTGCAGAAAAACTCATAATGTTGTGGATGTAGTACCTGCATTTAACCACTGCACCACCAGGCCTCCTTCTGATTTGATACAATATGATAGAGCAGGGGTAGGCAACCTTTCCCCTTTAAGGGCTGAGGGACTTCAATTCCCAGAATCCCAGGAGCTATTGGCCAACATGGGACTATTGGCCAACATGGCTGAGGCTTCTGGGAGATGAAGTCCCTTGGCCCTTAAAGGGGAAAGATTGCCTACCCCTGTGATAGAGAGATGGGAAAATGTGCCAATTATGAATATAGTAGACTAAAATATCTGAAAATAATTAAAGGAAGATAAGTGCCTCTACTTTCTGTATAGATATACAATGTGAATCTATAGAATGATGTAGACTATATAGATAAGTGACATAAGGAAGTGGTAAAGATAAGAGATGAGCAAGCCTCTGAATCAATAATAAAGAGAAGCCAAGAGAGGAGGCTTGATATAAATGTGGAAATGAATAAATACATAATTATCCTTTAACATTAATGTAAATTGATGATGTTAGCTTGATGAATAAAAAGTAATAAAAATATTAAAGTCCCTAGTTCATAGATTACTGAACATGTGTAGCAGTAGACTCCTATCATTCTGGTACATCTGCAAGTATCAGTTGCCCAAAAGATTGCTGGAAGAGCTTTGATAGTACTAGTAACCTGCTAGCGGCATGCTTTTCAAAGAAGCAATTATGTTAGTGTCTCAGAGCATGAAAGAGGAAAAATGGAAGGGTGCAGAATATAGCAGTGGTTTTTAAGACTAACTAATTTATATTTTAGTACCAGCTTTCATTGATAGCAATCCCCTTCTTCAGATGCATTGATAGAATTATATTTAAAGCCACAGGTTTTTAAATATTGTTACAGTGTTGTAGGAGTAGGATAGAATGAAATTGGATCCAGGAAGAAAGAATTGTGATCCTGGCCATATATCTTCAAATAGTTATTTTAGACAATGCAGATCTTTTAAGTGGCTAAAATAGTCTATGGCAGGGGTAGGCAACCTTTCCCCTTTAAGGGTCGAGGGACTTCAGCTCCCAGAAGCCTCAGCCATGTTGGCCAATCGTCCCATGTTGGCCAATAGCTCCTGGGATTCTGGGAGCTGAAGTCTCTCAGCCCTTAAAGGGGAAAGGTTGCCTACCCCTGGTCTATGGCATAAATACCCTAAAGACACCAGGTCCCATCTGATCTTGGAAGATAAGTAGGTGAATGGAAGACCACTAACAAATGCCAAGTGTTATCAGCTATATTTCAGAGGAAGGAAGTGGCAAAACCACTTGTGAGTATTCCTTTTCTGAGTATTCCTTGCCTATGAAATTCATGGGATCACCATAAATTGAGGGGCAACTTGAAGACATATATACACAATTTTGGGGGGAAGCAGACTGGTGGCATGAGGCTGCCCTGGGAAGGTGCGCCGCAGGATCGAGGCATCCCCACACCTCGATCCTGCGGCGCTCCTTCCCCGTCCCTGAAAGGAGCACTAAAATAGTGCTCCTTTCACAAGTCATCAAAAGTGCACCTCAAAAGCATGAGGTGCACTTTCGCTGACTTATCCACCGCAGCGTGTGCGGACGCTGCGGTGGGAGGTTGCCCCCGGAGCGCCTGCCGTGCAGAGGGCCGGCGGCTCCGAGGGCAACCTTGGGAGGAGGAAAGGGGCGCCGAGCATGCGGCTGCCCCTCCTCTTCCCTGCCTCAAGGACGGCTTAATAAGCCGTCTGCCGAGGCCCATAGTCTTTAAGGTAATCCATTAGAATCAATGTGTGTAAGCAATAAATATGCTTACTAAAATTTAGTTCACTTGGGGTCAGAACCTTCACTGAGAAGATTCCTCTTGTTTTGTGTGCATAGTGAGGTTTCAAGTGTGTGATATATCATGAAACTGGTATCCTTGTTCATACCTGTGCTACTGAATTGGAATTTGTGAATATATCTCTGTTCACTAGTTTCTCTTTCCAGTCTTCCTTTGATTCCCCCCCCCTTTGTTTTGTTTTCTTCTTCTTGTTGTTGTTGAATAACAGTCACTTTTAAATTTAATATTGCATATCCTGGAAGGCTGAAATGCTCTGTAGCTGGTTTTGGGGTACTGCCATGTTCAATGTCAGTATAGTGTCCAGTTATCCTTTTTCATAAAAGGGTGTCCTGTGGAGTGCAGACGGGTATTGCTGACATAGGATGTCATATATCATGTTGGAGGATTAGAAAGTAAATACACCTCTGATGTAATGAGTGACACTGTTACTACTATTAGTGTAATACTGTGTGCCAGAATAGATGTCAGGGCATATTTTTAAAAAGAACAAAAATCAACCCAACAAAGTCTGTTGGTTGCTTTTTAATATATATATGCATTTGCAACCAAACATGCTACCTCATGTGAAGATTTGTTTTCAGTCTTGGGATATTGGGGTATTGTGGAGCATCCTTTATTTAGCACCTAGAAGCAATGCCTTCTCCACTATTTTTGCATTTTTGGTTGAAGGCATGGCTAATATGAATACAGAGAATCAGATGAATATTGGAAACTGCCTTCATTGAGCCCAATGCAATATTGTTTACTGGTAAGAAAATCCCTTCTCTCGGAGTCTGGAAAACCCATTTTTTGGTCCATAGCCATCATAGTGGTCATAGGCCCAAAGCAGACAAGGCAAAATGAAGTGCCTTTTGGATGCTTTGGATGCATTCAAATAATGAAACCAGAAGCCACTCTGAGACTGGCTAACATGGCCCAAGGCCAGTCTGAAAAGGAGTGGTAAAATGCTGCTCCTATGGGTGGCCCATTTGGGACCACAGCAGTTGTCAGCTTCCGGAATGTGGCATCCGGTCAAGGTGGTCCTGGAGTGATCGTGGCCACAGTGGCCACTGATCACTGAATTTGACCAGCTGCTTCACCCCCTCATGACTAGAAGATTTATGAAAATAGTAACCTTTCAAAGTTCTGGCTGCTCTGAGCATGGAATATGGTTGTAGAAACCTACTCCTGTGCTACTGTTGCTGAATATGTGCAGCAACAAAATAAAAAAAAATGCTATATTGTACAAAAAAAATCAGTATGCTAAATAATCTCTTCACTTCACATTAACTAATCCCATTAAAGGCTTCTTGTAGAATATCAGTAGATCCTCCCACAACATTTTGAATTGACATCATGAAGACCTGCTTTCAAATGCTGGAAATGATTTGTGTGTAAAATATTTTCTGGGAACAAATCAATAAGACTCAAACACACACAACTCTGTGCTGGTTTGTGGCCTCAGAGTAAACACCATGAACCATGCTGGAATAAAAATGTTATAGTTCATCTCTAGTTCCTTTGTTTTTCATGTCCTGAAGTTTCCTAGTGGGGTCATGTTGTGATGTGTGTCATCTGAAATCAGCATAAAATTCAACTTAAAATATGAAACATTTTGTTGCATTTTAAATGTCAAGGCTGTGTTTGTTTCCAATTCCTCCAAATTGTAAAGGTTATTTCCTACCACAGTTGGGTGGGTTTTTCCCCTAACGTGTTTTTAAATAGCTTTACATTTATTAAGCAGATGTTGCCCCTTGCAATGCTTTCAAGCTTATTATTATCACACCTCTCTCTATTAAACATCATTGACATCATCCCAGTTTTATTTTAAAAAAAAAAAGCAACACCACCCCCTGACACCCCTCAAATAACAAAAGGCAACTCACTCTTTGTTGGCGGAAGCTCTGAATGAATAATTCAACTGGTAGAATGTTCTGTGTTGTACATTTTCAGAAGACAGACCAATCCTCTTGTCAGTCACAATAGCTCTGTCAAAACTAAGCACCCTACAGTATGTGTGCTAAGCAAATTGTGCATGCTAAATAGCTGAAGCTGCCAACCAAGTTAATCCTGGCCATCATCCATTTTCCTTTTTTTGTGGCAGAAAATTCCCAATTAAATCCTTCATCTCATACTGTGTTCAGATTCCAAATGTATAAATAAATGCATGAATATGTGATATTGTTTAAAAGACATTGCAGAACATATGGGGATATGTAGACATCCACCACAGATATTTTTAATCATTGTGATCCAGGATTAAACAACAACAACAACACATCATTGAGTTGTAGAGTATTGCCTGACCCTGTAAGAATTCCAGTGTATTCAGGGAGGGCTGTAGGGTTAGCACTGTAGTTAGAGACATGGAAGTGTTTGATTTTACATTTCCTGTATTTTCTGGACCTGTTGACAATCTTAATACCCCCCTTCTACCTCTACTTCAATGAGGCCAATACACTGAGAGTCAAACGACCTTATAACACTGGCCCTAAAGCAGAAAGAATCCTGCATCATTCCTGCACCATTCCAGTTCTTTTTTCTGTGTGTTCACACGACGTCGCACATAGCCCCGCCCTTCCCTGCATCATCCCTGCATCCTTCCGGCATCATTTCAGTTCTTTTGAATTCTGGGTATCTTGAGGAATTATACTCTTGTGACCAGAATGATGCCGGAACGTTGCTGCTTTCACCATATGTCTGAACACGTATCCTGGAGCAAGGCTGGGGCCGGCCTCGCTGTTCTATGGGCGTGGTCGCCGAAGCGGTCGCTTCGGCGACCAAGCCCATA
>CM034703.1:85085358-85098403 GCA_020142125.1 Phrynosoma platyrhinos
AACGATTTCCGTCTTGCCGGGTCCATTCCAGTATGGTTCTGGATTGATCCCATTCCACTTTCTTGCCCCTTTCTTGCCGCTTTGAGACCCCAGTGTGATAACGTCCATTATGTATCACTTCTATTTTTTACTATTGTGATCACCAAAAAATCCAGCATGTTATATTGGTTGGCATTTTAAAAAATAGCTCAATGTCAAGAAGAAGTAGAAGTGCAATCATGTATATGGAAAATAGCTGAAACATATAAACTATTTTCCTATCTTTTTTGTGGGTTTATCAGGCTGTGTGGCCATGTTCTAGAAGTGTTTCTTTCTGACTCTTCTAGAACATGGCCACACAGCTCGACAAACCTACAAAAAACTATGGATGCCGGCCATGAGAGCCAACGACTTCATATTTTCCTATCTCTTTTGGTGATAGTACTCTTGAATGCTTACATTGTAGGTCTAATTCTATGGGAAACAGAAACAGCAATTTCTTCATAAAATCATGGCTCTGATTGGCTAGCACACCCCAGCTTGGTGCATGACGATTAATGTTATTTAATTTAGGAAGAAGAGAAGTCTGGCTTTGTGGGGAAATAGAATCTGAAGTCCTTTGTGGATGGTGAATGCATTCAGTGGCATCACTAGCATGTGAGGTAACTCATGGGGCCAACCCTCCCCCATTGACCTCATCCTGTATCACACCATACAGAATGGTAATGTTTTATACTAATGTTACTCATAGATCATAATTCTCATATATCTTTGAATGTAATGGCAATAGTTGTGACATAAATAACTAGCATTTGTTTAAAAAATACCTATAAATTACAATATCATACACACAGCCTAAATGTATTTATATGTATGTAATTTCATGTGGTTAAATTGATATTTTGGTAAGATGTGATGTTTTTAAAGAATTTTTTAAAGAATACAAAAAAAGTTTTAAAACATTAAGATTCAGATTTTAACTTTAAAATCTCTCTCCTTCCACTGAGCCTCACCCCACTCATCCCATCTCTCCCACTGAGACATCCCTAAGTCCAGCACTGAAGGGACTATTTGCTTTTCCACATTGTCACATTTTACATTGGAACAAACGAAGCACACCTTGCATTATTTTCTGAATACTGCACAGGTGTTTAATTCACCACTTTTCTCAGAAAAATATACAGAAGCAGTAATTGAGAAAAGTGGATTTGGCTGAGGAAAGTGGTGAGACAGCACAAAGATGCTCTTGATGATAATTAACGAGTGGTACATCCACTTGTATGTGAGCAACTGCAGATCCATGTAACACTCAGGAAGTGAGAAAAGCCTTTACACCAGCAAACCTAGCACATTCACAATGTTTAAGAAAAGCATACATGCCATAGTTTATTATTAGTACTAGTAGTACTATCACTTGGCAGTTGCTAGGTTTAGTAATAGTCCAATATCAGAAGCTAAGCCCCGTCACCACTAGCTAATACTTGGATGGGTCACCGCCAAGAAATACCAGGTGCTCTAGGATATTTCAGAGGAAGGAACTGGCAAAACCACCTCTGATTATTCCTTGCCTAAGAAAACCCTATGACATCAATGGAGTTACCATAAATCAACAGGCCACTTGAAGGCACATACACACAAATGCCATAATGTATTTGGGAAGCCAACACAACTGATGATTGCATTAGCTGTTCTGCAAACATTAGTACTTTTGAGGACACATCTTCCTTTGATGGATGCACCTATCCTGGCTTATGTTATTTAGAAATCATATGAAATGCTCCTGTGACAGTAATTTTATTTTATTTAGAGTATTTGTACATTACCATTTAGCCAAAAAGACTTCAAAGGTTGCTTACAAATCATTAATTTACCTGTTCCTTGTTTTCAGGCTTACAGTTTAAATAATATAAGACACATAAGGGAAGAGGGATAGCAGTGGGGAAGGGGATTAAATCCAGCAGATGCTGGCTGCTCTTCTCTCCCTCTGAGGCCAGAGCAATGGCAGCTGGAATGGAGAGAGGACTTCCCATCCACTAAGCCAATGCAGATGGAGCTGTGTCTGGCTGCTCTTCTCTCCCTCAAAGACTAAAGCAATGGGCATGTTGGAACATGGAATTGGAACTTGAAAAACTGATTTGAATGTTAAACATGATTTTGCTACTGTTCTATAACCTTTTTGTCTCTCTTAGTCTACTCGCTTAGAATGAGAGACAAACAACATGGCTTCAGAAAACAACATGGCTTCCATTTCTGGAGTTTGGTCCACATGCATAATGCAGTAGCATGCTGATGTATTTTGCATGCAATAGCAAAGCTGATTTTTTTTAAAAAAAAATGTAGAAGTGATGTTGCTTTGGAGTCCACATACATCTTTCCTTACATACTTTTCACTATACTCTGTACCAGATTTGGTCTACTTTCTTTTCAGGAACCTAAAAATTTTGCAATAGAAATTCTTATAGCAATATAATAAAGATTTTTTTCTTGTAAACTACTTATTCTTTTATTGTTGTAGTGTTATTTTAAAATGTACTTTGCTTTCAGTGCTCACTGAGTTAAAAGTAATAAACAAAAGAGAATATGACACAGAGAGAGTTGTAGGCCACAGGGAGATGATGGACTATAACTGCCATGATCCCTGGCTTGATCAGATGTAATTTGAGTCCAAGCAGATTAAAAAGTTTTCAAAAAGTCTCTAGTTGTGAATAACCTGCTTTATTTATCCATTTTTGACAGAATGTCTTCATGTGTTGAGACTTACATTTTCATGGAAGATGTGGAAACTTCTTACATTCCCAATCTTAAGGGAATGTGATATTGCCCTCCCAGTCAAGATAGTTCTTAAGGAACCACTTAGATTATCAGGTTTTAGGGACAGGATTGTCATAAGGAGATGGAGACAAGTGGTCTTAAAAAACAGCAAACTTTGACCCTTCATACTTTCTATTAGCCAGAGCCTATGACTTGTAAATATTTGTAAAATGTTATTATAAAGAGATGGTTTATATCAGATCTAGAGACTATGGGCCTTTGCAAACTGCCAGAAATAGTGCAAATTGAGTCCACTTTAAGGGTTAGGATTAGTGCTAGGGAATCATGGGAATTGTTTTTTTTTTTTTCTGAGACATTGAGCCTTCTCTGTCAGAGAGCTCTGTTGCCACAATAAAATACAGTTCCCATGATTCCCTATGCCTAACCCTAACCCTTAAAGTGGACTCAATTTGCACTATTTCTAGCAGTCTGCAAAGGCCCTATTTTAACATTCCTGATTGTCTTCTGTGTAGAATAAGGATTAGGAGAAGCTTTATATAAGAATCTTTACTTAGGCTGGAATTATCAGTTTCAACATCTGGCCTGGTGTCAAATTGTTTAATGTTTGGTGTGCAGTGAATATCTTTTGATGCTAACTGCAAACAGGCTCTGATTTTCTTATCTGCCATTTCATAGAGTTTTACTACTTCAAGAGAGGCAACCTATGCTCTAAGAAGAAAATACTTCTTACTCAAGGGGAGGGGGAGGGCTCTTGTTTTAAGTGGCTTTATGGAAGGCCATAAGCTGTGAAGAAGGCTCTGGGATTTTTTTTTTCCTTCTTCTTCTTCTGGCTCCAGGGTGACAGCTTAAGATATTTCAAGAATCTTGCTTGAAAGAATATTACTGGGATGCTAGTGAATACTATTTTGATTAGATAGACAGATGTAAACTTTACATTCAAAGCTATTCAGAGACACATATTCTGAGCTAATATAAACATGGGGGGGGAGGAAATCCAGGTGAATATGTGATATAGGCTAATCTTGTAGATCTGCTAGCAAACAATACTTCAAATTGTTTTACTGAATAAAAAGCTAAAAGAGACAATAGAACTGATAAGAATCAGTAAAAAGATAAAACTGATGACAAACAATTTGTATTTGGAATATTATGGCTACTAGACTCATATTATGAGTACTGGGTTTTACATGCTTTTTAATAAAAATATACTTTCAAACATTATACTAATAAAATATTTTACTCACGTACTTATTTCCAATTATACAATAGGCAATAAAACGCATAGAGGATCTATGCTGTGTTCAGCATATGGGAACAAGCTGTGTACAAGCTGTGTTCAGCATAAGGGAACAGAAAGAGTTATTTGATTTCACTGGAATCTTCTCACATCTCTCTGGGATAAGAGATAACATGGTGTCATAGACAGAGTGCTCATGTCAAATTTTCACAATATTAAGATTTGTTGCCTTGTTTTTGACACGTCACTGCCTCTCAACCCAAGCTGCTTTTTAGGACAGCTTGTGCAAATTGTGCAGTCCTCCACATGGTGTTACACTGCAACTCTCAGAAACAACAGCCAGCATGGGCAATGTTAAAAAATGCTGAGGGGCTGCAATTCACCAACATCTAGGGTTGCACTCTTGAGGTTTCTGTAGAGATAACGTAGGATAATCCAAAGTACCTTGTCTGAATTCCCAGGTGGAAAGGTCAGATTCTCAGTGAATAATGCCCATATACGTAAAGTATAGAAAGAGACTTGCGGAGCCTAACTCCTTACAAATTTAGTTGAAAGAATTCCCAACTGAGTCCAATAGACCTTCTCCCACATAGTTCAATATCTCCTGGGAGTAAGCTCCAGTGAACCTAGTGTGATATGTTTTTGAGTATATGTGGAATGGGATGGCACTTCAGTAGAGCTTAAGCTTGAGTCTAAGGATTTGTCTTCACTGTCCAGAATACTCCAGGCTGCTCCTGAAGTATTCTGGCCCCAAATCCCCCCATTACTTGTGCTCCCTCTGCTGCAATGACAGGCAGTTGCATGTGATCCCCATTTGTTTTCTTGCACCACTGTTGAGGTCATAATGAGATGCTCAGCCATGTTTTCAGTGCTGGGTGATCTCAGAATGATTTATACCCACAGTGGCAGTGCCAGATGGCTGTCAGGGAACTCATAGGAGGGCAGCTGCCCTTTGTTGTTGCAGAGAGAGCTGAAAATCCAGAGCAAAAGGTAAGGTTTCTAAAATCAGATCAAGGGGAGGAAAGGCTGAATTGAGTGCAGACATCGTGAAGACAGTTTTTACCTGAATCAGGGTTTTGGCCCTATGTCATGTGAACAGGGAATAAATGACCCATGAAGCAAACTCAGGGAATAAATGACCCATAAAGACAAGCCCTTAGAGCAGTCTTACATAAATCAGGTGTTAAATGCTATTGAACATCATGATTTTTATATCTGAGTAAACTTGTAGAAGATCATGCCATCAGTATGTCTCAGTAACATCCCTGATAGAAGTAGAAATGTGTCTGAATATCAGGGGCAAACAAGGTGTGTTCTCTCAGATGCTGCTAGAGTGCAAACCATCATCCCTCACCAATGGTTTTGCTGGTTAGAGCTGATGGCAGTTGCAGTCCAATAACACCTGGAGGACCACAAGTTACCTAGCTCTGATAGATGTGCACAATTTTAAGTAATAGAGCACAGATATATTCCCTGTCTTCATGAGAAAAGCAGAAATTTAAATTCTAAACATGAAGTCTAGTACTCAGTACTATTACAAAATACTTTTGATGAAAGGAAACTGTTGTATGTCATAAGGAACACACTACAATACAAATACATTTCTGAAGAAACTCAAAGCAGTGCTATGATTAAGACAGTTCTGGCATTCCTAGAACTGATTAACTTTCCTTCTGTGTTACCAAACCTTGATAAAAAAAATGTGGCTTTTCTCCTGTTTCAGTGCATATCTTAAAATAGTTTCTTAAGACATTCCCTGAAATTGGCTCTAAGCTCACTGGTCTGTAATCTTCTGGTATGGCTCTCAGTAACTTCTTTAATAATTGGATTATGTTGGCCTCTTTCCAGCCTTTAGGGCTGTCTCTTGAACTGAGTGAACTTGTAACAAGGAAAGCTTCTCCAAGTGACACCCTTTGACAATTTTAGAAGAATCTTGCCTGATGGAAGCTAGGGAAGCTATTTCAGAGAGTTTAACTGCTTAGTTAACGCCCATAGTTGTAGTGTGTCCTTAACTTTCTGTGCAACAAAATAACATAGTGTGGTGGCTCAAGTGGTTAAGACACTGAATCTGTTGATTGCAAGATCAGCAGGTTGGCAGTTTGAGGCCCAGTTGCTGCATGATGGGGTGAGCTCCCATCACTAGTCCCAGCTTCTGCCAGCCTAGCAGTTCAAAAGCATGCAAATGCAAGTAGATAAATAGGTGCCACTTCAGTAGGAAGGTAAAGAGCATTCTTTGCAATCATGCTGGCCACATGATCACAGAGTAGTCTCTGACAATGCTGTCTCTTTGGCTTAGTAACAGAGATGAGCACCACCCCCTACAGTCAGACATGACTTGACAACCTTGTCAATGGGGAATACCTTTACCTTTAAATAATAAATATTTTGAATTTATTACAATACATGCCTAGGTTGCTTGAGGAATCCATCAAGTATAAATTTCTTTTTGAACTATATGGAACAGGTTGTCTTTTTCTGCAAATTTACTCCAGTCTTCAGATTCTAAGATGTAGTATTTTGTATCTGTAATTATTTGTATACATGATTATGCTTATGGTTTTTCAAAGAATGTATATTTACAACATCGTTAGACCACCAATGAGCAGATGAAAGATTGAATCCACTTTGTTTATTATGATAAACCTAAATTATATAAGAGCAGGGCATGTCTAACTGATCAGATCATTGTACAAAGGAGATAAAGATTTGAACATGTAATAGAGGAAAAAAGGAAACATCTGGCCTATTTAGCCTTCTGGCAGGATGCCAAATTTTCCAGACACTCTAGGGGGCAGAGTTGAGCTAATTCAGAATGTAGGGGTTCATTACATTTGTGCATACTGTATAAATATGCAAATGTAAGCATAAATGAAATAAATATAAATATGTATGTGTCTATAAAAGTATATGTACATATGTGTGCACACATGTGTATTAATTTAGATCACTAAATTAGTTGAGGGAATTGATAGGTTTCCAGATAAAAATAAAGATGTGTGCTCTCTCTCTGTCTCTCTCTTTCTAATGTCTTTGATGTGCTGATTTTTAATTGTGTTTTAATTTTTAGCATCAGGTTTTTAACTGATCTTTTTTTAACTCTGTGAATTGCCTTGAGCCCCACATCAGAAGAAAATGAGCATATAATTGGAAATAATCAATCAATACAAAGTACACAAAATAGGAGACCAGGGTTCAATTCCCATCTTGGCCATAAAAACCCACTGTGTGACCTCGAGCAAGTCACATGCTCTCAGCCTCAAGGGAAAGCAATGGCAAAACCAATTCTGAACAAATTCTGCCAAGAAAACACCATGATAGTTTCATCTTAGGATCATCATAAGTCAGACAAAACTTGAAGGCATAAAACAACAGTAACTGGGTAGGGACATATACATTATTGACTCTCTCAGACAGGGCTAGGCAACTTTTCCCCTTTAAGGGCCAAGGGACTTGTTGGGCAATAGTTCCATGTTGGCCAATAGCTCATGGGATTCTGGGAGCTGAAGTCCCTCAGCCCTTAAAGGGGACAGGTTGCCTACCCCTGCTCTCAGATGTCCTCTAGACAATCTGTTAATACAATATTGGCAGTCTCTTTCTTTGTTTTAACCTATCAGAGCAAGACTACTTATTAAAGTAACCCACTTAACCCATGCAGGGATACTGTCACTGATGGAGCATTAGTGATTTACTTGATAGCCTACAGAAGGCTGGAGGCCACCATTGAGAGGACCTGCCTTCATGATGTCACATGATGGCATTTCATTGATTCTGCAAAAACTAACAAGGCCTCTTTTGAGGAGATGGGATCAGCCACATACAGCACTTGGGGGCCTTGAACATGGCTTGGTACCAAAAAAGAAAAGACAGCCAGTTAAATGTGATAGCAAAAAAAATAAAACTGTGGGGCCTGCTGGATCATACAGTCATCCCACCATATCTATTGAGTCTTTATCCATGGATTCAACCATCCATGGCTTGAAAATATTCCAAAAAGATATAAATTCCTAAAAGCTTTTGGAATTTAAGATTTTGTCATCTTAAATAATGGACACCATTTTACCACATCATTGTATTCAATGGGATGAGCATCCACAGATTCTGGTATCCCGGGGGTGTGGGGGGGAAGGCTGGAACCAAACCTCAGTGAATACCAAGAGCCCACTGTACAGAGAAAGCAGTTGCTCTTTGTTGTGTATATGTTTTGGTACCTTATCTTCATTTATGTTAGTACCATATCAAAGTAAGAGTATTTGTGGACAACACCATACAGCTAGTGGAGAACACCACATACTTGCAACAATTACTAAGGAAAGTAAAAGAAGAAAGTACAAAAGCAGCCTTAATGCTGAACATAAAGATAACAAAAATAATGACCACAGAGGAACTACATAAATTCAAGCAAGACAATAAGGAAATTGAAATAGTTAAAAGTGTTCCATACCTTGGATCACATTCTTCTTATTTCCTGACTGCAGTCTCCTTTCTGATTAGACTGCAGTCAGGAAATAAGAAGAATGTGAATGGGAAGGGCAGCTATGAAAGAACTAGAAAAGACCATAAAGAGTAAAGATATACAACTGAATACCAAAGTTAGAATGGTCCAAGCCACTGTATTTCCCATCACCATGTATGGAATGAAGAACTGGACAGTGAAGAAAGCAGATAAGAGGAAAGCCAACTCATTTGAGATGTGCAGGAGAAGAGTGTTGAAGATACCATCAACAGCCAAAAAGACAAACAAATGAGTCCCTGAGCAGATATAGCCAGAAATCTCCCGGGAAGCCAAGATTATCAAATTGAGGTTGTCACACTTTGGCCACATCATGAGAAGGCATGACTCATTGGAAATGGCAATAACACTAGGAAAGGTGGAGAGAAGTAGAAAGAAAGACTGAATGCCAGATGGCCAGACTCAATCAGGGAGGTCATGGGCATAAATCTACAAGACCTAAGCAGAGCAGAGGAGAACAGGGGAGCTTGGAGATGTCTCATCCACAGGGTTGCCATTAGGACAGTTAACAACAACAACAAAGTAGAAGGTCTGTATACAAGAAATGGCTCAGTGGAGCAAGCTGTGTTTCCTTCTAGCCCATGATGTATGGGATAGGTTGTTTCCCCTTGTAAATATGAGAGTTTCTCATATGTGAGCTAGTTACTTTCTATCTGCTTGCTTCTTCTTCCCTTTAGCCCTGCCCAGCTTTTCCTGACACTGTAAAGTCTGGAGAGTAGCAGAGTTCAGAGTGCATTCCTTGCCAATTGTAAGAATCCCCATGAGCTATTTGTTGAAGCAGCTCCTGCTCTGGGAAAGGGGAGGGAGACAAATGACACCCTTCCTTGATAGATAGTGATAGTTGCAAGGAGTAAGAAGAACAGCTAAGGAATAGGGCTTTAAATTTTTGGTTATTGTGTAGAAGATTTTTACTGCAAAAATATCTAAAGTTCTGTACTAGGCAGCAATAGTCTTAAGCATATGTTTATTGTTAATTGTGGTCACATTAGTTTTGACTTATGGTGGCCCTATGACTCTGTCATAGGATCCTCAGGGTTGTGGCTTCCTTGATGAAGCCAATTAATCTGTAATGCAGTCCCGACTTTACCAAGCATTATTGTCTTTTCTGATAAGTAAGGTCGTATTATGATATGTCCAAAGTACAAGGACCTTAGTTTGGTCAACTTGGCTTCTAAATTGAGTTCAGGCTTGATTTGTTCTAGTATCCATTTATTCATCATTTTAGCAATCCATGGTATCTGTAGCACTCTCATCTGCCACTTTTTAGATGAGTTGATTCTCTTCTTATCAGCTTTCTTCATTGTCTCTCTTTCACAACTATACATAGAAATAAAAAAAACTATGGCATGATTTTGACTTTAGCATTTAATGACATGTACTTACACTGGATGATCTAATTTAATTCCTTCATAGCATTAATTTTGAGAACTCATATTCTAAGATTGTTCTGATATCAGGTTCAACCTGGAAAGCAGCTTGCTGAAGATTACACAGGAAAAGCAAAAGTGATGTGCACACATTTTGTTTAGGCATGTCTTGTGGTAGGTACATGGGAATGATTATATGATAGATAACATGGGATTTTATGATCTTGGCAGAGGCTTGCCAACAAGTGAATTTTGACCCAAAAAGTAAAATGAGGTTCCCTCTTTCTGCTTTACTAGAGACTGCCTTCACTGATGTTGATTGATCTGGTTTCAGAAGGAGGAAGCATGGGAGCCATGAAAGAACAGTCAAGAATGTTAGCTGGTGACAAATGAAGTGCTAACCTATTTCTTCAAAGGTAAATGTTGTATCTGTCTCCTGCACCCAGAGCTCACTTCTGAAAAGCCTCGAGTCTGGTACAACTCTACTACAAAATTGTTCATTGGAGATTTGTTTCTAAGCCACCATTCAGACTTCCACAGATTTGTTGCTCATATCTGTGAGATCAAGAAAAGGTGGAGGGAGAGCTTCAGTGAATCAGAGATAGACACACTGCTTCAATAAACCACCTTCTAAAAACAAGAGAGAAAACAGGGGTGAAATGTGGTATTATTTGGACCATCTAGTTTTTTTAAATAATGCTGAAAAGTGATTTGGATAACTTGAGATAAAACGCTAATGTCTGTTGTTATTAGTTATATCCATTATCAGCCATCAATGTTTCTTTAGGCAATTTCTTTTTTGATGGATCGGAGTGACCTGCCAAAGATACAAGATGACTGTTTTCTACTCTCAACTATTTTAATAAGAGTCCTTGATGTATTTATTCTGAACAGAGCAAGAGGATGTGTGTGGCATGTCCTTTCATGCCAAGTGTTTTTCTCCCTAACTAGCCAATCATCCTTACCTTCCTTCTATCCTCCACCCCCACCCCTAGTTGAAAGAATAAATAATCCCTGCATCCCTATTTCCCACTTGTCAAACCAGGGCAGCAGCAAAAACGTAAGCAGCACAAATTGGCAGATAATGCACCTTATTTCCATGCTGAAGCAGGTGCATTTTCTCTAACCTAAGTGGCAAGATGATACTGATCCACTTTGACAGGCAGGCTGATCTAAAATTACTCAGCACACTTTGCCACCAGTTGGGGGAGGAAGAGTCTCCCATGAGCTTATTCGGAAATGCTTCAATTCCCAGGGTGCTAATTAAATTTTACTGAGTAATATTTGCAAAGCTCACTGGTCCTAGTTACAGCAATTATCAGTTACTAAATGCTAGTGCCAAGGATGACACCTAATGATTGGCTTTTTTTTAAAGGTCTGTTTTCTTTCTATTTATTTTTCCATAATCTTTCCCTTCGTTTCTTCAAGTAGCTGGATCTGTTGTATTGCTTGCTTGGCTTTGATCTAGAAATCACTTAAGATAGAACTTTAATTATCAGTTTCTTATTAGGCTTCCTGCCATCATGCTGGCATATATATATACATATATATATATATATATATATATATATATATATATATATATATATATATATATATATGGAACTGTGCCATATAGATTGCTCTGAAGCTGACACCAGCAGGATCTAACCAGCATTCTCCTATTTAGAATTACACTTGCCTAGAGCAGGGGTCAGCTAGGTGCCATGACCAAGTGGAAAGTACAGAGCCTCCTAATTATACACACAGCTCACAGTTTAAATTTGCTGAACAAATAGCTGAAGTCAAGACTTGCTAATCCACCCACAGGTGCTGCAAACAACCTCTACCAAATAAACATAGTGCAGCCATCAATAGAGCCCTTCAGCAAATTCCACAGTCTGGCCAGCTGCTTGATCACTCTCTTACCAAGGCATTTTCAGTGGATAGAGGAAAGGATAGATGAATTTTTGTAAACTGGGTATTTTTTCCTGGTCGTTCTGGATTTCTTAAATACTGGTGATTCATTTTGCACTGAAATATTCTTAAAGCAGATTTTGGATCCCAAAAGGTATCTCTGCACAGGCCAATTTTTCATTAACATTGCTCTGTATGTTGTTCAGTAATACTGCCTTGTGTTTCTGCCTTGTGTTTCTGTAACATTGCCCTGTTGTGACACATACTTATTTTGTGTATGTCTGTGTTTATTTATTTATTTAATTTATATCTCACTTTTCTCCTAGCACAAGACCCAACATGGCTATATAATCCTATTTCCTGACCAATCTGCTCTGTTTCCAGGTCATATTCTGAGATATTTTTTAAATAAATAAATAAATAAACGTTAAAACATGAAGATATGCCAATAAAGACCATCTAAACAACTGTATTGGGGAAAAAACAGAATTATCTCCCCACTCTTTTTTTTTCTGGAAGGAGAAAAAACTATTTCATAAGTGCCTTACACACCTATACAGGTGTCAAGTCACTCATCAGGAGCACTTTAAAAACAACAGGAAAAATAATTCCATGGCTGTGAGCTGCTGGGAGAAACCACAGGTCTGCCATAAACTGCCGCAAATATGATACTAAGCTCTCCCTATGGAGAAAGAGAGCATGTTCAGATCATGAAAAAGCAGCTACTTTTGGCATGCCATATCCATAGAGTAAGGAAATCACACCTCCCTGCCTCAGGATGGGAGTGGAAACATGGTTCCTTGTATACTTATATGACTCAAAAATGGATTCCTCTGATAATCAGACTGAACAGCTTACCCCATAAACACCTCAGAGATTACCATCTCTGCTTTGTTCTGTCATGATTGTTAATATTCTCTGACTGCTTACTTGATTGCATCATCTGTGAATCAAATTTAAACAGCATGGACATCTGGAAATGCATTCTTGGTAGCTGCTCTTCCTTTGCCATAGAAATCCATCAAAGTGTAAGTGTGGAAAAAATTCAAAAGTGCTGTAAAGGCCAAATTATATCTTACATGGGACAAGGATGTAACAGTTTCCTCAGTGCTGGAAGAAAGGAAGTATGTTTTGAGGAGTTGTGAAATAGAAGAGCTTCTTTAAACCAACCACCATCACCACAGTTGTTTTTCTACTGAAGAGGGAAGACTGTGCATACTGCTCCCTTTATTGGTACATAGAATCATAGAATCATAGAGCTGGAAGAGACTACAAGAGCCATCC
>CM034703.1:85098503-85114188 GCA_020142125.1 Phrynosoma platyrhinos
GCTGCTGCATCACACTGTTGACTCATATTCAACTTGTGGTCTACTTGGGCTCCTAGATCCCTTCCACACGTAGTCTCATTCAGCCAGGTGCCCCCCATCCTATACCTGTGCTTTTTGTTTTTCCACCCTAAGTGCTGTACCTTACATTTCTCTGTGTTCAGTTTCATTTTGTTAGCTTTGGCCCAGCTTTCTAGTCTGTTCAAGTCATTTTGAATTTTGATCCTTCTTCTGGGGTATTAGCTATTCCTCCTAATTTGGTGTCGTCTGCAAATTTGATAACTATGCCCCCAATACTGTCATCCAAGTCATTGATAAAGATGTTGAATAGCACTGGGCCCAGGACAGAGCCCTGTGGCACCCCACTGGTCACTTCTTTCCAGGTTGAAAAGGAGCCATTGTTGAGCACCCTTTGGGTTCATCCAGTCAACCAATTACAAACCCATGTAACCCACATTTTACCAGCTTGCTTGCAAGAATGTCATGAGGAACCTTGTCAAAGGCCTTACTGAAATCAAGATATATTATATCCACAGCATTTCCTTCCATGACTGAAAAAAAGCAGGTTGAATATAAGCTTACAAGGAATGTAATACCAGCCAAAGCCTGCTTAGTCCGATACTGTGTTCACATACTGCCCAGTAAGTTGCCTATAGGAAGCCCACCAGTAGGACTTGAATGCAACTTGATTCTCTCCCATCTCATGCTCCAAAGCAAATTATATACTTTTTGTGATACTGGAGATGATAAATAACCATTCTGTCTAGCAGCAATTTATGGCCCCATCCTACCTGAAATTATACAACCTCCCTTTTAAATAGTCACTAGTAACTACATCTTGCAGCAATTCTGCAGTTCAGCTATGTCCAGTCTCAACAAACATTTCCTTTGATGTGTCCTGAATCTTTTACCATTCGGGTTCAGTAGACAACCCCAGGTACTAGAGAAGGCAAAAGTGTTTTTCCTGTTTATTTCTTCTACAATTTTCTAAAACTCTGGCATGCTTCCCCTTAGGCAAAAGGATTGAGCAACTCACCCAAACTGGAATCCTAGCACTGCTGTTTTTCTCTTCCTTTTACATAATCAGAAAATTGAAATGAGTCCCCTGTGAAATGTTTAATAATAAGGCTTTACTTTAGAACTGACACTCAACAACCAGGGTTAAGCAAGGCTTAGTGCTAATTGCTATATAACTCTATACCCCTGGCAATGAGCAGGGATGGAAGTGGGAGGAGAGGGTTCTGTTTTGTCCTCCTCCCCTTTAAAAAGATGTCATTTTCCCATGCAGCTGTGAAAGGTTAGGAACTGAAATAAACTAATTTGGTGCTCTTCGTGCCACTGTGCCTGCAATTATATGCTCCATGGTCCATCTCAGCAATCCAGTGGAATTCACCATCCAGAGAAATTTCCATGGCACTTCAAAAAATAAAATAAAATAAAGCATAACATCACAACTCCTTCACTCCCCAAATGAAGAAATTTGCATTCACCACAGTATCCTTCCCAGAGAATTCTCAACTCTTAACAGTAAATAAAATTGGCTAATAGCTGGAGGATTTCCCCATCAGTCTCCTCTTCTTGTTTCTAGAGGCTGGAAGTAGTGCTCAGAAGGTGATACTGATAATACTGAAGATAGCAGAAAGATGAAGATCATACTAGGGGGGGGGAAAGAGGGAGAGAATAGGATTTCTATTCCTGTCTGCCTGAGTTTCTTTAGTGCAAAATGTTTCCCTGGTATTCTTGGCTGCCTTTAGGCAGGCTCCCATCACATGGGGCTTGAAATAGTCAGAACATTTCCAGAAATGCCATCAGGATGTGTCAGTCTCACTCCTGTGACAGTCAACACAGGGCTATGTCGTTACTGGAGCCCAAAGAATGTTGACAAGATTTTTGAGCTGGTACCAAACTAGCCTTTCAAAGCCAGTCTGAGCCTTCCCTCAGAGTATGCCTACCGGGCATTATCCACCCGAGACCTTATTTTCTCCCTTCCCGAACAAATGAGTTCTTACTGCATGCTCAGGCACCAAAATAAATCTGTCAAGAATCTGGAAAGGAGATCCTTCTTGCCAAGTAGAAGAATCAGCGGATGCTTCCTGGGAGCAAGAAATGAAAAGCTTGCCAGTGCCAGCACAAGCTGTTTGCAAGAACACAGAAAAAGTCTTTAGATATCCTGTCATTTTGGCAGGCTGTGCCCTGTTGGCTCTATCTTTGATTTCATTTCTAGATAGTGGCAGGGAGTGGGAGGGAAAGAGAAGGAGAGGGTTGGCTATTAATCTGAGGAGGCAAATTTGATCCTACAACTCCTATTGGCATTTTAATATGTTTATTTGCTTTAACCCAGTCTCTGTTGACAATTAATAATAATGGTTAGACCAAAATAAAAGTCAAGGAATCATTTCCTCAGTTTTCTTCAAACAAATGTCCTTATCTGTTTCCTCATTGACAGAGCTCTGCTATAATGATATAATGGCTGGTTTTAGACTGAGATTGAGGAACTGGATACAGTTTTATAAATGACACACAAAAGACTGGAAAGCTTAAACCAGAATAAACACACACACAAACATACTTTTGATCTAGCCACACAGAGAAACACATATGGTAGTAGGAAGCTGCTAATATGTGGCCCTGACACATGGTGTAGATCCCATTCTCTCTCTCTCTCTCTCTCTCACACACACACACACACACACACACACAAATCCACATTCATTCAGACACCAGTAGTGTGCTGGAGCCAGGGTCCCAGGACTTTTTCATTAGCAGGGACTATGATATAAACTGCTGCTTCCCTTGGACTTCCCTGTTCCCTCTGAGGTTAGCTGCAGTCCCTACAATATTAAAAGAAGGAGTGTTCTTTTTCCTACCAGCAACAGTGTGTTGTTAGGAGATATCCTTTCTTTAATGCAAAGTATTTAGGGAGGCTTGATCTTGAGTTAGCAAGAATTGCTACATTAACAAAAGGCATGATCCTAGTAGAAATACAAACTACTAGAAACTAACAGAGCTGCCTGCATTTTTGGATTTCCTTTCTAGGTGTTGCTATATCAGAATTTATCACTACATTATTACCACACACCAAATACAGTCTATCACTTTGTCTCCATACTGTTGTTGTTTTTCTCACATACTGTGCTATGCAGTTCACAACAAATTAAAACAATTCTGATCCATACTGAGGCTTAGAATGACTTTGGGTCTTTGCAGACTGCCAGAAATAGTGCACATTAAATTGAGGCACTGCCCTGGCTCAGTGCTAGGGAATCATGGGAACTGTAATTTATTGTGGCACCAGAGCTCTCTCACAGAGAAGGCTCAATGTCTCAGAAAAAAATATAATTCCCATGACTCCCTAGCACTGAGCCAGGGCAGTGCCTCAATTTAATGTGCACTATTTCTGGCAGTCTGCAAAGGCCTTTTGTTACAAGTACTGAACAAAGCATAACTACAAAAGTGATGACATGTTAATTCCATCACCAGGTAAAACAAAATGAATATTCCCCCCTGTCCTTGCTAGTTAATGATAGGAGGTAGTATGGCCTGAAAGAGTTTCAGAGAGAGGCAAAGTCTGGTTGTCCATCACCAGAGTTGATAGAAAGACCATGAAACACCCCCCTGAGCTAGATGATGAATAGTAGAAGGCAGCGGTTTCATCTAAGATGATTGTGAAAACAATACAACAGAATTTGCATCTCTAAAATACTTTGGAGGGAGGTGCAGCTGGTCCTAGATATTATTGTGAAGATATGAAACACCCTTGTATATAAACATAGATAAGATATGAGCAAGAACATCTCTCTCTCTCTCTCACACACACACACACACACATACACACACACACAATCATGCACACTGTTTTAATATATGATCCAGAAGAAGCAAATTTATGAATTTAGAGCCATAAAGGGTATTAATGTTTCATTTGTATAAATTTCATCCTGCTTTAGATAGTTTTGGCAGGGTGACAACTTCTCCTTTGTTTATGTTTGTTAACAAACAGTTTTCTCAGCTGTGGAGAGGATTGTGCATATCAACTGAGTCATCTTTTGTTGGCAATAGAACAGTTCAGATGTGATTCTCTGTTGTCTGGCTCACATGTTTTCAAACTTTTTACCCACAGGAGCCCTCTGGAATATTTTACAAAGACTATGGAAGAGGTCTACAGAATAGTAGTACAGGAATGGAGATAGAGGGTGGCATAATAAACTGGCAATTACAGGTGACATTTTTATATACTGGTATCTAATAATTTTTAGAGACTGCTAAATGCTTTGCCACAGGAATTTCTTTGCATTAACAGCCCTCCTCAGGTCTTGCAAACTCAGGACCATTACTTCATTGACTGAATCAATCTGCCTGTGTTGTGGTATTCCTCTTTTTCTGTTGCCTTTCAGTTCAAGCATTTTCATCTATTCTAATGAGTCATGTACTATTATTATAACCTCAGTTTAATCACTTTGGTTTCTAGGGATTGCTCAGGCTTGGTTTATTCTCAAAACTATTAATCTTTTTGGTAGTCCTTGATATCGGTAAAACTCTCTTCCATCACCCCATTAAAACCAATATGATGCTCTTCCTGACAGCTGTCACATGTATTCTTATACAGTACTTCTAAATAGTCTGCTGTCTCCTATTAATGATATATCTCTTCCTTTTTTCCCAGTGGAGAGGTTGTGCAGATGGGGCAAAAGGAGCAGCCAGAGGCTGGTCCTGCCCCAATCTGCATGCGACTGCGGCAACTGCACAGGACCAGTCTTGAACTGGGCTGCTGCTGCAGTCCCAAATGGAACACCAGCAAAGAGTGGACTTTCTCCATTCCTTTTCCGGATGGCTTTTCCTGGTGGGGCACTCTCTTTGCATGGCTTCTAGCCACTCTGGGGGCATGCATTGTCTAAATGCCATGCCCCCAGAGCAGCCAGAAGCTTCACTTTCCTGCCCATCTGTTTCAGGCCTGAGTCTTTCATTTTGATTTTCAGTGGAAATGTCAAGGTTCCTCTGATCTGGTCTTGGTTGCCAGGTGGGTATTTGCTATCAGTGACATGATGGCATCAGTTGAACAGATACCATTTGCATGGAATAGTACTTAGTTCCATCACCATGGCAGCTGGCTTCCATGTCAATGAAGCAAGGTTTTTTCCTAACATTAAATGCACTTTCCAAAGTGCTGAACTATGTTCCCAAAACTGATTCAGCACCTTAGATAGTTCTTTTAAAATTCAGACCACAGTGGGCCTTTGGTATACACTTAGTTTTGGTTCCAGAACCTCCACGGATACCAAAATCCATGGATGCTCAAGTCCCATTATATACAATGGAATAGTAAAATGGTGCCCCTTATATAAAATGGCAAAATCAAGTTTTGCTTTTTGGATTTTTTTAATGAATATTTTCAAGCCAAAGTTCGTTGACTCTGTGAATGTGGAATCTGTGGCTACAAAGGGTTGGCATAATTCTGAATGGATTCACTAACAGTGACAGCTCCAGGGTACAGGTAAAGCAGAAAATAACCATGTCACAGAATACCACACATGGCCATATTGCTTAGGTAAATTCATCTGTTCAGGATGTACCCATTTGCAACTGCAATTATTTTATTTATTTAGAGTATTTAGACCCTGCTCTTCAGCCACAAAGGCTCTCAGAGCAGCTTACAAATTATAATGGTTAATTAGACAGGTTCCCTACCCTCAGACTTAATAATTTAAAAAGACATGACACAAAAGGACAAGGTAAAGGTGGTGGGGAACGGGATCAAGTCCAGCAGCTCTTCTCTCCTTCTGAGACCTGGAACAAGGCAGATGGAGTGGAGGGAGGGCTCTTCCTCTTAGCCTAGGCCTGATGGAGCTGGGCCTGTATCTCTCCCCCAGATGACGTAATGAACACGGAAAGCCCTTGACCTAACAAGAGAGACTTTTTGTGATAATCAAATTGACAAAATTCTGATTATAAACAATGTTCTGGTTATTCAAGAGAATGCAGAGACTTTCCTACAGTTCTTTGGTAGTTATTTTTTTTTAAAAAAAAACAGAGTCTGATTTTCAGGGTTGATTCCCTCTGATAAGGGACTTAGATGGCTCGATCTCCCCACAGATAGTTGCAAAACCAATTTGTTAGTACACAAATCATCAAAGTTTTTGTCCACACTCTCTTTTCTTGGTTGGAAGAGTGACTATTATTTCAGACTTTTAGAACCCTTTATGAGATTCAGCACGACAGCTTGTTCCCAGGATAGGAACACTTTTTCAAGATCACTATACCCCATGAAAATTAGACTTTCCACCTCAAAACCTCAATAATTACCTCAGAACTGTCACTTCAGTCAGAGCACTGATGAGCAAGCATGAGTAAGGAGAGAAAGCCTGATTCTGCATTTTGCAGACCTTCATTTAGAAAAGCTTCTTAGATTTAATTAGAGCTGAATGAGCTTAGGAAGAAGGGGAGGGGTAAAGCTGGTTAAATAAAGGGTTTGGCCAAGCTCCTGTGTTGTGGTAAGATGCCTTGTGAAAACTTTATTTTAAAAGAAGGGGGGAGCTGGCATTGAACACCTCTCATTGTCTGAATCATGTGAACTAGTAATAACAAGGGCTATTGGGAACCTCCCAGAATACAGGGACTCTGAATTTATTCACAGCTCAAGATGCATGTTATGCTGTTTCCTCATTTTTTAAAATGTATTCTTCTCTGTAGTATTCCACACAACTTTTAAAAAGCAGTTAAGATGGATCTTTTCCGACAGGCCTTCCCTGAATAACATCCCAGCCCAGAAGACAGAGGATCTGACCATCGCCCTTCTACCACCTTGATTAACACCGCTCTGTATATTAGTATTGTAAAAATTTATTGTATTTTGTATTGCATATTTTAACAATTGTTATTTTAACTTGCTTTAGTTTAATTTATTTTTAAGGGGTGGGTGGGTGTGAGAATATGGTATGGGATTTGGATTGATTTTAATTTATTGTAATGTTTTAACATGCTGCATGCTGCCCCAATTGCATGGCAGAGGGGCGGGATATAAATAAAATTTATTATTATTATTATTATTATTATTATTATTATTATTATTATTATTATTACTATTACTATCATCATCATCATCATCACTGAAGGGTAAAGATGTAGTGGGCTTCTACCTGTTCTATTCTTATTAATTATGATTATAAAGTGGCAAAGGAAGGAGGCCCTAGATTTTCCTCAACCCAAAGAAAATTCTCTTCAAGAGGAGAATGTGCATGAAGAGCCAGCATATTTTATGCATTAGAGCTACATCTTTCATTGTTCTGTTGCTGCAACCCAGCATCCTCTGTCTACCGACAGATCAGGCCTCATAAATTATGGTAAGAAAGTTACATAGCAGACTCCATTTTCCCAAGCAAATGCTTTCAGGAACTAACACAATAATGTACAAGGTCTGCAAGACATGAGGAATTAACTTTAGTATTGTCCACCTAGGTACAAAAGACAAGTGCAAAGACTCTCATATCCAGAATGCTCCCTAGTTTCTAAACAGGAATCTATCCAAATTAGGAATGTATTTATGAAGCCTTCTTTTCCAGCTTAATTGTTCTTATCAGGGGAAGGTCGAGGATCTACTTATTCACATGCTTAAGCCTATAATCATTAGGCCAGAAAGTGTTCATCAGTATTCATCAGTTGTTTGTTTGTTTATAAGTTTAGTGTGGAAACTCCTTGTCATATCCTTAAAAAAATTTAAATCACATTAAATTAACAACATCAAAAATGAGTATATAGTATGTGTGTGCCTTCAAGTCACCTATCAATTTATGGTGATCCCATGAATTTCATAGGGTTTTCTTAGGCAAGGAATACTCAGAGGTAGAAAATACAAAATGGTGATTATAACACATGGTTTTTTAAAAGCTAAATTGTCAACTACAATTTGCCCAAAGGTATACAAGGTCCAGCTCCCTTTCTAATTTTAAGCAATAAAAAAGTAAAAATAGCCTCTTGATAAGTAACATACAGTAACACATCTGCCATAAATTCCACTTCAAACCTTGATACTTTTACAATATTCTAGTCTAGAAATCTTCCTCTTATGTTCCTATAAAAAGGACAATGTAAAACATAATGTTTAATATCTTCCACTATATCCACCCTAGAGTGACAAAGATGCCATTCTACTAGGGTCATATGAAATTTGCCTCAAGATATGAAGAGGGCATGCTTTGGAGACATAAACTTGTAAATGCTTTCCACAAGGAAGCAGTGGTAGTCAGTAAAGTAATAAGAAACACATTTGTTCTTCTTACAATAAGTGTACTATATGGAAAATTTTGAGTGCTGGACCAAGCTGACATCCTGACATCCATTCATCATTTGGATATTTTGAAGATGCCTACTGGACAGCTTTGGAGTGGTTTCTTCTCTCTCCCTTAGGTCACTGCAAACTCCTAAGAGACTCTATCAGCTACAGTGACCCTTAGATTGGTGAATGACCTCAATGAATGAATCATCAGTCTAGCAGCAAATAATTGTTCAAGTGGTTATTTAATAGATATTTGTATGCCTGCCAGCTGGCTATTACAGAGACAAGCATGATCTTTGGATTATGATCTCCTATTCTGAACCCAAATTCTTAGAGTTAATTTGTTACACTTTTATCCTCACAAGAAGAATATGAGAATGTCAGTTTTAGATTCAGTGGTGAATATAAAACCTACCCATTGATCTTTGTCATTTCTCTTCATCTTTAGAAGATGTTTTTTGTCAGAAAGTATCTGTTCTGCAGCTCTAAGTTGCTGCTACTGTTTTTCCCTCTAGGCAGAAGGATGGAACTGATTGAAATGCACATTTGTTTAATTATTACTTAATTTCTTGACTTTTAAAAATTTATAACACTAATTCACATTGAACAGTCAAAAGAGACTATAGGGAGTCATGCTTTGCATACTTTTTCTTATTGTTTGTTCACTTAAGGTGAGCTGGTGGCATGAGAAGACCTGGAGGTCAAGTAAAGAACCATTCCCTTGAGCCATGACTGACAGAGCAGGTCATACCAGCTTCACATCTTTCACACTTGCTACATTTATGCCTGAGGCAGTAGCATGTTGAACCCCATGTTGAATTCAGAGGCTGATTTTAGTTGTATGAAAGTATGTTTAGTCTGTTATAGCCTTCCATTCTTTCTCTCTGTGTGTGTGCCTCATCATAGTCTCTTCTTTAATGCATTTAACATTTATGGGTATGATGCTGTTTCAGAATAGAGGAATTCAAAACCTGCCAGCATCTCACAGACCCTTGAGCTCTATAAAGGTTTCTTGTTGCACCGGCCATATAAGGGCATGAGAAGCCTGACTGGACAAGCGCGCAGGGATCTCTTTGACTCCTTGACTCAAGGAGGTCTCGCAGTGATCATACTCTCACAAGATTGCCTCCGAGAGTTTGTTCTATATAGCCCTACGCTGCCACGTGGCAGCAACCATTTTAGAGTTGGAACTGAGCGACCCAACCCACCCACCCTTATTTAAGAATCACGTTAGGTTACTCTCAGGCTCAGGCTGGTTGACTTCGGGGGCCGGGAGTGAATTTTTTCCCAGGGCTGTCACCCTGGGGTTTTCGCCCTCCCTGAGATTAATGTATACTCAGACTGTTGGGTATGGGTCATAGGATATTAATAACGTATGTTGTAATGTTACATTATCATTAGCTTTGTCACAATTTAAGGGATTACGTTGGAAATTTGGTTGTATTTCTAATGGGGTGGGTAATGACCCCCACCCCACAGGAAATTAATCTGGCTAATTAAATTTAATTGGGGTAAATTTGGCAAAAGTTAAATTAAAGGAAGTGGCGTATGCATTTAAATGCATGACATCATTAACTAATGACGCCATGTGATGTAATATGATGTCATTTCCGATGGGGAGGGGTTTGTAAATTTGTTGTTGACATTTGTTTACTTATTTGTCACATGTGGTGAAGGACCACCCATCTGGGTAGGTTACACCTTCACACACACATGTGACAAAGTGTTGGGAGTTTAATTGTAAATATTTGTAAATAGACCCTGTATAGCAAAAATAAAAGTTAAACCCAAAAGTGGCCTCTCATGTCCTTTGTGTTGGTGCAACATTTCAGACAGATTCATTCTTCCTTAACTGCTCAGAGAAATTGAGACCTATAGCTCAGAATGCTTCTTGGACTTGTTTTTCCTTGACTCCTGGATGTCGAAAAATTGAAACTTATGCTACTATTGCTTGTAGGATTGGAGAAGCTTGTTATATATTCAGAATAAGGATTACAAGTAAATAATATTCAAGTTGATATAAACATATCATGAAAACAATTCACTCAGCATAATTCTTCATGTGACTTATCACCCTTTGACACCATACAATTATAGCACTATGATTCCACTTTAACTGCATCCTATGGAATGCTGGTGTTTGTTGTTTGATGAGACACTAGAGCTCTCTTGCTGAAAAGTCTAAATAACCCTCCCTAAACACAAACCTTAAGATTTTAAAAGATTTCATCATGGCACTTAAAATGAAATCACAGTGTCATGATTGTGCAAAGGTACTTAATCTGGCTGCAATCATATACACATTTACTTGGGAATAAGTCTCATTGAATTTAACAGAACTTTTTCTATTGGAAACAATCCTGCTATACAGTGGGCCCTTGGTATCCACTGGGGTTTGGTTCCACAGCCCCCTATGGATACCAACATCTGTGAATGCTCAAGTTCTATAATACTGTAGTGAAATGCTGCCCCTCATATAAAATGGGAAAATCAAGGTTTACTTTTTGGATTTAAAAAAAAATCAAGATGAGGATGGTTGACTCTATGGATGCAGAATCCATGGATATGGAGGGCCAACTGTATTTGCATAGCTAACAAATCTTGCCAAAAAAAGCCCATGATAGATTTGCCTTAGGGTCACCATGAGTTGGAAACAACTTGAAGCACACAACAACAACAACAACAAATTTAATCTGACAGTTAAAGATTATTCTAGTCCTGTTCTTTCCATAGGTGTATTAACTTATTCAATTTAATCTGATCTTTTAGTTAATATCATAAAAATGAAAGTAAATCAGCAATCAAATTGAGTACTCAGGTTTTGCTATCTGATAACTACAGATGCAAATAATCCTTAGGATTTCCTTGAAGTAGACTTCTTTGGATGGGTAAAAAAAAAGCACTGAAGGAAAATATTTGCATGTCTTTAGTAAAACAGCTGCAATAAAGCCAAAAATTAAGGATTTAATTATTTATTATTATATTTCATTCCTTCCCAAATAATATTTTTCCATCTCATTACAGTCTAGATTGCAGGGTCAGAATACTTTTGTATTTTAGCTAGATAGTCCTTTACATTTTAATTAGTATGTTAAGTGTTTTAGTGTTTCAATATTATGTATTTTAGTTTAATTTTGGTTGTATTATGTGCATGTATTTTGATTGATTTTTCTCTTCTTTTTCATTTTCTCTTTTTATTTATATTCTTTGTGGATGTTTACGATTTTGGTTGTGAATTAGGTCATTTGTGTTAAAATTAATAAATATATAATTCAAGAATATTTTATTCCTTCCTTATATGAAAAAATCTCAGGGTAACATACCAGTAAAATTGATCCAACAGGTTTAAAAAATTGAAAATGATAAAACATAATTTATCAAGACTAAAAACAAATATGAAACACAGAAACAAGTTTTTAAAAAGGTTTGAAAGATTAAAAAGTATTATTTAAGTTCATGGTGAACACATCTTGTTTTTCACTGGCCCTCTACATCCTTGAGATCAGCCCCCTCTCCAAATTTGATCAGGGCTTTTCTCCCTGACAAAGGACACTTGTCCAGGCTATGAAGCAGAAGTAGAGAGAGAAAGACCAAGCTTTTCAGTGTGCTGGGGCTGTGTTTCTCTGTCAAAAATTGCAGCCGCTCATCCAGCGTTCCTCTGCAGCCTACTAAAAATGAGAAATAAACTATAGGCCCAAGTGCCTGAGAGGTAAGATTGAGCCTCTGCAATAGAAAAGGCTGCAAAACACCTGAGAGGTTTAGTAGCTTACATCGCTATTTTTATGACAGCATAGTAAATATCTTCAAAAACCTTCCTCCCACCCTCCCCTCTCCCTACTGCCAGTCACCCAGCTCTCCCATCCTTGCAAGCACTTGCCTGACAATGAAGCAGGGAGACAAAAAGTAGGGCAAGGTAGAAGAGCTGTGTGTGAGAGAAGGAAAGACGATACCCAATACCCATAAAAAATTTGTTTTTAATTCCCTGGCTATCGCAGATAGTGGCTGCTGCTAGCATTTAAGATAAGATTAGTTGGTGTTGCGCTATCAGCACCTCCACATGTTCCCTGCAGGGACTCCTTCTGACAGGCTGAAGCTAGAGGCATGTCTGCGGATTAACACGAGCTAATGATTATACACTAAAGCTTTGGAACTGTCGGACTAATAGGATTAAGCAATGCCAGATGCAGGTCCCCGTTCAGGTTAAAAATGCACTTTTTACATTACAAAGTCAGACAGATCCCTTTGAACATGCAATGAATATGGATGTTTTCAATTATCACAGTCTTCCAGGGCTATACGATATGGTAAATTAATCCCTTTAGAACATCGGAAACAGGACAAAATAGCCTTCTTGAAGCTGAAATCCCTCGTTTTAGATTTTCTTTCATGGGGATAAGCAGTGGTGCACCACACATAATTAATCTTATTACAAACAGAGAGAGAAAAGAGAAATAATAAAAAAGAGCGAGGGAAAGAGAGAAAGAGATGACCAAAAATTGTTTAAATATTTGTGGGGGAGGGACCTTAATAGGGTGTAGGGGGCAGAGTTTTAAATCAACATCTCTTAATTAATTTCCTCAACTGTGTTTTTTTTTTAATGGTCATACTGTGCAACAAGATTTAGGTCTTTTAAAAGGCCACCCGTTAATACTATGCTTATATATCAGTAAGGAAGGCAATAATTATTCGGGGGGGAGGGAATCTTTGGGATGAAATAACAGTCGACTTTCACATATTATCTTCTGCTAATTTCATACAAACAAAGTCTACTGTTCCCAAAATATTCAGAATGGTTCATTATGTCTTAATCAGCCAAGGAATTCTGCAGGTTGACTCATATTGCCCTTGGTTTCATTATGGCTTCTGGTTAAGAAATAATTTAAAGCTATTTTAAAGTAAAACAGCTAGGACTGGAAATGCTAATACATTTAATAAGTGAGAGAGTTGGATACCATGTCTAAATTTGTTCTGGTGTGTTACAGTAATGATATGAAAAAAAGTATGGCCTTTCCTAATTCCTTAGAATTATTAATGGGGTAAATTAATCCCATTACTACAATTAACAATTTGGCAGGTCAGTTACAAGTCTGATGTAATAAATTCAAATGAAAGGTCTCTCAAGTTATGAATTTTTAACACATCTAATAAGTCCTCCACATGTGTATCATCAAAGTGCATTTTAAGAATATAGTGTTCATAATACATTTGTTTCTCACCCTGACCTTCAGCGTGACAATCATTTCATATGCTTTGCTTACAAAAGCAGATTAGCATGAAGCCACTGCTGAATCAGTGACTATGAAAATGCAACAAACTCATCAGTGAGAAGATCCAAAAAAAAAAAATTAATTGCTTTATTCCATTGAGGGGAGACCTTAAAGTGTTAAATCATTCTGCACTTGCACAAGTAGGACATTTTCATTTCCTTCAATAAGTGATGGGGTTACAGCAAGCAATACTTGAATATGTGCAAAGATGATGGCATTTGTCTTCTTACTCATGCCAAACATACAGATGAGTAAAGAGAAATTAACTTGTAATGCATCTCAGCACGAATTACAAAAATGATAAAAATTTCATTGTATTAAATTCAAAGTGAGGGGATCATTATGCATACAGGAATTATGAGCATGTTAGATTTGATGTACAGGCCATCTAATTATGGATTTTGACAGTATCTCTATTACATGCTGTCAGTAGACTTTTCCTCTGTAGACACAGCTACTGTGAATTGTGGGGAGAGGGGGTTGGATTCTCTCTCCACATAGGATCGCTCATTGTATGAGAGGGAAATGACTTGAGACAGCTACTCATTAAAAGACATCTTCTGTTTAATTCAGTGCAGTCTACTCCAAAAATGAGAACTGTGAAGCAGATGTGATACAGATGGGTCTACTTATCTTTATCTGCATTGGGTGGGTTTGTGATGCTTCTTCTTTTTTCCCTACTGCAAAATTTGATACAGATTTCAGACCAGTGGCAAGAAATGTGGTATTTCTTTAATTCCTTCAAGATTTGCTAGAAACAACTAAATCTACATGTGGCTCAGTTCCTATTGTGTTAAATTCACATATGATAAATGGTCATGTTATTCATAAGATCAATGAAAAGTTCTTAAGAACCTGAGAAAAGACAGTCCCATTTGACTTCTCTGAATACCATGTCTAATTTCTTAGCCCTGTTAATCTCATGGTGTTTAAAGAGCTAGGAGGATGATAGAATATTTTACAAGATCAGGCTCTATGTGGATTTCATCATGGAATGACTTAAAAATGAATTACATTTTGATAAGAGGAAAAATAGTTAAGTACAATGAGATAAATGTTGAAGTTCAAAGGCACAGCAAAGCATGATACGATTGTTTGAACCATCATTCTCACTTGTGTAGTATAATCTGATGAATCTACTCTGCTCTGATCACCTTTGTTTAAAATAGTGGCTAAACTAAGATTACTCTTAACATCACCCGGTTGTTAATAAACACAGTAAAGATTGCACTGACTTTTCAGATTTGAAAAGAAAGCTTGGAATGTAAATTTGGAACCATGAAAACAGGCACACATAACAGAATGGAGGGTCTTCCCTTCAAACACTTGAGCAAACCTTGAATATACAGTTGGCCTGCCATATCCACAAATTCTTTGTCCACAGATTCAACCATCCATGGTTTGAGAATATTTTAAAGATATATAAATTCCAAAAAATAAACCTTGATTTTACAGTTTTATTAGAGGGAAACCATTTTACTACACCGCAGTATTTAATGGGACTTGAGCATCCACAGATTTTGGTATCGGGGGGTGGCTGGCTGGGTGGATAGAAGCAAATCCCAGCAGATACCATAAAGCTTATTGTATCAACAAATAGCCCAACTGCGCCCCAACAGGATACAGTCAGTTTGTGAGATGTAGGTGGGTATTATTGCACCAAAGTCACCACTGATTCCTCTGGGTGAGTGCAACCTGGCTGCATCCTGGGTTTCAAAGATGGCAAGCTCCCAGCTTTGAAAAGCAGCCTCTAAAGTGTGCCTGGGACCCAGGATGCAGCCAAGTTGCACTCACCTGGTGGAATCGGTGGCAACTTTGGTGTGATAATACCCACCTGCATCCCGCGACCCAACTATATCCCATTGGGGAGCAGTCAGCTTATTTGTTGGTGCAATAAACTCCCAAGAGCCCACTGCACTTTCATGGACATATCAACTGCATATATATTATAGGAAAAGCACTGGCAAACTATGAAAATGATAAAAGTGCTGCTTTGTATTTCTGAAGAAAACTGAAGCAAAATTGAGAGTGCAATCCTGTTCATAGTTAACCAGAAGCAAATCCCACTCTGTTTAAGGTTGCAGCCTCAATTACCTTTTCATTTTTAAGGACCTTATCCCACGGGGCCAAAAGCAGCCAGAATCGGCTAAGA
>CM034703.1:85114288-85133763 GCA_020142125.1 Phrynosoma platyrhinos
TATCGCTTTCTTGCCACTTTGAGAGCAGCGTGGGATAAGGTCCTAAGAGAACACATTCTTTGACATGCAATTTATCTTAATTTGGTATAAAATAGTTGTTTTCACAATGAAAATGTACTATTTAGCAATGAATGTTTACTTTAATGCTGCATTGAAACTGAAACTCTGACATCTTGAATGCCAAAAACTGGTATCCTAACCTTAAATACACTTTAAAAGAAAAGAAAAAAAGAAAAGAAAAGAAGCATAAGATACTTTAAATGTAAAGCTTTCATTTTGGCCCAGCAGAGGGAGCCCTATTATTTCATGCATATAGAAGACTCACTAAGAATCATATGGAAAATTAACAAAAATAGATATAAGGCTTGGATATTTCATAATGCAACTTGGTATTTCACCAAGGCATCCAAGTGTGTATTTGATCATTTTTAAAAAAAAGGGCAGGAAGAAAATTGAACAGCATGGATAGATTGAGATCTTTGGTCCTACATGACTTTAAAGGATTGTGAATTGAACACTGTTGCACAATAATGAAATAGCAGGAATATTTAATCAGAGGTAGGACAGATTTAAATCATGAACTGTGATTTTATTTACCACAAGTTACTACTTTTAAGACACCAGGGTGCTGTAGGCTATATTTCAGAAGAAAGAACTGGCAAAACCACCTCTGAGTATTCCTTGCCTTAGGAAAACCTATTACATTCATGGATCATCATAAGTCAACAGGCACTTTGAAGGCACACACATACCACACTACAAATCTCAGGATAACAAACAATAGAGACATGGCATTTAATGTACTATCAAACTGTTAAAACCATGCAGCATGGATGCACCTCAGATGTGTAGTTCTCTATATGTAAGCCCACATTGTACTCCACAATTTGGCTAAAGTGTGCCCATTCAAACTTAACCCAAATCAAGGAAGATAACATCATCAGAACTTAAGTTAATCAATAGGCAAATAAGACAGAATGGACAGAAGCACAAGGCATGATGTAAATAGCATGATGTAAAAAAGTTTTCCTTAATATGATATCATGCATTTGTGCCAGACTAATTTCCCTCATCCAAGTTGGGGGCAGCATGGCCAAGGCTAAGGCAAGAGCATGGATTGCGTAGTGTCCTAAATCAGATTGCGATAGTGTCCTAATACACAATAGCTGACCACATGGCACAGGATTCTCTTCTCCACTCCTGCTGCTGCACTCTTCAGTGCTTACAGTAAATCATATATCTGTCTTTATCAGAGATACATTGTGCATAATTACCATTATTGTTATGGGTTGATCCAGAACAGAGCTGGGAAAGTCAGTATGCAAAAGGATTTTCTAGCACCTTGGAGACTAACTGCAAAAGAAATTGTAGCATAAGCTTTTGTAGATTTGGGGGCTTTGCTGATGGGAGGCCATGGGTCGCCCTGGGAAGCAGAAGATTGGGGCCAAGACTGCCCCACACCTTGGCCCCAATCCAGCTTTTTGGAGCCTGGGAAAGGAGCGCTAAAATAGCGCTCCTTCCTCAAGCCCCAGAAAGGGCGTCGGAAGAGACATCGTGCGGCTCTTCCGCATCTCTTCCAGCTCAGCCCATGCAAAGGCTAGGCCAGGAGGATCTCATCGGAGTGCTTGCCATGTGTAATGGCAGGTGCTCCAATGTCATCCTTGTGAAGGGGTTGGGGCAGCCGGTGGCCAGCGGATGGCTGCCCCTCCCCTTCCCTGGTTCCAAGATGGCACTTTGCGCTGTCTGCAGAGCTCCTTGGTCTACTTTGCATACTGATATTCCAGACCAACATAGCTATGTGTTTGAAGAGTTGGGAAAAGTAACTTTTGTACTACAACTTCCAGATTTCCACCAGCCAGCATGGGAGTTGCAAGCCAAAATATATGGAGGGTCCCTAGCCCTGTGACTTTTTGTAGTCATCTGATAGGGAGGAGGAATATCTATAAATCCATCTGTATAAATGTGTAGACAAATACACATTTCACAGAAATGCCATTAAGTTCCAGATGCTTGCAGGGAAACTGAATCCTGGATAAATTCTGGGCATCTGAAAATTCTTGTCTCTGAGAAATAACATGTGAAAAATTTGAAGCAGTTCACAAAATATATGTGTCAATAATATGAACAGTTCACCTATAAGGTAAGGTAAACAGTTCTCTTACAAAGGATCTAAGCTATGAAACCAAAAATTGGGGTGTTCATTTCAATAACATTTTTCAAAAGGGTACAGAACCCTTTATTCACCATGGCTACTCAGGTAGCAGTGGACAACTTCTGGGGACAGAGGAAGGTAGCAGTGGACAACTTCTGGGGACAGAGGAAGGAGACTGATGAGCCATATTGGAGGGCTATCCTCTGCTGTATCCCATGGTTGTCAATCTTTTTGAGTTTTTTGTTTTCATACAAAGGTCTCCCATGGCCCCTTTCACCATTACCTCCATCTCCACCTTTGAACTAGTGTGTGAGTGCTCCTTCATAGCAATAATTGTAGAATCAAAGAATATTAAAGATGCTAGTGATTTATACATTTCTCTGACTAATTCTTTTATGGAAACCCCTTGAATTGTATTATGTAATTGATCAAATTGAGTGCTTATGAATGTTTACACCATACTAAACTGGTTAGGTCACAATCCAGCATACAATTAAGGATACTTAACTGCACTTTGTGTGGGATTGTGGCAAGGATTGTGGTAGCCCAGAACCCATTCATATGCATACTTCCTCAGAGTCTGTGGTTAGTTGATGGCATTAATAAAAGAGTCTCATGGCTACCATTAAGACCTTCCTAGTATTGATGTCATCCCAGAAGCAAGTGGCTTATCTATCTGGCACAGCATGATTCCTGCAAGCTTTCACATCTGATATTCACTTGTGAACAAAATGAATCCATTTTTAAAACCAGGCCTACTCAAACTGGTGGTCTGTAGAAAGGCCTAACTAACAAATCATTAGTTTTTAGTCTGTGACAAATGTTGGGGGGAACCCCAAATACAGTAATAATATGGCATTACTACCATATTGCCCCCTGGCTCATTGGGAATAAAATGTTGTCAGTCTGTCACATGAGATGAGTTTGAGAAGCATTGTCTGAAACAATACTGGAGCATTTTTAACCAGAATATTTTAAAGTTGGTGGGTGGATGGAAAGAAGGAATTATGGGAACTCAAGCAGCATGACAGGTTCTTTTTCTCCTGTATGATTGCAAACACCACACATCAGCCATGTAGTGTTTCAGTTCAGTAACCAGGAAAAGCAAAAGCCACCTATTGTGCATTTACCAGCAACATGCAGTTCACCTGAGAGTTCACCAGAAACATGTCATGCTGAGACCTAATTTCTAAAGTGCAGGGGGTGTTTTGAAGGAGAGAAAAATGAACAAGAGCTGTGGAAAACAGAAGAGAAATCACACTGGATAAATTACCATATTTTGTCTTATTTATATACTGTGGTTCACTGGCTTTCAGCACAGAAGTTGAAGGACAATTTCAGATTCCCCAAAGAGTAACATGTTACCATGTGGTATCTGCATGTCATCTACCTGTCACAGATAAGAAGAGGTGGATCCTTAATTTAGTACTATAAGTATTGTCAATTTACACAAGGATTCAGATCCAGAATTCAGACCCAGAATTTGTTGTCTGTATGGAGTGTCTTTTTTGCTTTTCTCAAATTTCAAGTTCTCTTTCTCCCAAATTGAATTTTGGTAATTTCCTAGTAAAGGAAAGGAAGCAATTGAAAGATTTGCCCATTCCTAGACTCACCTTTCAATATGTAGCCTTCTTGTAGTCATCAATATTGTAGTGTTTGAATTACAACTGTTCACCTAGGTGCAATGGAACTAAATTGCTAGAGATTGAAACATCCAATTGTTGTGAACACAAGCAAAGGAAGGAAATACACTTGTCTTCTTTTTATTGTCTGATTAAAGGATGTGCTTATTGGTTTTAATCAAGTAATTAAATGCAACATGTGATCAGCTGTTGGCATAAGGGATGCATACACCTGGCCCCACAATATACCATTGATGTGGCAACCCTTCGTATGGACACAACTGTTTACAGTTGAGTTTGAAATACACTACCCTATGAACAAGGATCAAACTTTATTAAATGAAATATGAAGTATGTATTTCTGCCATTGACTTTCCTTACTTCAAAGTGGAGGTATTTAGAACAGGACTATTCTGTGTGGCAAGGGGGCCTCTTTCTAAGTTTGAGTAATCTTTCTGGGGAGGGAAGATTGAATGTCCCCTCCATACGTACTGCAGTTCTGATCTGCATTCCCTTTCTCCATGTCTTACAAGTAAGAGAAAAGAGCAGGTCAATATATTTGCCTATGTATTTAGTGTAATGTATAGCTTGACCCTAAGAAAATTATTTTCAATTCCATTGCAGTTTATTTTCTAATCTGGTAGCTTCATAGTTGATTCAAGGATACTAGCCATTTTATGTCCTTAACTGACCCAATAAAACTCTTCAAAGAGCTAATTTTCAAAGTTATTCAACTGGATAAAAAGAGGAATTCAGTTGTCTTATGTCTTAAGTCCCTCTTGGATTCTTTTTCTATGCAGAATCAATTGGGATATGGCAGAGGGGAGAGAGAACAGTGAATTTAAGGAGTAGTAGAGAATATTTGCTGAGCACTTACTGGCTCTATTTGCTTTAGTCTTATGTGCACAATTCTCAAGTTCTTACAGTCCTATCTATTCTTTCAGCCTGACCATGAAGAGGAGATACAGACTTAGTACTCCTTATCCAGAAATCCAAAATCCAAAAAACCTCCAAAAATTAAAAAAAAATTCTGCCAGTTGTCCATATCTACCTTCAAGGTGGCAGCTGTGGCACTCCTGCTCATTAATTCATAAGGTGAGCTCCACGTAGATCTGCATTTTTTTTTTCCAGTGTTCTCCCACACACACTGAGGTCAGAGCGAGATGCAGCTGGAGAAAGATGCAAGAATCTGTGAAATGGTAGAAATCCAAGCATAGGGCTTGATGAGAATCCACACCTCCTGCCATTTCACAGATCCTCACAACTCTCTCCAGCCTGTCTGAAAAGATCTATAACTACCCCAAGTTGTGGTCCTGTGTTGTGTCTCCCTCCTGTGATCTCAGATCCTCATAATCCAGTTCTTCTTCCTGATCTGATCAGAAAACTGAGTATGTCCATCCTCCTACATCATCCACACCCAGATGATAGAGGTGGCTACTAAACTCTACTCCAAGTGCCCCAAAGGTGTGTGGGATGAAGAGAGTCACAGATCACTTGGGCTGGATTTTTCCTCCTTCCTCATTTTTGGAGATCTCAGCAAACATCATTGGGGGGGGGGGGAGGTAAGAGAGAGATCCAAATGTGGAGAAGGCTCCCCCCATGGACTCATTCTTGTGCTTGCCACCCACTGTGCTCCAGCCCTGCATGGTAAAGCTGTGGCTTAGGATGATGGCTTGTCTGGCAGATTTGAGGGCATCTATGCCACTTGCTTCAGCCAACACCACTACAATGAAGTGCTATCCTGTCTCAGGACTGCCTCCAAGAAATCTTGACCAAACTTTTTCTTTTCCTGCAGAGCACAGGCAGGGTGGCCTTACCTCCCAGCATTTCTCTCTTTCAGCAGCGGAAGTTGAGAAATTATTGTATGGAGGAGAAGCGGGTGGAGGAAGAGGCTGCTGGGACATTGCCAATGCCATTGAGTCATTTCTTAATGGCTAATGCCATGCAGGGAACCATGGTGATGCTTACAGTGGCCCATCTCCCTGGACTCTTTTTCTGTTGATGCCAGGTTCTTGCATCAGGCCTGTCTGGACTTTCTGTCTACAAGCAAGAAGCACTGTGAACCATGGAAAAACTTCATTCCCTGAGACCAGCTTGCAACCTGAGCAAGCCCCATGTGTGTCTATAGTGGTTTCCTACACACTGACATACACTGTATTAGTCTGACCTGTCTTCAACCATCAAATACTGTTATTCCAAATTTCAACAAAAAAATGTGAAATAAGGAACACTTCTGGTCCCAAGCATTTCAGATAAGGATACTCAAGACCTATTCATTTTCATTTTCACCTAACCAAAATTTCTCATTTTTACCTAACCAGCAACTGTTGTTAGTTGTAACAGCTTTAGTTCGCCAAGCCAGGATCCTTACTTGATATTGAATTTCCTTAAACAAAAAACATCAATAAACACAGTTTATCCAGGTTAGCATATAAGATCAAATATTTCTCTGGATCATGTGTTTTTGATTGATTTGATTTGAGTTGATTTATATTCTTTGCTCCTAAATGGGTCTTTTCAATCAACTGTCACTTTTTTTATGAATAAAGAATTTTGGTTCATATTACGAGGGCCTAAACAATGCTGCTGGTATGGTGTACTTATTAGTATGTTGGACTGAGACTTAGGGGGTCCATGTTTTCTAATTCTCTATCCACAGGCAGAAAAGTTACTGGGTGATCTTAGTCCAGTCCTTCCCTTTCAACCTGACCTATCTTACAGTGTTGTTAGAATCAAATAGGGAGGAAGAGAGTCATTGGGCTAATTGGAGAACAGGTAGGATATATGTCTCAGCTACTTGGGTAAGTATACTTAACTAAGGGCCTTTAGAGAGCCACCCCTGGGAGTGGCAGATTGGGGCCATGCCAATTGTATGACATAGCCCCGATCCTCCCTTTTATCACCCCCAAAAGAGTGGCAAAATGCCACTCCTTTTAGGGGCGACAAAAAGCCACCCTAAGAGCCAGCACTGCAACTCTTCCAGGCCCTTTTGGTGCGGCATGTGTACACACTGCACCAGGAGGGCATCCTGATGCATGCACCATGCGGACATGTGCTCAGCATCAGGATGGCATCGGGGTTGAGTTGGGGCAGCCGGCATGTGGCTGTGGTTGGTCTGGAGCGATCCAGAAGGTTATATATTGATGGTAGAAACTCAAATTGAAGGGAAATTTTTTTTATTGGTAGGAATATATGGGCCATGATCCAATTACCAGTAGCAGGGACTTCCTTCCCAATCATGCCTCTGAAGCCAGGTAAAGTGGGAGGAAGGAGTTACAATTACAGCTAAAATATCACATTGCACTGTTATAGAGCTATTATTCTGCTTTAATTGCTTTGGCTGCCTCTTGGAGAATTCTGGAGTTTGTAGTTTGGTGAGGCCTAAGAGCTCTCTGGCTGAGAATTCTAAATGCCCCTCTCTAAACTACAAATTCCAGGATTCAACAGGAGGCAGTCATAGTAGTTAAAATGGAATAATAGTGCTATAGCAGTGTAGTGCGATAATCTTAGTTGTAATAATTGTGAATATAGGACCATTACTTAGAATTACTAATCCAGAACTGTTCTATATTCATGATCACTATATTCATGATCACTACTTAGTAAGGATTATTGCCACGGTTATAACTCCACACACATACACATCCTACTTTACTGGACATCAGCTACAAGAGAAAAGGGAGGTTCTTTCTGCTAGTAATTAGAACATAGTCGAATGCCATTTCCATAAGATTTGGGGAGGTTGGGCCAGGAGAGTTTCCTTTGTTACATATATCGTATTTAACTAAGTAGTTGGTATAGCATATCGTGCTGCCATTTTTTAATAAATAAATAAATAAATTTATGTGCTCAGTACAAACCATCTGCTGCTTTAAAACATTTTTTATTGTTTATTTGTATTGCTTTTGTTAAAATTTCAACTGCTTTATGAACATTATCTCAGTAATAAAATGCTCAGTAATAAAGTCAGTCCATTTTACTGTCCTTTTAGACAGTGAGCTAAAACTCAAGGTGCCAGCCTTGAGTTGGACAATTTAAGCATCAAGCACCTACAAACCACTGACCATCTCCTCCCCCCTAAAAAAATACATGGGGACTTGGTTGTATTCATGTATCACAACATACAACAAAGAAGTCTTAAAAACCTAATATGATTTCCTTACAGTTTATGAACAAAAGAGTCAAGCAGGCAGTGTTAATACTCACTATGCTCTAACATTAGCCAGCTACAGACATATGTAATGGAGACATTTAATTAGATATCAGGTGGCAGCTTCTCACTGACCTCAGATAGTTTTCATCCAGTGGCCTAAAAGGTGAAAAGCCTCATATCTTATTTCTTCTCACTGAGTCTTCCAATCAGTTGACCAAACAGCTGTCATGTCAACGATTAGTAAGCACAGCAAAGGTCTTGGCTTATGGTTTTAGGAGTTATAAGTGCTACCCATGGGGAGGGTGGACAAACAGTCCAGCAAGCAGTCTTCCAATAATACTAGTAAGCAGCGTACACTAACTGAGTTTGGGCTTAGTGTTGAGAAACCTGGACCCTATTTTTTCTTTTTTTGTGTGGCATTTGCAAGGTCACAATTCAGATTCTGGAACTACTTCAGACATATCATACTTGAATCAATTTTCATGCAGTAGGGAAAGCAGTACCTGGGAGGGAAAAGGTTTCTGAGTGCAGAAATAGCTGGAGAAGATATAGGGGTGTAGCTATGCAGTGTGTGGGGGGGAGAATGAGGGTGTTGTCCCTCCAAATGAGAATTATGCCCCTCAGACACTGAAAATCATTCATACCTAGAATTCTTCTATTTGCTGTATAGTGGGTCCTTGGTATATGCTGGGGTTTGGTTCCAGGACTCCCCAGGTCCCAGATGTCCCATTATATACAGTGGCATAGTAAAGTGGTGTCCTTTCTATAAAATGGCAAAAATCAAGGTTTGCTTTTTGGAATATATATATATATATATATATAATTTTGAAGCTGTGGATGCTTGACTCAGTGGATAAAGAATCAGTACATACAGAGGGCCAACTGTACTTGCTATTGTTCTATTGGTATTGTTCTATTGTTCTATTGGTAACTTTATCTGCCATGTTTGTTTTTATACTGAAAATGTATTTATTTCTAAATGTTCAATGACAATGCTAGAAATCTGGGGAGTGAAGTAAAATTTCATGGGGGGCAGAATTCTAACGGGGAGATCAATGTTACCATCCCTCCCTCAGTAGCTACATCCCTGGAAATGCCCAAGGAGGAGTCTTTTACTCCATTTACGGTAAATCTCTTGATGCTGTTTTTTGTTTTGTTTTTGTTTTTTTAAAGGTGGGAGTGATAAATACAATTTCATATCATACCTAGATTCAGCCTCAAATTAGTAAATTGGAATGCTTTGCTTTGCAGGAAGAGTGTGAAGAGGAATAGGGTGAGGACAAGGAGAAAATACTAATAGGCACATTTAAAGGCCTTAAGAAAGTATCAGCCTCAACAGCACTTCATTAGAATGATTATGCTGTCCTTCCACCAAATAATTAAATTCATGATTGTGTAGTGACATTGTGGTGTTTCACACAGTTAACACAGAATCTGTCTACACTCAACTATCAAACAGTACTCAACCTAATGCCCAATTTTCTGACAAATTAGGTACTACTCAGTAAATATGAAGGAGCTGCTGTAATCCTCATCGTACAATAGCTTCTAGAACTGTTCAAGTCCATCCTCTTTCCCACAGCCTCCCTATAGTTTTATTCAATTGATTAACTCCAGCCAGTTTTATCACTAAACTACTCATTTAATTTAGCAATCCACTAAACCCTCCATTAAAATGCACCATGTGTCCCCTTTCTCAGGCCTTTAATAATTACCCACGTCTACCGTGTCTTCTAATCTCTTTCTTAATGAGCATCCCAAGCCCTTAATAATTTAAAAGGATGTCAAGACAAGTCTCAATTAAAGAGAATTTTTTCCCAGAAGCACATGCAATAGCAAGTGTTAAGCCAACAGACAAGAACAACAATCATTTTTAGAAGAAAAATAAAAATCACATGGGTTACAACATGCATTGGGATGGGGATAGATACCCAATAGTACATCTTGATCTGGCACCATTTGGGAATGGATTTACTCTTCAGTGACAAAATCCAGATTGTTTGTCAAGAAAGTTGACAAAGGAGGAATATGGAATAAATTATGTTAAAGGTGCAGATTAAAGCATACATGCACACTTAATTCTGGTGCAAATATTCAGAAGTCCATTTGAAATATCTAGGCAAGAAGCTGAATAAGAAAGGAATAACAAAAAAATTAGGAGATATATAACAGCAGATGGATGCATAAGGGAAAATTAACAAGAGTGTTGAAGATCTCAGGCATAGATGTTTCCGACTTATGGCTACCCTAAAGTGAACATATTATGGGGATTTCTTCACATGATATGTTGGGAGGGGGTTGTGATTGCCTTTCTGTGAGACTGAGAGGATGTGACTTGCCCAAAGTCACCCAGTGATGGCCAAGATGGGATTTGAACCCTGGTCTCTCAGAGCCTTAGACCAACATTCAAACCACTACACTATGCTACAAAAAAAACATTAACTTTACCATTGTATATACAGGACATTATTTTACTATTCCATTGTATATAATGGGAAGAGCATCCACAGATTTTTGGTATACATGGGGGTCCTGGGGGGGGAAACCCAACAGATATCAAGGAGCCATTATAGACCAAATCTAGTTTAGTGAAGAGCATATAAGGAAAGTTGTATGGGAAATGCAAAGCAAGAACAGTTTTACAGACATTTTTGAATACATACTGATTTGTTTCCAAACACAATTCAAAGTCTTGGTTGTGACCTGTAAGGCACTATATCAGGGGTAGGCAACCTTTCCCCTTTAAGGGCCGAGGGACTTCAGCTCCCAGAAGCCTCAGCCATGTTGGCCAATAGTCCCATGTTGGCCAATAGCTCCTGGGATTCTGGCAGCTGAAGTCCCTCGGCCCTTAAAGGGGAAAGGTTGCCTACCTCTGCCCTATATGGTTTAGGTCCAGATAATTTGAAAAACCATATCTCCCCATACAAACCAGCTAGAGCCCAAAGAATGCTTTCTCTCAGTCCCACCACCATCACAAGCTCACTTGGTGAGGACACAAGAGAGAGCCTTCACAGTGACTGATCCTACCCTCTGGAATTTCCTTCCATGGGAGGCTAGGCTGCCCCCCTCCCTGCTGGCCTTTCACCAGCAAGCTAAAACATTTTTATTCAAGCAAGCTTTTTAAAATAATGCAGGACTGGTTTTATTTGGGGAGTTGGTTTAGATTATTTTTTAACCTTTGTATGTTTTAAATTTTGTATGCTTAAATTTTAACCTTCTAGTGTTTTAATTAGGTTATTTTAATTGTTTTTTAAAATGTTGTTTTAATGTGTTTTATATTGTGAACTACCTTGAGTCTCTTTTTGGGAGAAAGGCAGGATAGAAATAAAATAAAATAATCTTTCATGGGTCAGCAGGCTACTGCACTATGCAAATGTATAGGGAACCATGTTATCTGAAATTATCCTCTTGGGGCAGGGAGAAGATAGAATAACAATAGAATAACAAGAAAAATTAATGTTTAGACATCTAAATGAGGAGGGAAGCAGACCGGCACTTTAGGCCAGCCTGGGGGTGGAGTTGGGGTGTGGCAACTGCATGCCGGCAAGCCCCGACTCCACCCCAATTCTCCCTGATGCCATGTGCCATCCACATGGCACACAGCATCAGGGCACCCTCTTGGCACAGAGTGCATGCATGCTGTGCCAAAAGGATGCAAAAGAGTCACGGCAGAGGCTCAAAGGGCTGCTTTTTGCCACCCCCAAAAGGAGCAGCATTTGCCCACTCTTTTTAGGGGGCAGCAAAAAGGAGGAGTGGGGCCAAAGCATGTGGTTGCCATGGCCCCAATTCTCCACTCCCAGGGGCAGCCCAGTGCATTGGCCCTCAGTGTCCAAGGATCTCTCTTCCCATCTTTCCTTTGAGATAATTATTGAGCAATAAGAAATAATCCTGTATTATAAAGTGAAGTTTTGTTTTGATATTCACCTGCTTTTTCATTGACTATATTCAATAAATAAATACAGAATAGAACAGATTAGAATATGTGACAGAGGAAGTTCTATCAATTTTAGACTGAGACTTTAAAAGCTTCATAATTGCCCCCATTTCCACCAGATCCAACTTCCAACTTCATAGATAGATCTTTGGACAGACACTCTACACTTAGATAAGCCAGACTCTCTGGCTCTTGCTGAGAAGTAATTTTTTTTTATTCTGCTGAAGAACAACTACTCATCAGATACATACCTTGGCCTTTGTAATTATTAGTTGTTGTTGTTGTCATTGTTCTACAGATGTTATGTGTTTTGTTGTAAAAACCCAATAAATTTTTAATTGGAAAAAAAATGAACTGCAGGAAGGGGCTCTGGAATTTTAAAATTACAGCCAACAAAATAGAAAAGTGGACCACATGATTACTAGAATTAGAAGTCCAAGTGCTGCAGATTGTCTAAGAGAGTTACAAATGGCATTATTTTTTCCTTCTAACCCTGTTCCCCTTTATTTCGTCCTGTTCCTTTGATCAACTTTCTAGGTTTCCATTTGTGACTTCCATATCTGCAGATGTTCTTGGGTAGCAATTGCCCTAGGTAATTTCCTAAGGTACCTCCTCCTCTGATATATTTTTATTTATTTATTTATTTATTTATTTATTTATTTCATTTATATGCTGCCTTTCTCCCAGAAAGGGACCCAAGGCAGCTCACAGATAAAATCAGTTAAAAACCTTTATAATAAAACATTTAAAAACAATTAAAATCATTTTACTAAAGCAATATAAAATTGTATTAAAGAGGACTGAAATAAGAGAATTGAGGAGAAAGAGAAATGTAAGGGATTAGCAACTGACCACCTGATCTTCACTTTGCTGTTGTTAACTGCTTTCAAGTTATCCTGAGACATCTGCAAGTTCCGTCCCCCCCAATCATACATTGCTCTGCTTAGGTCTTGTATGTTCAGGCCCATGGCCTCCCTGATTGAGTCTATCCATCTGGCATGTTTCTTCTCTTTCTACTGCCTTCTGCCTTCCTAAGCATTTTCATTTTTTCTAATGAATCATGAGTTCTCATAATGTGACCAAAGTACAACAGACTCACAGCCTCGGCAGATTACTAATAAAGTCATCTTGGAGGCAGGGAAGAGGAGGGGCAGCTGCACGAGCGGCGGCCCTTCCTCCTCCCGAGGTTGCCCTCGGAGCTGCCGGCCCTCCACACGGCCGGCGCTCCGAGGGCAACCTCCCGCCGCAGCGTCCTCACATGCTGCAGTGGAAAAGTCAGGGAAAGTGCGCCCTACACGTTTAGGGCACACTTTCCCTGACTTCTGAAAGGAGCGCCAATTTGGGTTAGGGTGCACTTTCCCTGACTTCTGAAAGGAGCTCCTTTCAGGGACACCGCCGGTGTGCCGCCATGCGAGTGCCTCGCTCCAGCGGCGCACCATCTGCATCCCCCCTCAGTTTTGTCACCTTGGCTTCCAGGTAGAGTTCTGGTTTAATCTATTAAAGGACCCATTTGTTTGTCTTTTTGACTGTCCACAATATCCTCAGGACACATCTCCAGCACCACATCTCAGATTATTTTCTTTCTGACAGCTTTCTTCAATGTGTAGCTCTCACATCCATACATGGTGATGGAGAATAAAATGTCTTGGATAAAGCAGATCTTCACTTATAATTTGTTTTATTTACTGCATCATCTGATGTGTGAAAACAATTGTTCCAATTGTTCCCCAAGAGAAGCACTCTGAGGATCAGGACTTCCTGCCTCAAATATACTGAGCAGTATGATGCCTGTCTCCCATACATATGCACACACCCACAGCAACATTGGTTTCATTTGATAATCACTACTTGGGACCCAGGTCTTTGATATTTTTGATATTTTCTCAGTAGCAATTTCTTAGATTCTAACATGTGGTCACAAAGAAGAAAAAGAAAAATCATCCCTCACTGTGAAAATGCTATTGGACCTTTGCTTGTCTGCCCTTGAGCTCCCATTTGTCACACAACATAACTTGCTTTTTGCACCACTGAAGCACAAATAGTAAATATATTTCACATACAGACTGAAGAATGTACCTCCTGGTCCCTCATCCTTCTTCCTTTTTGCTCAGCAAGGATACTCAAACATAGCAGCACTGTGATCTAGGTTAAATCTTTCCAGCACAGAGTTTGGAAAATTGCATCTAAAAATGAATTAGTTATGCCACACATTAAAAAGGCCACTAAAAGTAAAATGTTCTTGGTGGCATTTTCTCTGACCACTCTGAAATGAGTACTTTGCTAGTCATAATATGACTCAGTGCTTTCCATTGCTTAGCTCTGAGGAGGAGGAATCTATCTCTATGAAAGTTCAAAACTGGCCAAACATTTGAAAAAAAATCCCTCAGAATGCTACCCAAAAAGATGAGGAAAAATGTTGTGTTCCTTTTCAAATGAAAAATGCTGTTGTCACTTGTTACATTATTTTGCAAAAAACAAACAAACAAACAAACACAGGAAAAAAACACACAGCTCTTCCACACTGCAGAAATAAAGTACTGGATACCACTTTAACTGTCATGGCTCCATCCTATGGAATCCTAAGATTTGTAGTTTGGTGATGTATTCAGTCTGTCAGAGAGCTCTGGTGCAACCCCAAACTAGAAATCCCAGGATTTTGTAGGATAGAGTCATGACAGTTAAAGTGATGTCAAACAGCGTTATTACTGCAGCATGGATAAACCCATAGTTACATCATCATTATTCCAAAAAGTAATACTTAAATCTAATTGTTGGTTTCCCACTAAGAGTAGACCCATGGTATCATTGGAAGTTACATAAGTGTCGGCTTAAATTCTCATTGTTCAATATATGAATATTATTCAATTGGGATTAACAGCTGGTTTGGGGATGATGTGTAACACTGTTATTTATTTCTGACTTTTGCTCCAATATACAACAAACTTCAAAGGTATAGGCTCAGAATCACCCAAGGGTTGAGTTGTGGTTTCTTTGGGTAAATATAAACTGAAGGGAACTCATATTGGTTAGCCTAATCTGGGTCATGTCAATGATACATGAAAGCATTCCTGCTATTTTCACTTGTATACATGTGAGGATAAACTTGGAGCTACAAAACAGTGTTTGGCTTCATTTAATTGATGTTGCCTGTTAGCTCCTGGCTGTTTCCCATTTTCTTTTGTGGCTGCTTTCAGTTCTTTTAGTTTTAAAGTGATTGTTTTTAAAACTTTGTAAATTGTGAGGCAAATTCAGTGTGTTTTCTTTGACTGGAATGGTAGCTTATAAGTATTTTAATAAAGATAATATACATTTGCTTGGAACCATATGAGGGCCAACCGTGGGAAAAGAGAGGCAATTGGCAGGAAGGGAAAGATTACATATACAATTTCCTCTGCTTTTTTCTATTGGCTGAGAGATTCTGGGAATGATATTTCCAGGTTCTGAAAGTGGGATAACAATAGTATTGCAAGAAACCATACTAGGCCCAGGACTCCCTCCCATGAAGCCTTCCTAAGAAGCAGCTTTGGTTCAATACTATCTACACAATGCATGAAGGAACCTAAAATTGTGAGCTGATAAGCAATTCTGAAACAATTTCTCACTTCCTCTTTATATGGGATGCTGGCCAGACCAGATCCTTAGTGCTAGTTTGGCTGGCACCCTACATTTACTGAGGCTTCATCTACACTGCAAAATTAATGCACTTTGATGCTACTATAGCTGCTATGACTCAATGCTATGGAATTCTGGGATTTGTAGTTTCGTAAGATATTTAGCCTTCTCTGTCAAAGAGCTCTGGTACCACAACAAAGTACAAATCCCAGGATTCCATAGGATGGTGTCATGACAGCTAAAGCAGGGTCAAACTGCATTAATTCTACAGTGTGGCAGCAGCCTGAGAAGCGCAGGTGGCAACCATCCATTATTCCTCCCAATACAACAGGTAAACCACTCCCAGGAAAGATCTTCAGATTATATTATTGGGCCTAGCCTAAGAAGAAGAACCCTCACTTTTTAAGGGGCGGGTGGGTTTCGGGATTTTTAGGTTTTGTTTACAGTGTATTAACATATATGTATGGAAATTTTAATGTTGTAAGCTGCCCCGATTGCTCTGCAGAGGAGCGGGATATAAATAAAATAAAATAAAATAAAATAAAATAAAATAAAAATATTCAGTTTGATCAGATTCCCAAAGTTCCACACCTGGTATATTCAGAGCTCAAATAAATCTTTTTTGTTGGTGGTGGTGGGAATGCACTTACATGAAATTGTGGAGAGGGGAGAGAGATTGTTTCTCTCTGTGTTTGCACATTTTTATAACTGGGTGCTTTGGATAGTTGAGATTCAGTTACAGGTTTTGGACTGGTGGTAGGTAATCAGCGAGACAACACATATAGTTGTGAAGAATTTGGATGGAATAATATGAATAAGGCCCTGATCTCCTAAGTATCCCCAAAACATCAAATCAGTGCACACTTTTAAAAGAAAAGAAGAAGAAAAATAAGTTGCTAAGGAAACATTCAAATGTCAAGCTTTAAAGTGATAATTATAAACAATAATGAGAACTTTTTTAATTATGAAAAATACCATGACAGTATGCTTTTAAATTATATATAATGGAAAACAAGGTGAGTCACATAATCATACTTCCTTTGACACATAACAATCTTCTTCAGCAATCTTCAACCTGCCCCCATGTCAAGACTGTACAAAGGGGGCAGGCTCTCTTGAGGACGTGAACATGCATCTCATCTACCACTTTGAAAACCCATCTGCACTCACCCACAAGAACTGCACCTTTTGAAGCCACTTAACTTGCTGTAGAACAAGTGCTGGGTAAAACATCATCAAATATTCACTGAATCTCTCTTGGTATATTTAAGGAACAAGCTAACCAGATTGAAGGCCATCTCACAGATAGAATATTTATGATAAAACTTCAAAGCCCTTCGGATGTTTGTTGTACAGAACCTTGGAGAGGAGTAACTCAGTGTGTTGTGGATTTACTACAATGTTAATTGCCAGTGTCTTATTATTTCTGGGTTATACAAACATTCTGAATTCAGTGAACACCAAGACAAAGGGGGGTTGCAGACTGCCAGAAATAGTGCAAATTGAGTCCACTTTTAGGGTTAGGGTTAGGGTTAGGGAATCATGGGAACTGTATTTTATTGTGGCACCAAAGCTCTCTGACAGATAAGGCTCAATGTCTCAGGGAAAAAAAAAACAATCCCCATGATTCCCTAGCACTAACCCTAACCCCAAATGTGGATTCAATTTGCACTATTTCTGGCAGTCTGCAACCCCCCCAAAGCCAGATATCTCTGGAAGATGAAATAATACTAAATGCACAGCTGGTAACAGGTATTATGATTTAAAATGTAAAAAGGAAAGAATCAGATATTATAGTATTTAGTTTGAACAATGACCTGGACTAGTTTAGCCAGGTTTTCCAAACAGCAATAAAGGATGGTCAAAATTCATGCCACGAAGGCTGGCCATCCAGGAGCAGCTAACAAATTTGTATGCTGTTTAACTATCAAATGAAAGCACAAAGTTCACTTTACCTAGCCATGTATTTCTCTATAAAATGAACACATCATCCACATTCATAAATTACATGATGTCCGTATGAAGAACCCACACCCCCAAATAAGGAAATTTTAGCCTCTTAAATTCTGACTCTTAAATAAGGGACTCTTGTATAATAAGGGATACCTAGCAGCCCTAGCCTGCACCCAAAAACTACTAATAATTTGAGTATATCCCGTGGTCCTTTTCACCTTTTCCATTGAAATAGTGGACCAAATAGTGGTGTATAATAGCAACATTGAATATTCAAAAGAATTAACTGGTAAGAATAGAATGAAAGAAGGGGGAAAGGATATTTGTGTTAAATAAGCATATGTGACAAGATACTGTATTATAGGTAGAAAGCAGAGACTGAAGAGCAGATTGAGTCAAAGAATAAGTGTGATCAAAGAAAATCATAAAAACAACTATAATAGAGTCAGTACTTATAGAAAAAAATGTTAAAATGATTTGAAAGTATGTTGTTAGAGGGTGAGAGTATGTGAAGAAGAAAGTATGAGTAGGTAAGAAGTTTTGGAAGAAGAATGAAGAAAGGTAATTATATAGAATAGTAAGAAGGAATGAAGCTTTACAGTAATAAGGATAAAGAGAAAAAGGAAGAGATAGGATTGTAGGAGAAAGGGAAATAGACAAATGGGTTTGGATCGTATGAAATAGAAGGAAATGTGTCGATTAAGAATAGAAGGGATTCTGATTGTTAGTAGTAATGTGAAATGTGAGAAAGAAATGCTTTAGGTACTGTATGTATGTTGATTAATGACTGGAATGCTTTTTATGTGCACAATAAAAGTTTAAAAATTATTAATTTTTTAAAAAGAAACAGTGGACCAAATCATCAGCTGATGATGAAGTACAGCCAGTTTGAGGGAAAAGCCTAATGTAGGAAAGTATCCTAAGGGCTGATTCCCCCTACAAAATAACCTGATGTGGAAACTGGGTTATTTTGTGATCGAATCTCTCTGGGGCCATTTACTCCCCTTTAATCCCCTTTGTCATTCATACTTGCGGGGGAGCGGGGAGAATGGCTGCCATGGAGAGAGGAAGAGGAGGAGAGGACATAAAAGGCAAACTCCTTCTGAACAAACCTTGCTAAGTTGGAAATGACTTGAAGACACATAACAACAACAAATAGAGGAAGGATGGTGGCATAGTGGTAAGGCTTGGGCCCCAGCAACTCCTCCTCTGACTTCTCCAGATGGGTTGCCATCTGGTGCATCCAAAGGCTGTCAAGGAAAGGTGTGTGTGTGTGTTGTGTCTCCAAAGGCTGGCAAGGAAAAAAGGAGTATGTGTGTGTGTGTTGTGTCTCTAAAGGCTGGTAAGAAAGAGAGGAGCGTGTGTGTGTTGTGCGTCCAAATTACACAAAACAGGTAAAATTATTATGTTTTCCTGGTGTGTACACATTACAGTTACAGTCTAGAAAGTCAAAAAAATCAGCTAAGTTATAACAGAATGTTGTCAGTGGCAGAGAAAGAAAGAAAGAAAGAAAGAAAGAAAGAAAGAAAGAAAGAAAGAAAGAAAGAAAGAAAGAAAGAAAGAAAGAAAGAAAGAAAAAGAAAGAAAGAAGCTTAGAAATGCTAAGTTGTTACAAAATGTCTACGGGGGGTTGCAGACTGCCAGAAATTGTGCAAATTGAGTCCACTTTTAGGGATAGGGTTAGTGCTAGGGAATCATGGGAATTGTTGTTTTTTTCTGAGACATTGAGCCTTCTCTGTCACAGAGCTCTGGTGCCACAATAAAATACAGTTCCCATGATTCCCTAACCCTAACCCTTAAAGTGGACTCAATTTGCACTATTTCTGGCAGTCTGCAACTCCCCTACGTTTCTGATCAAGTATATGGATTACAAAATATCCTTTGCTATCGTTATTTTCTTATAGACACACATTTATACAGAAAGCAGTCTACTGACGGGTGCTAACAAGTAAGTTTAGCATGTTGGCTGAACATACAACTCTCTCTCTCTCTCTCTTTCACATTGGTTCATAGAATCATAGAATCATAGAGTTGGAAGAGGCCACAAGG
>CM034703.1:85145556-85169845 GCA_020142125.1 Phrynosoma platyrhinos
CCCCCCCCCCATCTATAAAATTGGCTCAAGGAAAGCAAAACCAGAACAAAGGTCTATGTACTTACCTTTCTAGCTGGGAGATTTAAATAACTCTTCCCTCTACACACTGAAAGAACATATGAGATTTGCAGGGTTGCACAATCTACCTCCATTTTCACAACTGTTGTGACCAGTGGCCAGGTCTCTACCCACATTGCCACATTCAACCTGGAGTTTTATACATTTGCTAACTCTCCAGTCTTCACTCATTTCTTCTCAAAAGAAGCAATGACTTGGAACTAGGCTATTTGAATGACTGTATCTTTGTTTCCGAGATGATTAGAGCTCTAAGATCACCAGGAGAGGCCCTTTTCTCTGCCCCATTGCCTTCCCAGGGTTGTTTGTTAGGAACAAGGCTTTCTTGGTGACTGCACTCTTGAAATTCCTTCCCTAGCAAGACCAGAATGGCCTCATCCTTGCTCTCCTTCTATCAGCAAGCTAAGACATTTTTAATGCTGTCAAGATTTGAATATTAGCTGAAGTGAGCTTTTAATACTATGTGGTGCTGTTTTTAATATTTGTATGCTGCTTTTTAAATTAATTTCTATGTTTCTGATCTTTAATGTTTGTACTTTTATTAACTGTTTAATCATTTTTAAACATTTTTATATTTAATGTGAAGTTGAAGGTTTTTACGGCTGGCATCCATGGGTTTTTCTGGGCTTTTAGGGCTGTGAGGCCATGTTCTAGAAGAATTTCTTGCTTATGTTTCCCCTGCAACTGTGGCTGGCATCTTCAGAGAATGGTGCAGTCTCTGAAGATGCCAGCCACAGATGCAGGCGAAATGTCAGGAACAAATTCTTCTAAAACATGGCCTCACAGCCTGAAAAGCCCACAAAAACCCAATTTTATATTTATATATTTATTGAAGCTTCTGTATAGTTTTAATCAGTCTTGTTTTTAAATATGATGTTAGCTGCCTTGAATCTTATTATTGAGAGAAAAGTGAGATATAAATGAATACAACAACAACAATTTTTAATAATGTTCTTCCTGCTATGAGAAAATCTTCAAGAATTAGACAGGATTTTATGCAGAATAGGTACACCATTTTCTGTGCAGGTGATAATATTGCTGTGTATAAATGTTTTCTGTGCAGAAGATGCTGTTTTCTGTGCAAAATAACTGTATAAAATTTTGTGCAGAATAAATGCTGAATTGTGAAGATTCTCATTGTCCAGAATTCTTGTCCAGGTTTCTCAGCTCTTGAAAAATATTTTTTAACATTTTAAAAACATTTTCAAATATTCTTTCCATCCCTAATACACACAGAGAGTTCATCTATGTGAGAGGGACCAAATCTTGTCTCTTCATTTTTATGGAGCAGCTCTCCATCAATATATACACAAAACGTCTTTCCCTGCCAGCTGAGTGGACAGATGGTGAAGGGTAGAGCTCAGTAATCTAGCCATATGAGTCCTACTCACACATTTGTTGTATGGAGAAGCAGTCTGAACCTCTACATTGTGAGAAAAAAGTATAGGGTGCAAGGCATTGATTCAGTGGAAATGGAGCAATGCTGCACAATCCAATGTTGGCTAAAAAGTGTTCATCTTTTGGATTTGAACATCCAAAGGAAAAGAGGAAACAGGAATGCCATAAAGCCACTGTCTTTGTTCATTGCTCTGCTAATGGACTTGAATTTGTGAATCTGCAGGGTCCTGCTCTCCCTCCCTCGCCTTTGGTGTAAGATATGTAGTGGAATGATCAGTGTTGTTTGTAAAAAAAAACCTGAGGCCTAAAGCCAGAAAAATAGTTATAAAAATAATCAGTTTCACTGTGAGTCTAGAGATGAATTGCCACCCAACATTCAGGAATAATAGCTGTGGGAAATGATCTATTATTTGCTACAGGGGTATGGATAAGTCAATGCATTTCATACTGAAATGATGTTTTAGTGCAACAAAGACTCTGGTAAATGCATGGTGACATCCCTCTAGCCTCCCAAGAAAGCAGACTTCCTGTGCATTGCCGTCCGGCAGCCCTCCCTTTTGGCTTGCAGTCAGCTGTGTCTCTTATACACACATTTCTTTGAAATTACAGAACAGAGAGGCCTGCTGTTGAGACAGGAAGGAAGCACACAGGTATCCCAGTGAAACTTTGCTATGAGAATAATGATGATGATCATAATTAATAAATTATTCTGTGCCTTTGGAGAATTGTGCTAATTGGTAATCTCCTATTTCAAAAGTCCTAATATTTTATTTCTGCTTATTGCCAACTATCAAGTGGAACATTAATGGAAATGTGGACGACTGGTAGAGTAATAATTATAACTGTAATCATATGAACTTGTCTGCTGCTAACCTCTAATTAAAATAAATCAGAGGATGTAGAAAATGGGCTGCATAGAGCAAGGTTTTCAATAATATGTATTACTGGTGGGGAATAATTCTCTTGCACTCGGTACAGATGCTTCAGTTTTGGAAAATGAAAAATAGTCATCTCTAGTGAGTTTGATTTGTGCAAGAAAGATTCTGAGTTGCTTGAAATTTTATTAGTAGTTCTGTTTTACTAGAAAATCAGAATGGGGGTGGAAAGGCAGATTAGCCAGTGAGTCTAGAAATCTTACATAAAAAAAAAAAAACAATTAGCATTTACCAAGTACTCAACTCAGTTGTGGATGATCAGTAAAAAGTAATCTGCAAACCTTAGTATTGAATTGCTTACATTAGCACTACAACATAGGTTTATATCTTTCTTAAAATCAATGCAAGTTTACACAGAAGCTGTTTCTTCCTAGTGCAGGAGATAAGTGTGCTCAGAAATGAAATATTAGCACAGGGAAATGAGTGACTCTCCTGATATTTTTTAGACTAGAATTCCTATTGGCAGTATGACCAAAAGTGGGGAGTGATGGCACTTGCAGCCCAACAACATTTGTAGAGGCAAAACACTCTGATTCCTACCTTGCTGTATAAGTCTGCAATCCTATATACATATTTACTTCAGAATTAAACCCACTGACATGAATAAACACACATAGGATCATGCACATTAAAATATATGCTTTCTCTTGCACTCACATTGATTAACCACTAACTATTTCTGCTATACAGCTAGGAAACTGATTTAGGTAACTTAGCACCTGGAAGAGGTGTCTTATTTATTGATGTACTGATTGATTGATTGATTTTCTATGCCACCTTTCTCCCAGACAAACTAATTGTTTCTTTGCATCCCTCCACCAGCATGGTTATTGGGCATGAACTATAATATCAGTGTCTCTTCTGGCCATGCTACTTGAGTGCCTACAAAAGTACCATTTCCCAATCACAAGAGATCCATGTCCAATTACTGATGACAGAGGTCACAAAAGGATACAAAGAGAAAGAAAATGTATACTTGGTAATAACAATTTTTGATAATAGAATGTTTCAGGCAATATTCATATAGGGCAGGGATTGGAATAAAAAGCACTACAATATGTGGAGGACTATTGTCAAGCATACATCATTCTCATATTGCTTATATAAATAGCACATGCCATACTCTTCACTATCCCCACTTAGCTGGTGCCAATAGAACTACTATTTTGAAATAAGCAGTTCCCACTCAGTCTTCACAGCACAATCCTATGAATGTTTATTGAGAAGTACATCCCACTGTGTTTAATGGGGCATAGCTAGAAAGTATATTTAGACTCTTTCCTTAGCCATTCATCTTCCTCTTTGTACATATCATTTGATACTGAATTCTACACTCAGTATATATCTGTACAATAAGAAAACAGGTCCCAATCCCAATGCATTTCTGTGCAAGCCTGAATGAAATCAATGATTATCTTCAAAACCATCTTTCTAGGCAGTGAAAAATCACAATAAGGTTTTGGGACTGGGAGTTTTTTCTGGATTCCTACTCTGCCACCTCCCTCTCAGCAATAGCTGTAGTGTATTGCTGGTGCTCTGAGTTATCATTTGGCTCAGAAGAAACACCATGGGCACTTTGAACTAGCATATGACTCACTTTCTCCTGTCTTTTCAATTAAAGGCTTTGTTGTTGTGTGCCTTCAAGTGGTTTCTGACTTATGGCTACTCTGAAGATAAAGAGAGAAACAACAGGAGTTCCCAAGGAATGGAAATTAGAATAATAAGGTTATTCCACCATGACCCCACCACCCAGCATCTTATTCATATTTGAAACATTGAGATGGAAAAGACACTGACAATGCAGGTTGAGTTTTGCTTTTCTGGAATTCCAAAATACTCCAAAATCCAAAACTTTTTTCATGGATGGCTGAGATAGTGATACCTTTGCTTTCTGATGCTTCAGTGTACACAACCTTCATTTCATGCACAATGCCATTAAAAATACTGTGTATAAAATTGTCTTCAGGCTATGTGTATAAGAAATATAAATGAATTTCATGTTTAGATTTGGGCCCCAGCATCTAGAAGATAGTTCATTATGTATATGCAAATACTCCAAAATCTGAGGGGGGGACCCAAAATCCAAAACACTTCTGGTCCCAAGTATTTCAGAGAAGGAGGTCTTAACCTGTAGTGGCTTCTAGATCCCCCCCCCAAAAAAAAACCTATTTGTGTAAGCTATCAGAGGAATGGAGAGTGCTTTATCCTTATGGCCCCTCTCTCCTGATGTCTTGCTTGGAGACAGCTCTTTGGGTTTTTTTCCCCCCTGTAGAGATCATGCTGAAATAAACTGCCAAACATCCCTTACACCTCCATGCCATCTAATTATAGCCTGTAACACTAGAGAGTGCTGACAGTGCTGAGCTATTGACTCTTGACACTCTCTAAAGTACTTAATTATCTTTTCACATAAGCCCCTTTCAGACCTGTCAACCCTTTTGTATTACTGGGGGGGTGGGGAGTTGCATATTAAGATTTCAGGACTGTGCACCTGGAGTCAAACTTGTACACATACTCAGGGGCTATTTACAGAGCATTTTAAAAAAATAGAAGAATTCAATCAGAGTTGTTCAGGGGATACTCCAACAACTAGGTGTGAGTATGGCAAATAAAAATTAGATCTTCCCCCAGGAAAGCTCACAAAGAAATTGGAGTAAATCCTCATTCTTAGTCCTGAATTTGCAGGATTACAGCCCAAATTTCCTTGACAACCTTTATTTCAACTCATGGTTAAAAAACTGAACAAAGAAAGAACCTTGAGGATCCATCAGGATAATTCCTGGTTCTTGTGGTAAACGAAGGTCCTTCATGCACCCACAACTTTGTAAACATTTTATGAAATCTCTCTCCTCATTTTGTAGACCCACAAACACATGGCAATATTGCTTCCACTGCATTCCTTAACTGGAGAATAAAACACAGTGTAGCCTGTTTAGGGCTGACAGCTGTGTGTCCACTACTGAAGGGCTGCTCCCTAACTATGCTTGTTGATGTCTCCTCCCTACCCTTGCAATCTAGCATAACAATCGCTTGGCCTGTTGACAGCTTTTTTCCAACATCTTTTGCAAGTGTAACAGTTCATTTTGAAGCAGGAATTTATTCATGCAATCAAAAAGTCAGTTTAAAAGCATTTAGAAAGCATTTCATGAGCAATTAAAAAAACTACTTTAGCATTTTTATTATAAAGAAACCAACATCAAGAAGGCTCTTTGAAGTGTAGAAGATCAAATAAGCAATCTGAAGAGCACTCTGTTATTAAAATCAGTATAAAACCATTCAGAGTCTAGTTTATTTGTTACCAAAGAGCTCAGCCTTGCTGCTGTCGTAAGTGTATCTCTTAGCAGAGCTTGGAAGAGTGTCATGGACACTGTCTCCAAAGGCCTACTGCTTTTTGCAGTGGTTTTACATGTGTACTTGAACACCTCATTTGATCTAGAGATGGAAAAATCTGTTAATTTCATTATCATCTCTGAATTTTGTGAATTTGGATACATTATTATTTTTAAAAAAATCTAATATAAATTATTTGCCCAAATTCTACCCTTAAAGAATCCACATTTTCTTTTAAAACACCCTCAGGAATTCATGATAACAGAACCATTCAGATGGTTATTCCTTATTGAACAACACCCATTATTAGCTGGAATTATCTATCATAATTTATTTTATAAAGTCTGATCATTAATATTTGCCTCCATGGTATCTCCTTTTCTTTTCTTTGCTATGGCTTTCTAATTTTTCACAAGCTCTGATCAAATGAAAAGTAACTAGAAATTTGCTATATGGAGACACCTCATCCAACAGTTTGCTTGAATATCAGTAATATTGAATTTTGGCTGATTGTACCATTAGGCAAAGTTAAGCAGCAGCAGTTTTTTGAGGGGGTGCTATGCAAAGAGAGAAATTATTAAGTTCTTAAAGTGTGTTTTATTTTCAGGAAAGGGGAGGACTTTCTGCTTCCACTACAAATGTAACTGGATTAGCTTTGGATGTTATTGGCCTTGGGTACCACCTTGACAGGGGCTATGATTTCATTATCCATCTTAGGGAGCAAAATGTTTTGGGAATCCTAGTTGGGAGTCTCTAGATATCTGCAAAACATGCTGGGGGAAAACCTAACTTTATTTTCATGGCCTCTTCCTTCTAGATGCAGTCAGAAAGTGACCATAATGTATGAGGCTGAGTCATGTTGAAGAAAACAGTTTGCTTAGATTCAGAAAATGTTGACATTCCTAGTGATTTCAAATTAAGCTAAACTGTCTCAGCCATATTTTGACATGTTCTGCTGACAGGGTAACAGCTAGAACAGGGGTAGGCAACCTTTCCCCTTTAAGGGCCGAGGGACTTCAGCTCCCAGCATCCCAGGAGCTATTGGCCAACATGGAACTATTGGCCAACATGGCTGAGGCTTCTGGGAGCTGAAGTCCCTCGGCCCTTAAAGGGGAAAGGTTGCCTACCCCTGAGCTAGAACATAGAAATAAGATACAAAGAACAAATGTGATGTATATAGTTTGGAAATAGTCCTTGCTTTTTCTTGGTGGTTTGCTTGTATAGTTCAATTTATGATCAGACTCCATTTAATTAACTTTAAAGGGTTAAAAAAATCCCTTTCAGTATCTTGAAAGTAGTCTTCTGTACAGTCTTTCAATATTGTCTTTCAATATTAGAATCCAAAATCATAATGGGATATGTAGGGCAGATGAAAGGAAATAAAGCCTGTTTGGGTTCCATATTGGGAGTTAGGCAGAGCATAAATTAAATGAATAAATTCTAAAAATGGATAAACTATGGAACTCAACTATTGGAAGATAGTGATGACCACCACCATGGATGGCTTTAAAAGGCAATAAGATAATACAATGGAGGCTATAGATAGCTATTAGTCACAGTGGCTATATATTGCCTCCCTTTATCAGAAATAGGCTGGTATCTTAATGTTTTTTAAAGCACACATTCATTCCCTTACATATTCCATTGTACTCTTTGGCCATGACATAATGCTCATTTTCAGTTTATAGTTGTGTAAGAAGAATTTGATCATATGGTTGTACATGCAGTTGCATATTCTTTGATGGTGCACAACTCCCCATCAGTGCTTTCAATTGATCATTTGAATCACTGGGATTGCAGTATCAACAGGTGCATTCCCAACATTGCACAATTCTGGCATTCAGAAGAAGAGTGGTGCAGAGCAATAACCACTTAACTGTGTGGGTATAGATTTACACTACACAAACATGGTGTAAGATCTCAGCTATAGTCTGACTCTGAATTTCACTTTCCCAGGAAGTGATGCAGAAGAATTATATTGTATTAATGTGATTTCTATCAGTATCTGATTGATCAGTGTTGGAAGAGAATGCTGGACTTTTTTAGCCTCTTCCTATAGCTGGAGGAGATCCATAAGAATAATCCTGAAGTAATAGCCATTGAGGAATGGCCTTTCCTTGATGATTGTTCCTCTACGGCAGGGGTAGGCAACCTTTTTGAGCCGGGGCCGGGTTGCTGTCCCTCAGACAATTGGGGGGCCGAAGTACCATAAATAAATAAATAAAAATTAAAAACATTTAAAAAATTAAAAAATTTAAAAAATATGCATGCACACTCTCTCATCCCCAGAAAAGCCATGGCAAAACCCCTGTGGAGATTTTGCCAAGAAAACCCCAAGAACAAGTAATAACAATAATAATAAATATCATCATAGTGGCAGCAGGGCGCGGCGGCGGCAGGACTAGCTTGGGGCTGGTCCAAAGGCCTCGGTGGGCCGCATCCGGCTCCCGGGTCTTAGGTTGCCTACCCCTGCTTTACGGGTATTCTCATGGATCTCCTCTAGCTGCAGGAAGAAACTAAAAAAAATGCTGTTTCCATTTTTGAAATGTTGAACAGTCTGGTGTTGTCTGCTCTCCTCAAACATTTCCTGTAGTTTCCTAGACTTGGATCCATGCAACAGAAAATTTATGCAAAAACCTGGAGAGGACAAATGTAGTACCAGAAGATATGAGTCAATCATGTTCTTAGGTCAAACAGTTCAGATAAACTCCTGGCTAGTTCAAAAAGACCTTTCTGAATAATTGATGTAGAAGTAAAAACATTGGTAAAAGTTCAAAAATTGGTAAAAGTTTAGTGTCACCACTAAAAAAATGGAATTGCTCACTTCATCTGCCCCAACAAAGGATTGCTATTTAAAAGATAACAAGCATTGTGTCATTACAAAATTCTGCAGTGATACAGATCTTGGTTAGAACATCTGTGGTATAAATCTAGTTGGTAGGCCCATTGAATCAACTGCTGAAATGTAAATCAATGTTAGAGATTCAATGGAACTACTCTAGATAAGGCTAGCTATTAGGCCTATGTCACCATACTCTCCAACTGTTAGGGACAGTACTGATTAACCTTCTTTCATCTCACTTTTTCAGGTACTTTGAAATGTCCCAATTTCTTTCCTTGTATCCCACTTTCCCTTTTACTCCTTAGTGTATTGCTCAATTGCTGAAGAGTTCAAAGTGCAAAAGCAATTTGAACGCTATTAATTCAGTAAGATAGAGAGGGAAGGAGGGAGAGGGTAGAATCTTCCCCTTTCCTGGAGCCTCAAGCAAAGGCATACTGCTGTAGCCTAGCTTGTGTGTTCTTCATTAATAACTGTGTAAACTTGCATACATTTTAAGAAAAATATATATCTATGTTGTAATGCTAAAGGAAGCAAAGCAATACTAAGGTTTTAAGATGCAGCTTACTTTTTACAGATCACCCACAACTAAGTTGAGTACTTTTTTCTCACATTCCAATGTTGCTTGGCCACACTTATTCCACTTTTAGCTGTGAAATGTTGATGAATATGGATAACTTTCCATTAAATGAATGTTTTAATGATAGTAAATATTTATTTTCTTCCAGAGTTGCACAGTTCCCTGCAAGTTGGAGGGAAACTCAAAACACAAGAGAAGTAGTTAGCACTGGTGCCAAAAGTTGCTGATTAGTATATTCTCTCTTTCTCACACACACACACACACCACAGAAAGAGAGAGTACAAGTAGTCAAATAGTTTTCTCTTTCATTTGTCTTTTCTCTTGAGTCAGTTTAATTCTTCCTACTGAGACACACAACCTGAGGAAGGAAAGGAGAGAAAGGGGGATGGAGGGTGGAAAAGATAGCTCATAGTCCAGGAAAAGAAAAGCCATTTTTTTGTTGTTTATGAAAGCTTCATTAAAAAGCAATGATATGGTTCCTTGAGGTTGTGCTAATTGAGTTATAGGATGCTTCTTACCTTTCCTCTGGATGGCAAAAAAAAAAAAATGTTTTTAGCTTCATTTTATGGGCCCCCCAATGATTCACCATTCTGTTTTATCCATAATTCATCTCTTAAGTAGGAGCCAAATAATTATATGTTCCAAGAATTTCTTTCTAAAAAAAAAAAATGTTGTATAGCTTTACTATAAATTATTGCTATGGGCTAAAATTTAGATACAGATTTGTGGTGAGGTCTTTTTTACCCTTACCCTAGCAGTTAATTTAGTTGGCTTTCATAAAAACTTCCAAGATAATTTGTGAAACCCATTGTAAAGTACAGGATGAAAGCAGAAGGTGAGTTTTGCTTGTTTTCAACATATTCTTGAAATTGCAAAAGAAACCTGAATCATCCACAAGGCTTATTGTCTTTGTGTTTCTGTTTAAATCTGTATATTAATGTCATTAATTTATTCATATCCAGTCAGTTCTATTTACATTACCAGCTGAAGAATCCTTCAACAAGGTAGGCACAACTCCACCATGACTAGACCCCTAAGCAGATGAAAGGCCCTTCCTCTATCCCAACTGCCACAACCCTGACCTCCTGGACTTAATCCCCTCCTGCAGTGCCATTCCCTTTTCCTTGTGTGTTACATTGTATTTAGAGAGTAAGACTGAGGTCAGGGAACTGTCAAATTAACAAGTTGCAAGCCATTCTGAAATCCTTTGGGCACATCTACACAGGCCAAATAAAATGGTCTCACCTAGTTTCATATAGTGAGCTGTGCAAATGATATATGGAATGACTGGAACCAAATCTGGGCATTTCCATCACCTAGGAATTTAATTTGGAGGGACAAAAAGTGGGGATTTATACCAGTTTTGAGCTGAAAATCCAGATATTCACACATATATGTGGACTGCACTCCATAGTGAAGTCAGTGCGAGGCTGGGGGGAGGAGTTCAGAAATACTACATTTTCACGCATGGGAGAGGCACAGAAAAAATATATACTGCAATTTTTTTTTTGGATGGGGGTGTATTCTAAAGGGAGAACTGCATGAACAGCTCTCCTGAACTTGCCTCGATGTATGTAGACAAGCCCATGGTCACAACGGATGTTCTTCTTTTCTAGGACATGTTCTACATTTCAACCTTTTGTCCAGGAAGAATTTCAAAATGCCCTCCCCTTTGAGCATGACTAATAAGCACAGATTTACATAAATATTAGTGTCGTTAGGTTTTATTTGATAATGTCCTACATTTTTCTGAATGCCTTACATATTGCAATACCTTGTCTTCCTTTGCATTTATGACATCTGGTCACCCTGTATCAGGGTAACCCTAAGGTAAGCTGGGTTTTCCTGTCAGTGTAGACATGCCCTCTGTGGCTGAAGAGCAGGATATAAATACTCTAAATAAAATTCTCTGATTAATATACCATCTCTTGATTCCTATAAAAAGTAACATCCATTGCTAGATTCCAAATACCTGCTACTTTAGCAGAGAGCTGAGTGTGGAGACTCTTCCAAAATAATTTCTTTTAGGGTCTCCTTGATAAAGCCTTCTTTTGAAAAGCCATCAAGGATGTACTGAGTTAAAAAGTGACAATTGCACCGGTGTAGTAGTAGCTATTTGTGTTAGCTTGCTACAGAGTAGTAGCTATATGTGTTAGCTTGCTACAGAGTAGTAGCTATTTTTTGTCGTACCCCCCCCCCCCACTTTGCAAATCGGCCAGCTGAGCGGAGCTGGGAGCTGGGATTTAGCCAGGATGGCATCAGCAGTATTTTCCATGTGATAATATCCAACTGCATCCCATATGGTACTTTATCACACCAGGGGTAAGTTGCTTTTTTGGGAGTGCAATAAACTCCATGGCCTGTACAATATGAAGTTAAAGGGCTTTAGGCCCAGTGTTGCATCCCCTGACCCATATCCATTTCAACATATATTTCTTTGCTAAATGAAGATAAATTTTCATGCATCTAATGGTGAACTCTAGTCCCTTGGAGCTTAAGCCATCACAATAGACTTCAAGTCTTTAAGGTGCCACTTTATTCTCTTCTCTGTACTTTTAGAGCAGTTATGTTCTTTGCTATAGGATACATAGGATATATCTCACCAAGTCCATTATTCTTGATAGACTGGGACATAGATGAGTGACCACACAAACGCATCAAGGGCTTATGTAGGCTGGACAAAAAACAAAACAAACAAAAACTGTGCCAACCTAAAAGCATTCCATTGGGCTTTTCATTATCTGACTTAGCTCATTACTTGAAGGAAAATATGCAATTCTGGTAGGAAATAAATATTTACATTTACATCATTCATTTAGGGAATGTTACCCATACCCTCCAGCATTTCATAAATGAAACCTGGGAAAGACGTGGCCAAGCAACATCAGAGTGTGGTTTAAGACAATAAAAACTACTAATGAGGAAGAAAATGCAAGCTAGGAAAGGCTACAGCAGTTCACTTTTGCCAGAGTCTACAAGGAAAGACAAAATTCCACCCCCTTCTCTCTTCTCCCTACTAGAGAGTCAGTTGAGTGCAAACTACTTCTGACTTTGAAATCCGTTTGCACCAACAGAAGTAAGATGAAGACAAAGGAGGGAAATGGGGGGTAGAGAGACATTTTAAAAGCAGCTGAAAATATAGGACAACAGAGGCTTAATAAGGACTGCCCTTGTCAGATCAGGACAGTTGAAGGGCATAGTTACCTCCCCAAGTTTTTTTTTTTTTAGGGGGGCTGCCAAAAAGCCTACTTAACTGGTACTTGATTGATAATTGATACTGTTTTTAATTGATAATTGATACTGTTTCCCCCCCAAGTTTTTTAAATGATTCACATGCTTGGCAGTGTGAATAAATGATGCAATTAGGCTGGGGATTAAAGTCTACATGCCATGGACACGTTTTGCATACATTCACATTGTTGAGTCCCTGCCATGCAGAAACTCAAAATCAAAGCAAACCCAACAGATGGCCATCCAGCCTCTGTTTAAAGACCTCCAAAGAAGAAGACTCCACCACACTCCAAGGGAATATGTTCCACTGTTGGAACAGCTCTCACTGTCAGGAAGTATTGAGGTGGAATCTCTTTTCCTGCAGTTTACATCCATTGTTCCAGGTCCTGTTCTCTGGAGCAGCAGAAAACAAGCTAGCACCCTCCTCAATATGACATCCCTTTGAGTATTTAAACAGGGCTATCATATCCCCTCTTAACTATCTCTTCTCTAGGCTAAACATACCCAGTTCCCTAAGTCATTCCTCGTAGGGCATGGTTTCCAGACCCTTCACCATTTTAGTTGCCCTCCTCCAGACACGCTCCAGTTTTTCAACATCTTTTTAGAATTGTGGTGCCCAGAACTGGACACAGTATTCCAAGCACTATTACTTCTCTTGATCTAGATACTATACTTCTACCAATGCAGCCTAAAACTGCATTGGCCTTTTTAGCTGCGGCATCACACTGTTAACTCATGTTCAACTTGTGTTCACTAGGACTCCTAGATCCCTTTCACACATAGGGGGGTTGCAGACTGCTAGAAATAGTGCAAATTGAGTCCACTTTTAGGGTTAGGGTTAGGGTTAGGGAATCATGGGAACTGTATTTTATCGTGGCACCAGAGGTCTCTGAAAGAGAAGGCTCAATGTCTCAGAAAAAAAACAATTCCCTAGCACTAACCCTAAACCTAAAAGTGGCCTCAATTTGCACTATTTCTGACAGTCTGCAACCTCCCATAGTCTCATTAAGCCAGGTGTCCCCCATCTTATATGTACGCATTTCATATTTCTTTATTTATTTATTGCCCTAAGTGCAGTACCTTATATTTCTCTGTGTTGAAATTCATTCTGTTAGCTTTGGCACAGCTTTCTAATCTTTCTAATCTAATCTATTTACATGTGAGCAACAGAACTTGCAGAGCGGTGCAGAGGTGCAGTTCCATAGTGTGAATAACAAACTTGGAATGCATGAGTGAGGTTATTCATATTGTTGTACTAAAAGAAATGACATCTGAATGACCCCTAAGTATTCAAATCCCAATAGCTGATTCAGAAAACAGCCCTGTTCAGAACTAGGAGATTTAGCAGGCACAGGAAGCTACAGCAGTGGCATCTCTAGGATTGGTGTCACCTGGTGCAGTACCTCATGGTGTCACCACCACCACCTGCCACCATTGACTTCCTCCCATTTCACACCATACAGAATCCTGAATAATGCTTTTTTGCACTAATGTTGCTCATAAATTGCAGTTCACATATACTACTGAATATAATGCTAATAGGTGTGACATAAACAATTAGCAAAATTAAAATTACCTTCAAATTACAATATCATAAGCACAACCTAAATGTATTTACATATACACAGTGAAGATTTGCCTAAATTTTGATGTTTTTAAAGAAAATTTAAAAAGAATAGTTTTTTTAAAAAATATTAAAAAATTAAAATTTTGAAATTTAAAGTTTTAATTTTAATTTTTTGGGAGGGCTTTCCCTTCTCCTCCCACTAAGTTTCCTCCCACTCCCACTATCTCTTAAAACATTTTAAAGGGAAGCAAATGAATGCTACAGCCCATTTCTGCCGAAAAGTAGATGTTTGAAGAGAAGTGGTGTCACACACACACACTTTAGGGCAGGGGTCGGCAACCTACAGCCTGTGGGCCGGATGCAGCCTGCGGAGGCCTTTGGACCCTTCCCAGTCCTGCCTCCGCCTTTCGTGGCCACGGGGCTCCTCCGGGGTGCCATTTTGGATTTCAAAATGGTGCCCGGAGTCTCACGTGACCTTTCCAATCATAGGAAAGGTTGCATGAGACTCTGGGGCACCATTTTGGAATCCAAAATGGCACCCAAGAGGAGCCCTGAGGTGGTGCTGGGCCTCTTGGAGGCCCAGCGCTGCCAAGGGAAGCCTCCTGGGGGGCACCTGCAGCAGCGCTGGTCCTCTTGGAGGCCCGGCGCTGCTGAGGGGGGCCTCCTGGGGGGCCCCCACCATCGTGCGCATGCGCACGCAACACAATGGGTCAGCGGCCATGATTTTGTTCTTCGAAATGGTGGTGCACGCACACACACGCACGGGGTGAAAGTGCACAAGCACACAAGAGCGTGTGCACACTGGCCACCAGCGCCATTTCCCCCCTCCTCCTAACCCGTTGGCAAAAAAGGTTGCCAGCCCCTGCTTTAGGGTGTCACCTGGTGTGGTCTACACACCCTGCACACTCCTAGTGATGCCATTAGGCTACAGATTAAGATTTGATTGTTTTAGCAAATGCAGGGGGAAAACAAACAGCAACAAAAGTCAATCTCATCAGTTTCAGTTCTATGAAGCTATAGCAACTGGAAAAGTTTTTAGACATCCAACAGCATGACTGGCAGGACAACTGATTTTAGACATTTTCACAGACTTTTTTAAAAAAATGTCTCTTTATTTTTAAAAAAAGTAATGTTTACTGTGAAAAAGAGAATAAGATTTTACTTTACTTTCCTTACTAGCACACAAGAGAAGCATGGCATTTTTATTGTATTTTCTCTGCTTTGTACAATATTTCTTCTTGGATTCCTTTCGGCATTTGAACTGGTCCACAGAAAACACAAAGATAACTACCAAAATTAGAAAGACAAAAGCCAGACACAAAAGTATGCCCTTGGTTTCTGGCTTAATGTTCTTAAGCAGATGATAATTGTCTATTTCATCTGGGCTCTGTTCTTTTTCTGTTATATTTAAATTAATTACACATGGAAATATTTGTACTCTTGAGACACAGTTGTGATTTTCCTAGAGCAAAGCTTAATGGAAAAGCCAGACTTTATTACAGTAGACACAGGAACAAATTATTACAGTTTTCCTTATTTATTATTCCAAACGTTAGAAACACATCCGTCTATCGAATGAACACCAAAACAAAATCCTTTCACAATAGTATGGGGGGTGTTGTCATTATTTCTCCTTGTTTACCTTGCTTTATTTTCTTTTTCAAAGGTAGTAAGCAGCCTCTTAGTTTCTACATTAACATACAGAAAAACTAAACACATAAATGTGGGAAATTATCAGATGGGGGACAGGATGCTTTGTCCCATCTTTGTCCTGTCCTTTTCCCATCCTTATCCTGTCCTCCCCATGTGATCATGGGAAGGACTTTCAGATGACATCACACTGTCCCATCCATGAAGCACAAATGACAGTGATCGCACAAAAGACTTTAAATGTCATTGCGCTGATCCTGTCATTGTCCCATCAGTGAAGTGGAATTGTCCCATCCTTGCCCTTAACTGGCAGGTTTATGACAGGATCAGCACAACATGTGAGAATGTCTTTCATGCAATCACTGTCATGGACAGGATAAGGACAGGCTTTGCTCCCATTCCCCCCATCTGATAATCAGAGTACATAACATCCAAAATCCACATAACAGTGGGAGCTTCCAGTAAGATGGCTGAGTGATCAGAGCCTGGCCAAATAGCTATGCCAGGTTGTGCCAGTCACAGCAAGCTGCCAAAAAAAAAAAAAAAGAAGAATAAGTGTCCCCTCAATAAAAGGGACCCTGATGGGATCCCAAGGGTCATTTTGCAGCCCCAATGTTGGCTAGAAAAGGAGAGGAGAGAAGTGACCAAAGCAGATTGGACTGGCAGACCTTGAGCAAAACCGCAGTGTCATCTAGGTGCAGAACAGCAAAACTCAGTCAGTATCGCTTCTTTAAACATCAAAGAAGCTAATGAAAAAAGACTAAAATCTAAAAAGGAAACTTCCACAGTATAAATTATTCTAATTTAACAACTGTTTCAAGGGAAAATAAGATTTTTGACTTTATAATAAAAAGAAAGAAGCAGAAAAAGAACTCCTTGCAGAAAAGGGAGGAAGAGACAGAGAAGCAGAAACTTTCTGACAAGATAAAAACTTTAATAACAACTTCCCAATACTAACAATTTGAACAATCCTAAATAATCTAAACAAAGAGACATTAAAATAAGTGGGCAGTTTTAAAACTCAAGTTTATAAGAGATGATAGTATAAGATTAAGAATGATTCTGTGAGACAACAAGAAGAAAAGACAGGATATGACATTAATGGCAGATTAGAACTATGTGAAGCTACTTCTGTTATTAGAAACAAAAAGGACAGATACAGAGAAATGGAGGATTGGTAGCTAAGTAAAATAAGCAAGGCTGTAGACTTAAATTTGAATGAACTTTCACTGTGCAGACTTTCATTGATTAAAAGGTGTTGAAGAAAAATGGAGGAAATATAGATAATAATAAAGAAGACTGGATCCATTCTGCTCTGCTCCATTTTTGTGAAATACATTCTGGTTTATAACTTCACCTTTTCTTGTGGATTACAAAATACATCTATGGTGGATTACAAATTGCAGGTTAATTAATTGCAAATTATAACAAAAATCTTCAATAGTAGATTAACATGAATACTTACATATTGCTAGAACTCTGTCTGATTTTTGTTTGGCCAGGGGACCATACACTGACCTCCCTCTTTTGTTCTTTTGTGGATTTTAAATCTAATATACTTTTTAATGGTGGATTACAAGTTAAATTAACATAGATATTTATAGACTACTAGAACTGGGACTGGCTCTCTCTTTTGGATTCATAATTAAGTTTTTCTCTCTCTCTTTTTTGGTAGTTCAACATTACTGGTGGACTATACCTTTGATGTAAAATCATTTTGTGGATTACAAAATTGACAGAAATCTGATTTTAAACCCAGATAGGTTTTTTTCTTCCCATTCCTTGTTTTGTTTTGTTTTGTTTTTTATTGTGGATTTGCTCCAGACTTAAGCTAAATTGTGGATTACTAAGATGACCAAACCCCTACTGTTGCACCAAAAGTGAAAGACAGAAGAATAAGAAACAGAAAAGAAGTAGTAAATGACATTACATAAACCCAATCTGAATAAAGAGAAATGATGTGATGATATATACTGTTTTTAATACTAATCTTTCTATTTTGTATTATTTGTGAATGAAAAAAATGGATGAAATCGATTTGATTATATATTAATGATATAACATTGATCTGAACATAATACTTAAAAAAAAATATCCTACAATCTTATCATTAGTTTTGTTATTACTAAATATAATTTAATATAGAAGATATTAGATACTGTGGTGTGAAAAATTATTAATTATACAAAAAATGTTTGACTGCTAAAAATCTGATTAATTGTTGGAAAATAGATTAACTGTTCTAATCATTATTACCAAATATTGTTTAGTATAGAAGATATTAAACTTTGTGGTGTGGAAACTTTTTTGCCATATAGAAATTGATTAACTGTTTAAAACTGATTAACTATACAGAAATTGATTAACTACCTAAAATTAATTAACTGTTTGAAAATTGACTATCTGTACAAAGGAAATATTATTTATCTTTAATAACAAGTACTTAAAATAGTTTGATGCAAACAAGCCAAATCAAATTCTGGATAAGCTTGGTTTGAGCTAAAAACTTCAACTTTGGAAGGCATAATAAAGACTGGGAAAATAAATGAATAAGGCTGAATACAAAACCAAGGCTAATGGATACAAGAAACACTGCAAAATTCAAAACACAAATACAGATACAAACAATGTTGAGGAGACCATCTTTAGACTTAAGTTCAAACCCCAAATCAAGAGAACTAAAAATACTGGAAATTGTACAGAAAATGCAGCAAGAAATCAGACAGGAACTTAAGGACTCAAGACAAGAAATAAGACAAGATTTTAAGAGAGAAATCAATGATTTGAAGTCGACAATAACTTTTCTAACAAAAGATATGAAGGAGGTTAAAAACAAAGTGCAATCACTAGAATTCAAAATGGCAGATTTAGAGATTATGACCAAACAACTGTCAGTTGAACAAAAACAGGAAAAAGAAGTAAGCTTAAGGAGAGAAGTCATGGTAAGAAAAAAAGTTTGAAAATAAGAGGTTTGAAAGAAAAAGATAATGAAAATCTATATGAAATTATAATACAGGCACAGGCAGAAATAACAGAATTCTCAAAAGAATATATGGATGTTGAAATAGACAAGATATTCCTAATTTCATCAATGGAAGCAAAGAAGAAAAAACTAACTCAGGACATTGTGGTCTATTTTACTAGGAAAAGAATACATCCAAACCAGCTATGGGGAAAAATAATGATTGAAGACTCAGAAATAAAATTATTCAAGGATGTCTCATCGGAAATACCAAAACAAAGAATATAGCTTTTTTACTAGATACTTACAGATGAAAGGAATTTCATATAGATGGGAGACAATCAAAGGGATATTATTAACATGGCAAGAGAAAAATTACAGAATAAATTCCATTGATAAAGCCAAAGCTTTTATTTTATTTTATTTGAAATATTGAGAGAATCAGAAGAGAAAGATCAAAGGCATAAGGAGAGCGACAGAAGATGGAAACAAACCAACTTCTAGAAAAGACAAAAGAAAACTGGAAACCAGAAAGGATAGAACTAATCAGGAACAAGAGAAAAAAGACTCAGGGCCTTTGCAGACTGCCAGAAATAGTGCACATTAAATTGAGGCACTGCCCTGGCTCAGTGCTAGGGAATCATGGGAACTGTAATTTATTGTGGCACCAGAGCTCTCTGACAGAGAAGGCTCAAAGTCTCAGGAAAAAATACAATTCCCATGACTCCCTAGCACTAAGCCAGGACAGTGCCTCAATTTAATGTGCACTATTTCTGGCAGTCTTCAAAGGCCCTCAGATACTCTAAAAAGTGATGAGAAAGAAATAGCATTAAAAGGAGCATGTGCAATTGTAACTGACTCAGAAGAATGTGAAAAAGACTCACTAGAAGAGACAGAAGAGATTTTATAAAAATAAACATCTAAAAATATAAATAAACAAGCATTTAAAAACACAAATAAATAGATAAATTTAAAAACATAAAAATCATATCATGGAATGTCCAGGGAATAAATTCCCTTTACAAAAGGAAATGGGTCTTTCATATATTAGAAAAAGAACAAACAGAAATAAAATTCATTCAGGAAACTCATATTCAAAAACAAGATATAAAATATTTGAGAAACCCAGATTAGGTCAAGGCTTTATTTCAGCAAGATGCAACAACAACAAAAAAAGCAGTTTAGCTTTTTATATTTCAAACCTGATACCAGCAAAAGAAGTCCTAAATGACAAAGAAGGAAGATATATTGTGGCAGAAATTATGAAAATAATCAAATGTTAATAGTTGGAATCTATGGACCATTAAGAAACAAGGCACAATTCTACAAAAAAATTAACACAAATGATTCTGAATCTAAAATATGAACACTTTGTAATTATGGGAGATTGGAATGGGGTCATGAACCCCTTAATAGACAGAAAAGCTCCAACTAAAAATAATAAAAGAAAATCAAGGAAAATTACCACAAACATACTTCAACATGGTAAAAAAAATTAACAAAGAGATAAAATTATTACAACTATCGGAAATAACTCTGGAAGAGATTTAAAAAAATTAAAATATATGAAACAAAAACATTTTGAATTTGGAAACAAAATGGGCAAGATGTTAGAGTATAAGTTATGAAAACAAAAAGAAAAAGAGGATGATTTTGGAAATGAAAGAAAGGACAAAGTTAATAAAAGATCAAAAGGATATCCTAAAAGTATTCAAAAATACTTTAATATTACCTTCAAAAAGAGGAATGATGATAAAGGTTTCAACAAAAAATTAAAAGAGTATATTCAGAAACAAAAACTACTTATAAATAAAAAAAGACAGAGATTTATAAAATCAAGAAATTACAATTATGGAAATAGCAGAAGGTATAAAAGAAGCAAAAAATGGGAAAGCACCTGCCCAGACAGATTTACCGCTCTAGACTATAAGATTTTTGAGGATGAACTTTTATTGCCATTTAATTTCTGAAGGAAATTAAAAATAAAGGGATACTAGAAACATGGAGCCAAGCTAACATTACCTTAATTCCAAAGGAAGATAAAGACCTCTCTTACCTACAGAATTATAGACCAATATCTCTCCTAAATATAGATTATAAAATATTTGCTGCAATTCTCGCTAAAAGATTAAGAAAAATCCTAAAAGAAACAATTCATGAAAACCAAGAACATAGACAAATAAAACCAAGAACATAGACAAATAAAAATAAAGAGTTGTTGATATAATTGAGTTTTGTGACAAGAACCCAGGAGAAAAATTAGCTATGCTATGTATGGATGCAGAAAAGGCCTTCTATATGTTGAATTGGGGATATATGATAGAATTAATGAGAAATATAGAGATGGGAGAGAATTTCATTGAATGGATAAAACAAGTTTATAAAAAACAAACCAGAATGCCCAAATAATAGTAAATGGAAAAAGAACAGGAAGATGTGCAATATCAAAAGTAACAAGATAGGGATGCCCACTACCACCATTGTTATTTATACTCTGCCTGGAAACACTATGTGAAAAAATAAGGATGGAAAAAGATTTGGAAGACATATCTATAAAAGGTGCAGAATTCAAGATAAGAGTGTATGTTGATGATGTGATGATATTCCTTAAAGACTCAATAGAAAAGATGTCTAAGGGCCTTAAAGACTGCCAGAAATAGTGCAGCTTCAACTGTCCTTGCTCAGTGCTAAGGAATCATGGGAATTGTAGTTTATTGTGGCACCAGAGCTTTCTGACAGAGAAGGTTCAATGTCCCAGAAAAAAAATACAGTTCCCATGATTCCCTAGCACTGAGCCAGGACAGTTAAAGTGACCTCAAGTTGCATTATTTCTGGCAGTCTGTAAAGGCCCTAAATTAACAGAAAATATAAAATAATATTGACAATTTTCTGGATTAAAAATTAGTGAGAAAAAATAAATAATAATGACACTTAATATGACTAAGAATGAAGAAAAAGAACTTCAAAGAGAATCAGGTTTCCAAATTCAGCAAATAAAATAAAATATTTTGGGATTATCTTGACAAAAACAAAATCAGAACTATACAACAATAACTATATGACTTTATGGAAGGAAATAAAGAAGGAAATGACAAGATGGTCTAATCTAAATCTTTCACTGTCTGGTAGAATTGCAGCAGTTAACATGAATATCCTCTGTAAGTTTATGTTTTTATTTCAAAACTTACCAATTATATTGAACAATGCACCTCTTGAACAATGGAACAAATGAATTCTCAAATGTATATGGGGAGAGGAAAAGCCAAGAATCAAATGCAAAGAGTTGAAAGATGCAAAAGAAATAGGAGGACTAGGGGTACCTGATCTTAAGATATACTACCATGCATACTCTCTAGAATGTCTAAGCAAATGGATCCAATTAATAGATGAGAAATGATTGACTCTTGAGGGTTTCAACCTCAGAATCATGTTGCATGCATATTGTGTTATAATAAAATACAAGCAAATAGAGACTTTAAAAACCATATAATTACTGTATTTTCCAGCGTATAAGACGACTGGGCGTATAAGATGACCCCCAACTTTTCTAGTTAAAATATAGAATTTGGGATATACTCACCATATAAGACAACCCCTCTTCCAATGCACACCAAATAAAAATTAAAAAAAAGAACATCAGATTTGATTTCAATTAGGTAATTTTAATTCAAATGCTTATGACATGCAGGTACTTAGCAGGAAAACTGTCACTTATAAACACAACAAACTACAACTCCCATGTTCCCTAGCATTTATTTCTGCAGTGTGTTTGGACTTTACTTTTTTAAAAAAAATAGTCCAGATTTAAATGCTGCTTTCAAAATTACTTCCATCTCCCAGATATGAGATGGTTGGGGGAAAATGAGAAATTGTTGGGGGGAAAGACTGCCAATAAACTAGGTGATGCATTCTGGGATATGCAAATTTACAGCCACGTAAGTGACCCTGGGCATGTCACACACTCTCAGCCTCAGAGGATGGTAATGGCAACACCCATTTGAAGAAACATGCCAAGAAAACCCCATGATAAGGTTGCCTTAGGGTCGCCATAAGTCAGAAAGGACTTAAAGACACACAAGAACAACAAAAAAAGTCTGCAATTGTTTCATAGGTAGTACATGGGAATAGGAGCCAGCATGGTGTAGTGGTTTGAGTGCTGGACTACCACTCTGGAGACCTGGATTTGATTCCCCACTCTGCCATGAAACCCACTGGGTGAACTTGGACAAGTCACACACTCTCAGCCTCAGGTGAAGGCAATGGAAAACCTTCTCTGAGCGAATCTTGCCAAGAAAACCCCATGATCACCATAATAATAATAGAATAATAATAATAATAATAATAATAATAATAATAATAATAATAATAATAATAATAAATTTTTATTTGTATCCCCCCCTCTGCTCAGCAATCGAGGTGGTGTACAGCAATTTAAAAAACAACAGTTAAAAACACCTTTATCCCATGCCCTAGCCCTCCCACCCCTTAAAACAAAATTAAACAACATTGGAATTAAAATCAACAACATAATTAAAATACAATAAAAACAATATTGGGTGACATGCCATGGCAGCCAGGGGGTAAATAATAGATCAGCTCCATTTAGCCAGACAGTTGTTCCGGGAAGGCCTGCCAGAAGAGATCTGTCTTTACTGCCTTTTTAAAGACAGCAAGAGTGGTGATGTGACAGATCTCATCTGGTAGGCCATTCTGTAGACTGGGAGCGGTTGCAGAAAAGGCCCTCTGGGAGGTCTGCAAAAGCCTCGTCTTCATAGGCTGCAGCAGGTTCCTCCCAGAGGACCAAAGTGCACGGGGGGGGATCATACGGGGAGAGGCAGTCCCAAAGATAAGATGGACCCAAGCCATATAGGGCTTTAAAGGTCAAAACCAACACCTTGTACTGTGCCCAGAAACTGATAGGCAGCCAGTGGAGGGATTTAAGCACCAGTGTTATATGCTCCCTCCTAGATGTTCCAGTAATTAATCTAGCTGCCATGTTTTGTACTAGTTGAAGTTTCCAGGTTAAGCACAAGGGTAGCCCCATGTAGAGTGCATTGCAGTAATCCAGACGTGAGGTTACCAGCACATGTACCACAGTTTCCAGCTCTCTCATGTCCATAAGTCAGGAACAATAATAACAACAACAACATTCTTGGAAGTCACACTCTCTCAGCCTCAGGGGAAAGCAATGGCAAACCCTTTCTGAACAAACCTTGCCAAGGAAACCCCAGGATAGGTTCATCTTTGAGTTGTCAGAAGTCAGAAACCACTTGAAGGTGCACAACAAGAACAACAACATTGTTCTTGGAAGTCACACTCTTTCAGCCTCAGGGGAAAGCAATGACAAATCCATTCTGAACAAACCTTGTCAAGAAAACCCCAGGGTAGGTTCGTGTTTGAGTTGCCAGAAGTCAACCCGTCTTCCTCTTCTTCTTCTTCTTCCTCCTCCTCCCTCTAAAGGTTCCAGGAGGGAAGGAGGGACCCCAGCCCAGCCCCCCCAAGAGATGCTTCCTCCTCTACCGGGAAGAAGAGGAGGAAGGCTAGCAAGTGCCAGGGCTCCAAAGAAAAGGGGTGGTGGACTCCCTGGGAGAGGAGGAGGAGGAGGAAGAGAGCATCCCTGCCCTGCAAGGGGGCTTCCCTGACCCTCTCTCTTTCTCCTCCTCCTCTTCCTCCCATGTGGGGGGCTTTTCCTGAAGGGAAGAGAGGAAGGGAGGGAGGGAGG
>CM034703.1:85169945-85186225 GCA_020142125.1 Phrynosoma platyrhinos
GGGGGGGGGTCCTCTCGCCTGGCCTTCCTCTCTTCCTGGTGTATAAAACAATCCCTGACTTTTGAGACAATTTTTTGGGATTAAAAAGTCATTTTATATGCTGGAAAATATGGTAGACGTTCTCTTTTGAGAGTGTCGCAAAATATAAAAATAAATTTTACAATAAAATTCCCTTTTCCCATGAGGCATTTATGAAAATTTCCAAATGCCAAGTAGGTGACCAGTTAAGATATCAAGATTTAATAACCTGGGAAATATCAAATCCAAGATTAAAAACTGAAAAGGAACTAGAAATCAAAGGGGGAAAATGTCAATGGTTCTTTTATAGACAACTAAGAGAAAGAGCAAGAGCAGATCTTAAAACATGGGGCATCACAAGAGAAAATCTGAATTGGATAAGATCCTTATACGAGAAAGAGGAAAAGAAAAAGCTACCATTACCAAATAATACAAAGCACTGTTGACATTAGAAGCAGAATCTAAAGTAGTGAAAGAAACAATGATAAAATGGGCACAGAATGTTGGTCATACAAAACAAATGGAAAACTTGCGTAGGGCATAGGGAAAAGATCTAAAATTTACATTAAGTATGAAAGTAAAAGAAAATTATTAGATGCTACATAGGTGGTACCTAACACCGAACAGATTAGCAAAGATCTACGAAAACAATAGGCGTAATTGCTGGAAGTGCAATAAGACCAAAGGAACATTCTATCATATTTGCTGCAGAACAAAGTAATTTTGGACCGAAATCCAAAGAATGATTCAACAAATATTTAATGTACAAATAAAACTTGAACCAGAGCTGTTCCTTTTAAATATAGTTGAAGATAAGGGGTTGAGGAAACACCTAAAGTATATCTTATATATAATAACTGCTGCCAGGATCTCATTTGCAAAAAAATGGAGATGCCCAGAAATTCCTACATTAGATGATTGCATAAATAAAACTTTAGACCTGTTAGAAATAGATAAACTTACAGTTTTACTAAAAAATCAAAACAACTGCAGAAAAAAATGAAGACTGAGACCTTGTGACAAAATACTGTAAAGAAAAATGGATTAAATAATGAATTAATATTAAAAAACGGAAATTATATAGTCTGAAAATAAAAACTAACTCACAATCTACAAAATGGAAAAACAGACAAGAATTTAGTATGGAAGGAAAAGACATTACGAACAAGAACAAGAACAATTTAAAATTATATTAACACTATGATAATGGAGTTTTAACAATCACGCCAAGAGACTAAAAAGTATAAGATATAAGATAAATAAGAGTTTGTACTCTATGGAAAAATTGTAAAGAAAATATTTAATAGAACATGTATATATTATGCATTACAATAACTTAAGAGGAATAATATTTGTCTAGATATTGTTTAATAATGGATGTTAATAATTATATACTAAAGAAACCATAGGATGGAAGAGGGATAAGGTTACAGTAAATAATAATTTAGTAAAAAATAATGTAATAGATAAAAATAATGTAATCGATATTTGTAATAAGCTATGTTTGAAATGTTACTGAGAAAACTAATTAAAAATACTTTAAAAAACCAAAATCCACATAACAGCAATATCTTTATGGGAACAACCAAATTACACAATGTGCATGATGCAAATTTTTGAAGCTCCACTGAATTCTTCATTAGGCAAAGGTGTTAAAAGTCATACAGAAGAAAGAAATAAATGATATGTTAGAGCCAAAGCCTACATTTTGTTAAAATGTTATCATTCTCAGTTAAGATGGTATGGAGGGATATCCATGTAGTCAGAGGTCACTCCTCTGTTTGGCCATGTGGACTCTGGGGGACAAAGTGTCAGAAATAGGATTTAAACTCCATTAGCAACAGAAAAAAAACTTCCTTTGAGGTACAGGCTGTGTTTGTCCTGTATGAGGCTACCAGCCACCTTCTTAGGCAGAGAACTTTGAATTTCTCAAAACCAATGTGCTGTTGAATTTGGGGAAAAAATAGTTGAGGTCTAGAAAAATCACACCAAATGCAGTCCCATTTTTAATTTTTTTAACTTTTGTTAGAAATAGAAACCTCACACCAAATGCAATCCCTTTGTTTACTCTTCTTTAGGATTCCTCAGGTATTCTGGTATCCTTAAATCCAAAAAACATATCTGGGGTAGCCATACAGCAAAATACAATAGCATCTGAAATCAACAAAATGATGATGCCTTTACTGGGCCAACCAAAATGCACAAAATACATGACGCAAGGCCCAGAATGTATGTTCAACTACTTTTCTTATTTCTAAATCTCTTCCTTTTAAGATTAATGACTGCTTCAGGCCATACCATAATGTTACAGCTGTACCTGTAAACCAGGCACAGGGCATGTGTTGGATTATAGCTTCCCTCAGATTTAGCTATACTGACTAGCAGTGTCCAGCGTTACAGTCCAATTATATCTTGAAAATGGCATATTCCCCCATCGTAATTTCAGGAGGCCCTACACCAGCAATGGTTGTAGCTATAGAAAAGGAACTCCAATTATTAGCAGTTCAATGGGATTTCCCATGGAAGAATAATCTCTAATTACAATAATTATTGTAATGTATAATGAAGTATTAATTTTCCTGATGTATGCTACTTGAATAAAAATTGGAAGGTTACTTTTAATAAGAAAGCTGCTTGGCATTGTTTGCAGTTGTATGTCTTCAAGTCTTTTCTGACACATGGTGACCCTAAAGTCATGGGGTTTCTTGCCAAAATTTGTTCAGAAGGAGTTTGCCATTGCCTTCTTCTGAAGCTGTGAGTGTGACTTGCCCATAGCTACCCAGTTTGTTTCCATTGTTGAGTGGGGAGTCAAACACTGGCCTCCCAAAATCTGAGTCCAACACTGAAACTACTACACCATACTGGCTCTCTCACCAGCATACAGATTTAGGGCCTTTGCAGACTGCTAGAAATAGTGCAAATTGAGTGCAATTTAAGGGTTAGGGTTAGGATTAGGGAATCATGGGAACTGTATTTTATTGTGGCACCAGAGCTCTCTGACAGAGAAGGCACAATGTCTCAGAAAAAAAACCCAATTCCCATGATTCCCTAGCACTAACCCTAACCCTTAAAGTGGACTCAATTTGCACTATTTCTGGCAGTCTGCAAAGGCCCTTAGAAAGGACAGAAACCTTATTTATGTTTTCAAAAGTCCATGCAGCAGCATCAAGTACTTGTAAAATTTATAAAACTATTCCAACATCTATTCTACTTTTCTGGCCCCTGAACAAAGGTCTTATGCAATGTGAAATGAGAATAGGAACAGGAAATAATGGGAACTGAAAATGAGTTTTAGAGGCTGTTAGACAGAGGTTTAGTGTAAGCACTTTGTCTCTCTAAGCTTTGATTACTTATGTTTCTTCATTGGTACACTTTGGTCTCCATTAGAATCTACAAAGACAAGAAAACTGAATGCTAAGAGTACTTGTCAGCAATGAAAATGATCTCTATATTTATGCAGACATTAGGCTATTACCATAGAAATAAAGAATGCAAAGAGCCAAACCAACACAAATGACATTGTGTACGCATGCATTTTAGAACAGCTAAGTGGCGTGACCTTGTACACTATCTTTGGGATAGCAATGGAAATAGGTCTTGAGGACCTACATTAAAAAGGCATGCTTCCCCCACAATAAATCAAGCTCACTCATAGACCGATCAATAAAACAAGACCTAGACTAACCTTTGAAGGGCTCTTGTTACGTTAAATTGCTTCTCTAACATAATATAATCAGTATAAACTGTTCAAGGTCTTCCTCTGTAATCATCACAGAACCATCTAGATGCAGAGGCAGAAATTCCAGAAACAGAGACATAAAATAGAGGAATGGAATCTTTATTTGCTATTTTTTTCAAACATTTTTGGCATACTTCAGTCAAGCAAATTGTCTGCTGGCTATTTAATATCTGCTTTGCACTGTGTCCTGACATATCTGTGTATTCTCTTTCTTGTCCCTCACCTCTTCATCTCCACTCTGCCACTTTAACTTCTAAAAATGAGACAAAGATAAGTTCCATAGCAAAAGGATACAGCACCATAAATGTCCCTGGTTCAGTCAATAACATCCTCAGTTGTCAGATCTCAGAAATAGTGAGACTTCTTGCCTGAAAGTCTGGAGATCTGCCTATTGGAGAAAAGCAAAGGCAGGGAACCTATTTTGGCTCAAGGAGTGAATTGCCTTTCAATAATCAAAGAGGAGTGGGGACATTCCCAATGCTACTATATGACTCCTGGCATACTTGTCCACCTCCCCAAAGACTCAAATACACACACATTCACTCACATGCCCATCCCTTCACTTGCTTACTCACAATACTTACACATCCGCTTGTGCTCATATATTATATATATATATATATATATATATATATATATATATATATATATATATATACATTATATGTAAAGTGGACTCCAATATATCCCCCATCATAGCATTTCTTGATAAAATTTAATCAAAAGAGGTTTGGCATTGCCATCCTCTTATACTGGGAAAGTTTGACCTGCTGAAGGTCATTCAGTGGTTACTCATTGCTAAGTAGGATTTAGAATTTTTCTCTCCCAGAATCTTAGGCCACATCCACATGGGCCAGAATACTGTGGGAGCAGCCCAGAGTATTCTGGCCCTGAAACTGCCTGGACTTCTACCATTAACTGGGCACTCCATAGTGATGCTGAGTGGCTGGTCCTGCTGTGCACATCCTGCTGTGCTGCCCACCTCGTCATTCCCTCTGTGGCTGAAAACAAGGCATCCAGCAGCACTCACATAGCCTCAGAGGGAGCAACTCATGCCAGCAGATTTGTCAGGTGGCACAGTAGGATGCATGTTTGAACAGCCACCTGGTGTTACTTCAGAGGGCTTTGGATTTTCTGGGAAGATCCAGAGCAATAGGTGAGTTTATATAACACATGTTTGATGTTTGGTGCACCAGTATCAGGGATTGGGACCTGCATCATCTGGACTGATTTCCCTGAGGTTGGGAGGAATACATGTTTTTAGGCCCATGTGTACACAGCCCTAGTTCAGCACTATGTTGTGTTGGCTCCCACATACAATATTTATAGACTGCTTTATTCTCTATATTTGCAGAGCAATCCTCTGTATGTCTACTCAGAAGCAAGCCCCATCAAGTTCACAACTGCATTTGATTGAAGTCTTAATTTATATCCTGTCTCCAAGTCAACGTGAATAGTTCCTGCCCTCCCATATGGTCCTCAGAACAAACCTCCACGTTTGGTCAAAGACAAGAACTGGACAAAGGAACCATTAGGATCTCATTTGTCATGTGCCCCAGATTGGATTGCAATCCCTGTCCATACTCTTGTTAATTTTTTCCCCGTACCCCTGGTTTCATTGTGCACCTCTCCCACCCCCATTCCTCATGCTAATTAAACACACGCTCCATGCTGGGGCCCTTTACAGCCTCTCCTTCAATATAAAACAGGGTAGTTTAAATCTCTCTCTTTCAAATCATGTATAACATGTACAGTTTATGACAGTTATGTTTTCACATAGCTTCTGATTACACAAGGACTGGCTTGATTATGCAAGGAGGAATTTATTACGAGAGATCCTCTAAAATGAGTGATGTGACACAATGCAGAGTGCCACTGTCCTGGATAAACTGACCAAAGCCACCATGGTTTGACTTGCTTATTCCTCCTAAGTATTTATGGAAATGGGAAGAATCTCCAGTACTTTGTTGCTTACCCGAATGAGGTCAGTTTCATCCATATAGTAGAACCTGTCACCTCATACATCTGTGGAGATAGAGGCAACCATCAATTGGGATACAAGGGGCTGGAGGGGAAGCCAAATCCCTTTTGTTAGTATCCAGCTGCACAAACAGAGGTGGAACATAGACATGGAAAAATGGAAATAATCCTCAGTCTCATCTCTTGCAAAGCTGACAGCACTTTTTGACTTCTGGGAAGAGATACCTATAGATGGCTGATTAGCTAAAGTGATTAGAAGGCAACCAGAGCAGAAACCAAAATGTAGAGGCCAAAAACAGAACTGAATTGCTATCATCTTTGTTTTGATTAAGGCCTATACTTATAACTGTTGTTTTTATGGGATATTTACCGGTACTTCCCCTTTTCTTGTTAAACACAGCAGTCTCATCTGCATCAAAAGCAAAGCACTAGGCTAGGTTGGACCCCAGTGTTTTTCATATCCAGTTGTCTAATCAAAGTTTTTTTGAATCAAGCCCTGACCATCTGCCTATTAGATGCAACTGAGGGTACTATATATTTGTCCAAAGTCATCTTATCATATGGTCTGGTGCAATTTTTTTAACACCAGTTTCAGGAATTATTTAAGTTTATTATTTCATTTTAGCAAAGTAAATTGAATTTCTGCTGTAAACCTGAATTCTATGAATCACCGCAGCAGCCCAACTAATCTAAGTTAATGGATATAATAACAGATTACAAAAGAACCTGATTTCAGCACACTGATTGGGTCCTGGAACATTATTTCAGTGTGGAAATGAAGTCTGCAGCAATTACGCTAAGGAATGAGAGAGTAAACTAGTGTCAATGGAGCCTTCTAAATAGAAAGCTCTTCTTTTTGCTATGTGCACCCTGATGGATGTGTGCCTTATATCGCAGAATCTATAAAAAGTTTTAAGTCTAGAAACTTTTACATTACTGATTTATTCTTTTTCTCAGAGGAATTTTTAAAAAACATGTGTACTGAATTGCTAAGGTGATTATGGAGATACAGATTTTTTTTTGTAACAATTAAAAACAAAGACCAGAATCCTCTATGGCAGTTCCAAATGTGACCATTATGTATTCTTCATCCCAGCATAGCCTCTAGTTTAGAAATGGTTCTCTGGGGGTCATTCCAGATTATGTTGCCATCCACCCCTCGCTGAGCTACCTCCAGCATGAGGATGACCTGCAACTGGGTCTTGGTTTTGGCTGTCACACCAGAGATCATTTAAAGGTAGCACCATCAATTAGCTGCTTCCTGACCAACAGGGGGAAAGGCACCTATCAATCACAGTGGTTGCCTCTGGTTAAGATGGAGGGGTCAGGTCAGTATTCACTAAATAACACTGTAATGATAGTGCTTACACTTATGTATCCGCTATACAGGAGTCTGGAAAATGAAAATATCTGCAGTTTTGTTGTTGTTGTTAACTGTCCTCAAGTTGATCTCAACACATGGCAACCCTAGAGATGAGACATCTCCAAAATCCTCTGTCCTTTATTGCTCTACTTAATTCCTGCACCTCATACCCATGAGCTCCTTAATAAAGTCTAGCATGTGCCATTCCTCTCTTCCTATTTCCCTCCACCTTCCCCAGCATTATTGTCTTTTCCAATGAGCCCGCTCTTCTCATGATATGTCTGAAGTACGAAAATCTCAGTTTGATCATCTTGGCTTCCAGGGAGGTTTCCAGTTTGATCTGCTCTAGGACCCACTTGTTTGTCCTTTTGGCTGTCCGTGGGATCCTCAGCACTCTTCTCCAGTACCACATCTTAAATGAATTGACTTTCTTCCTATCATCTTTCTTAACTGTCCAGCTCTCACATCCATACATGCTAACAGGGAATACAATGGCTTGTATGATTCTAACTTTTGTGTTGAGTTGTGTATCTTTGCATTTCAGATTCTTTTCTAGTTCTTTCATAGCCACCCTCCCCATTCTTAGTCTTCTTCTAATTCCTGACTGCAGTCCCCATTTCTATCAATGTGTGATTCCAGGTATGGGAATTCTTTTACTATTTTTATTTCTCCACTGTCTAGGTTGAACTTATGAAGGTTCTCAGTGGTTATTATTTTTATTTTCTTTGTGTTCAACATTACGCCTGCCTTTGCACTTTCTTCTTTGATCTTCCTTAGTAGGTGTCCCAGGTCTGTGAGGTTTTCTGCTAGTATTATAGTGTCACCTGAATATCTTAGATTGTTGATATTTCTTCCTCCTATTTCCACTCCTCCTTCTGTGTCCAACCTGTTTTTCTTGTTTTTACAGAGAGGCAGGAGATAAATAAATAGATGATATTATTATTATTATTATTATTATTATTATTATTATTATTATTATTATTATTATTTGTTCTGCATATAAGTTGAACAGATAGGGTGAAAGGATGCAGCCTTTTCTGATTCCTCTGCCCACTGGGAACTGTTCTGATTCTCCATGTTCTTTTTGGACAGTAGCCTCTTATCCTCAGTACAGATTCCTCATTAGGACTATGAGATGTGTTGGCACTCCCATGTTTTTAAGGGCATTCCATAGCCTTTCATGATCTAAGCATTCAAGGGTTTTGCTATAGTCTATAAAACACATGCTGATTTTCTTTTGGAATTCCCTGGTGTGCTCCATTAGCTATCATATGTTTGCAATGTGGTCCCTTGTGCCTCTTCCTTTCCTGAACCCTGTTTGGACCTCTGGGATTTGTCTCTACATGTGTGGTTGGAGTCCATGTTGCAGTATTTTAAGCATAATTTTACTTGCATGGGAGTTCAATGCTACGGTCCTGTAGTTGCTGCAATCCCTTGTGTCTCCCTTTTTGTGGATGAAGATGTATATTGATCATTTCCAATCTGTTGGCCATCGTTTTGTTTTCCATATCTGTTGACATATATTGATTAGCACTAGAGTGGACTCTGTCAATGTAGACTGCAGCAGTTAAATTGGAATATCATCTGTTCCTGTTGATTCGTTTTTCACGATTTCTCTTATTGCAGTTTCCACCTCGCTTTTTAGAATTTGGGGTTCATCTTCATATGGTTCTTCATTCCATGTGTCCTTCATTTTGTCACCTTTTTTGTATAGTTCTTCTGTGTATTGTATCCAACATCTTTTTATTCCTTCCTGGTCTTGAATTATGTTATTTTTATTCTCATATGTTCCCTGAGCTGTGGATGACACCACTTCATACTGCAAGGAGTAGAGTGTGGATGACACCACTTCATACTGCAAGCATGTGGCTCACATGATTGGTTATTTCTACAATTTGTTTTTTTTTTAATTCCCCTGACTATAGGGAACTAGATGACATATTACCTTCATTACCAATACTTCCATACTTTGGTAATAATATTCAGCACTTCCTCATAAACAATAAACCCATCTCTCATCACAATATTGAATTAACAGATTACAAGTGAGCTTCCAGTTTTCAAATGGTTATATAGACAAGATGTTATACAATATGTTTGCTTGTTTGTTTAATAAAATACTTCTGTCTCACCTTTCATCATAGGATCTCAAGGTGGTGTACCCCATATAAACAATTTAAAACTTCCATATTAAAAGCATAAGTAATTTTAAAAAGGTAAAAACATTACATATGATCATGGTTAAAACTACTTTAAAACAATGTACATGTATACTTTAAAATAAATTAGTCCTCAACAGCTTTTATTAAACCCATGTTTTGTCTTGGCACTGGAAAGAAAACAATGTTAATATTAGTCAGACTTCCAATCAGGGTGCCGCAACTGAAAAAGCCCTCTCCCATCACCTCAAAAACCTCATATTGCCCCCACAGATGGGACACAGAGGAAAGCCCCTCCTGTGTACCTCAATTCTCAGGCAGTTTTAGAAAGAAAGAGAGAGAATGAAAGAGAGAGAGAGAGAGATTGTGATTCCCTCTTCCTAGACATTGCAAAACTTTCATCTCTGTCTTGTCTGCCTTTTTTTTTTTTAAGCCTTGGCTGTGTGTCTTGATAATTTCTCATCTTGCCTACTACAGTCTTCTTTTTTCTGGTTTTCTATTGGTTCATGACTGTACAGTTGCTTGCAACTATCCAGTACTCTGCTGTCGACATTATTAATCTCTTTCTTGCTGTGAACATATGACTCCACTCCTTAATTTTCCTAACTTTTCATGACCTCCTGCTCCTTTATCTCTTTACATTTACATCCCAATACATCCCCTTCCTGTGACTTATGCCCAATAAGCTCTATGACTTCAACTGTCCAAGGATCTCCTGAAATGACTCCACTCATTTCCCCTTGACTGAGGAAATGATCATGTGCAGCTTTTAAACTGCAATTAAAATGGAAAATTATACCCTCGGTGATAATTATTTCATGGTGTCACATCTGACTCAATGCTGCTGTGTCTCAAAAACATGGTTTGAGTACACTTTTTCATTGATGGAGGGAAACCTGTCAATAAGCTCCCAGTTGCACTGCTGTACCATTAGTTCTCATGTACTACAAGTTCCTCTCAGAGCAGTTCTGACATTGGTTAGTCACATGATGTCAGTCTCCTCCTTTCCCCACTCTAGCTATGCCCAAGCAGTCTTTTTTCTTTTTTTCACTTTCTTTGCTTTTCTCTCATCTTTGCCTTACTAAATCACATTGCAATAATTGTAAAACTGCATTAAAAACAAAAATATTAAAAAACAAAACAAATGAAAGGTATGCGTTCATGCATTCAGAAGGGCATAGGGCAGGAAGGTTAGGGAGGAGTGTAGCAGAGAAAGCAAGGAACTGTAGATGGCAGAAATCGTCCCAATCTTGTTGTTCAAGGGATGTGTCATAAGGAAAGCTCCCAAACTGCAATGTTTAACTATAGTTGTGGCAAGAGTGAGGCTTCTGTAATAATGTCCTGGATCTACCTCCCAGAATGCCTACGTTTGACCACCTACCTCCCTTATTGAAGTCCCTCCTCCCAAATCACCTTCTCTCCCACATGGAATACTTTTAATTGCTTCCCTATGCCCCAAATGAATAAAGAAAATAAATGAAAGATGATGGTATGACATCACTTTGAACCCTAATAATAATTTTAAAATATTGTTTAGGAGAAGAAAGCATTTAATCACTTTTAAAACAACTGTAACAACAATGTTTGGTAATAAACCTAGTGGTTTCCACCCATTCTGTCTAAAGTCCCAGATATGACTTTGCTGGATTATGATCACTTACTGGTGAAATAAATGGACTTTGAATATTCTCAGTGGCACTGTCCATTTTGCACCCATTTCTTATCTTCCAAGAAACCAGTTTTGAGGATTGAAAAACCATGTTCTGTAGCTCAGAGTCTACCTGATGGTCAGAAAATCTCATTTACAAACTATTCTAGATTTTTTAAAAACAAAATAGGCATCATAAATTTACTTACTGACACAGAGAAATATGCTTTATACTTTTCAAATTGTGTAGGGGAAATAATTCCAATAAAAAAGAAAGTAGCATACTGATAAATGCATTGATGTATATGACTCTTCTTATAAAATTGTAGTTGCCAATATCAAGAACTCAACTCTTTTAAAAACATTTTTTGGCCTTAAGAGATGTTTGCATAAGAAATAAAATATTATGAAATACTATAAAGTAGGAAATGAAATTAAGTGATACATACTTGCACTGCATTTTTGTGTGGAATTTTTGCATTTCCAATATGCAGGATTTGACACAGAGTACAAGAGAGGTGGTGCTAAATTAAAACTTTTAATAGCAACTAGACTTGGTGGCTCTCATGAGATGTATAAGCTTCCACTTTATTTTTTAAGATGAAGAACATTGCCGTCCCAAGGCTAATACTTTATGCTTTATTTTTTATTTATGTATCTACATTAAAATATAAGCCTCTCCTTTGAAGAATTAATGTGTTAGAAGTTAAAGTAGAACATAAAAGAGCAGACCACAAAGATGTGAATTTGGAGACACTACAGGGAGACAGAAAAACGGAAACTATAGAAAATGTGAAAGCAAGTCTTTCACAGTTCTCCAATTCTCTGTGATGCATTTTCAGTGTGATCTTTTAGGAACTTCTGTTTTTTTCAATGTGATCTTTTCAAAACCTCTGTTTTTTATTTAATGTAGATTGCCACAATATATAAAGTATACTTAGTAACTTGCTACCACATTCCTAGCAGATCTGCTGTTTTGCTTGTGGGGAAACATTATCTTCATTTTATGGGGGGGGGGGGGAATCACAGGAGTAAGATGGGATATAAATGAACGAACAAACAAACATTTCCTCCTTTTTCGGCAGATGAAAGGTAGCATCAGGAGACATAGCACTAGAAATGTAACAATGTGACACATGTAGATCTCCCAATGCAGGGTATCATCCATAACATAATTGTTTTGAGGCAAAGGTGCAGATATGCAAGTCTAAGCAGCCTACACTGAGCATGAGAACATGGAAAACTTTGTTGATACAAGAACACAGCTGATAACACAGTGGTATTCTACTGAAGCATTAGTAGTATTTCCTCTGGCATCAATGTTCCAGATTTGTTTGCTACTGTCCAATCACAAAATGCTATTGCAGAGAACTGTGAAGTTCTTCAGAGGTTTCTTTTAGGCTTGCATAATGCAGTGGCCCCTTGGTATCTGCTGGGGGTTGGTTCCAGGACCCCTCTTCTGATACCAAAATCAGTGGGTGCTCAAATCCCCTTATACACAATGGCATAGTAAAATAGTGTCCCTTATATAAAATGGCAAAATCAAGATTTGCTTTTTTGAATTTATGAATTTTTGGAATATTTTCAAGCTGTTGAATCTGTGGATGCAGATAATAAAGAATAATGATACCTCTCATTATTCTTTCCCTAATGGTGGCCACTGGGGATTGTTCTCTATTAGCCAAGGGATTTCTATTAACAGAGGCTGAGAGTGTGGCCCCAAAGCCTTGACCAGCAATCCACATAAAGTGAGCATTGGAACATTTACAACAATTCTCTGCCATGCATGCCATTTGAGATTCAATGGCAGACTTTCAGAGTTTCTGCATCAGTAAACTGATGTGATAAGCCAGGGGTAGGCAACCTTTTTGAGCCAGGGGCTGGGTTGCTGTCCCTCAGATAATGGGGGAGGGGGGAACGAAGCACCCAAAATAAATAAATAAATAAATAAATAAATAAATATTTTTTTAAAAAAATAAAAAATAAAAAATATGCATGCACACTCTCTCAGCCCCAGAAAAGCCATGGCAAAATCCCTGTGCAGATTTTGCCAAGAAAACCCCAAAAACAAGTAATAACAACAATAATCAATATCATCATGGTGGTCAGCAGTGGCGGCGGGGGGCGGTGGGGGCAGCGGGAGGTGGCGGCAGCAGCAGCGGCAGTGGCAGGACCAGCCTGGGGCTGGTCCAAAGGCCTTGGGGGGGCACATCCGGCCCTGGGCCTTAGGTTGCCTACCCTTGTGATAAGCATTCCCTGCTAAGATCCATTCAAGTGAATTGACAGAACAGTAGCAAATAAATATGTTTACAGTTTTTTTAAAAAAGTTTAAAATTGTCATGTTGAAGTGATGACAATGGCTGCAACATAAATAAACATCATTTTTGTATACCACAAGATCTAAAAAGGATCACCTTCTCAAACACTAAAGTGTCTTGATCCAACTCTATCCTTTTTAAGTTTTGGAGAAGAAAGAGAGCCTACCTTTACCAGTGCCATAATGTGTGTGGGTGTGCATGTGTGCATGTGCATACATGCACTTGAGTGCATATAGCGAACATGCTCTGGACTTAAATATAAACTTTATAGCAGTATTACTCAAAGTGGTGGTCCCTGGTCCTGTAATTCCAGGAAGGAAAGAAAGAAAAAATGTTGATTCCCCCATACACTGAGAATCAGTCCTTTAAAGTGTCCATCTGTCCAGAGTACTGGAATAATTTTCAGTACCTTGGGTGAACCTTTTAAACTTCAGCCTAAACCCTGGACCAGACTCACCACCCCACTTGTCAGAATTATGGTTTTGGTTAATTTGTGGTTAAGCTAGTTTAGCAGCAGAAACAATAAGCATGTACTCCACAGGTATTTAATAAAAAGAACTGGTAAATAAACAGGATACATAGGTAGGTAAAAAAAACTTACTTTATTCTTACATCTAGATTCTACAAAAATAACTAATCAGTAGAGAAAACTATACTTTGGTCCAGAGGTACCTAAATAGGTAACCTCCATGTGTGCAAGTAAAAAGGAAAACATCTTTAGGAGCAAAGCCTGGTTTCTGTGTCCATGCTTGGTAAGAGCAGAGAGGAAAGTGTGCTACCAAACAAAGAATCATACAAATTTATTACCCCTAGGAAGAATCCCCAGGAAGCAGAGGGGTATGGGAAGTGACCTCTTCACAGACACACTGACCAAATGACCATAGAGATCCATCAGTGTTTCTGTGTAGAAGACACTGACCCTTGTCAAAGGAAAAACATAAGCTACACACAAACATTGATGCTAATGCTCAACACCACTGACATGGAAGCCATCAGCTTCCACTATATGCAAGTACGTGTGAATTCAAAAATGTTAAGTGTGGAAGGGTAAAACCAAAATGCATATAAGATGCTCTGTCATGAAGTTTAAAGATGCTTCCCTTTAGATGTACCTTAATATCTGAGTTGTGTGTGGATTGTTTCTCCCTGATGGGTGAGTTTGAGTATTTGGGCTAGGGATCTGATCCCTCCTTTAGCATCAGAAGCAAGCAGTTGGTCAGCAAGCAAACCAACAGAGAAACAGCTCTGAAAACCCATTCCATGAAAGCATTTTTTGCTAAATGCAAGTGTAAGAACTCCCAGCCGGAAAGGTCTGAAGGAGTGCAAACGCCTTGAAATCCTCAAGGAATGAAAACATTTCATCTTTTATTTTCAAATGTCAGAACCTCTCCAAGTCCCATGGAAGAGGTGTGGGAGCTGGCATATCTGAAAATAACTTTAATTAAACCTTGCATCAGCATGCAAGTTTGGGGAGCTTAAGGGCTTTTCCTCGTGTTTAAATATTTTATTGTTTTTCAAATAGACACACATGATAATATCATAAATACACAATATGGAAATTGCACAGCAAACAAGGCATGAGAGTTTGCTTGCCAAGTAGCATTTTCCAATCTCTTCCAGCTTTGTATAGCCATTCTGGATAAACCAATTAATGGGAATGCAAGGTCCATTTATTTCTGTGGTTCTTTTTTTAAAAAAAATAAAAGAATAAAATACAGCATCTTCAGCTAACTTAACAAGAATTAGTAATGTGTTTCTTTCACTTAAAAATTGCCTCAGGCCTTTTTTTTTCCTTGGTAAAGCTTTATTTATTGGCATTAAATCAAATTGCTTAGATTGTATCATTCAAAAAACTCAGTCTTGCAAAAGTTCTTGCATCTGGATTTGTTTATGAGTCACAAACAGACAGAGGAATAAATGGTGCTTATCTGTGCTGCCTCTCTTTTCACCACTGAAGTTCAGTCATAGTTAAATGGAACAAAAAACAAAACAAAACTGAGTGGCATGAAGATTTTCCTAAAGGACTGATGAAGAGGGAAGGAATCTCAGTGCAAACGTATTTTTGTGCAGGCAGCATAATGCCCTCTAAACACACCTCAAGAGAAGAGGGACTTCCTGGCACTCTGTGGCTGGCTCAGCCAAGCACTCTGCATATGGAGAAGGAGATGTCACAATGGTTGCCATATGCAGCCACTGCAACATCTTACAGAGGGTGCAATCTCACAAGGCCAGTGAGGGCCTTATTGCATGGAGGCCTCTCTCATTGCAATTCCATGGACTGCAAAAATTGGGCTGGCATTCTTTTATCCTACATCTTTGATCTCAATGCAGAATTAGAGCACCTGTTAATGCCCAAACTTCTTCACGCTGCCTTCTCCAGTTCTGCTCTACCTATCTCTCCTCCACTCCATTCCCCAGGAAAGCCATGTGGCTGGAAGGAGGCAGGGGAAGAGGAGGGATAAAGGAAGGAAAGCATGTGTGAGAGAGTGAGGTGTTTTATAAAAAACAAAATGTCATCTAATGCAGAGGGATGGGGCAACTTTTTTCAAAGGTTAATTCTTGGAAGCTTCCAGGAGAGTCATTCACTCCTTTATTTGTTCACACACACACACACACACACACACACACACACACACACACACACACACAGGCAGCCCCATCCTTTTCAACAATCCCAATTTGGTAGAGACAGTCACAATTATCCCCCCTTTGTCCTCAGTTTATTTCCATTGCTCCAAACTGAATTCAAAGTGCCAAAGTAGTTTGCACTCAGTTAATTCAGCAGCTAGGAGAGGAGAGGGCAGAGTCTTACCCTTCCTTGTAGACTCATGTAAAACCAAGCTGCTGCAGCTCACCTAGCTTATGTGTTCCTCATTCATAACTTTTGCCATCTTGATTGTCCTCTGATGTTGCTTGGTGATAGTGTCTTGATTTTTATCTGTGAAATGTTGGAGGTTATGCAGTCCCAGGCATCCAGAAAGGCAAAGGGCAAAAATAAATAAATAAATATTAAGATCTCTTCCTCATCCCTCCCTCTCCCTTGGAACAACAGGAG
>CM034703.1:85186325-85196328 GCA_020142125.1 Phrynosoma platyrhinos
ACCTACATTGATTTTAGGCAACTTTAACATTCGCCTGGATGACCCCAAAAATCCTTCATCATCTCGCTTTAGTTCTCTTCTTGCTTCTTTTGGCTTTCATCCTCATTCTACTTCTTCAACCCATTCTCTTGGTCACTGCCTTGATTTAGTTTTTGCTGACAAGTGTATCACTTCTGACTACCTGGCATCTGATTTCCCACTATCTGATCATCATTTAATTTCATTTACTCTTGCCTATATCCCACCTCCTCGTCATACTGCTCAACGTTATTTTCGCGATATTCGGTCTATTAAGTGTGACCTTCTTAGTCAGTCCTTGGACTCTTCCCTCTCTTCTTTATCTATTGGGGACTCTGCTGACTCAGCGATGTCTTTATTTAACTCCACTCTCTTGACAGCTTTGCCCCTGTATCTGTTCGCGTGTCCTCCTCTACGAACAAAAGGCCTCAGCCCTGGCTTACTCCCATAGTTAGGTTCCTCCGGTTGTGCTATCGAGCAGCCGAACGTCTTTGGAAAAACTCCACTGCTCCATCCTGGATTCGCCCCTTTTCGCTTGCCACCCCTCACTTCTGGAACCTTCTTCCCCCTCAAACATGGGCCATTACTTCTTTATCCACCTTCAAATCTGAGTTAAAGACTATTTTGTTCAGGGAGGCATTCCCTGGTATTGTCTGATATACATTTACTTGTTTTCTCACTTAGGTTTACAGTGGATGTTGTTAGTAATTGTTGTAATTGTCTTTGTTTAAACTGACTTTTATTATTTTGCTCATTGTTTTAACTTAGATTGTACGCCTCTGGCAGGTTTTATTTGTTATTTGTTTTATTCTTGATTGTCTTTTGTACAGCGCTGAGTACACTGACAGTGCTCTAGAAATAAACTTTAATAATAAATAAATAAATAAATAAATAAATAAATGTCCTTGGACGTTGCCTACAGTCCTATAGGGCCACATTTTTCTACTACTCCTCTCCAGTATCTAGGATACTTGAGACTGCCCTAGAAGATGCTTAGTGAACTTCTGTGCTAATATTTCCAATTCCTAGCTCTTTGTGTCTTAGGAGTTGGGTGGGCAAGAGACTGGGTAATGGCGAATCCTGTCAACACTTTCTGACTCAGACACTTTCTGGTTCTGAAGGGGGAAGCTTGAAGGCACACGCTATAAATGCACAGAGCCTGCTTCAGGGGCCTGTGTGAAAAGAGGAACCTTTGATTTTAAATCCTGTCAGCAAATGTCACCTCTGGCAGACTGGATTATGGGACAAGGACTAGCTTCAGCTACAGTGTTTATTTGAACAGACTGAACTTGAGATGGGAGGGTTTGGACAGAGCCTTATTTAAAAGGTTCACACTGGAAATGATTTTTCACACAATATCTCCCCACACCCACCCCTCACTGCAGCTTCTTGGGTATTATTTTCTTCCTTTTACATTCAAAGCATTAAGGGGGACAAAAAGCCCTGCTCCCGAAAGATAAAAAAGGGAACAGGAGAATTTCTGGCCTTGATGCACATCTCTAAGCATTCCAGTAAATTCTGGGTCTAGGACAGAGCAAAAGGCCTGAATATGATCAGAGGTATTAAAGAACTGCTGGCTGCAGTTTTGAGTAGTGAAGGAGTAGGGATTTGGCTCCTCTTCTTGCCATCTGTTCCTTGTCCAGGGGAATGTGTCTCTGATCAGTTGTTTTGGAGGGCCAGTTATAAATTGTTGCCCGTGGCATGTTTTTAGACATGGAGGACATATCTCCTCTGCTAAGCCGTCCTCTGGCCTGCTTCATGGCAAATCTATGACAGTCAGAGCCAGGAATTGTTGGCTATGAACACAGCCTTTGACAAGCAGTATTCTGGCACTGTTTTTATCCTGACTTAAGTTGTTGTGTGTATTTGCAGAAGAAGGAGAGACAAAACAATTCAAATTGATGGAGGGGAAGAAGAGGATTTAATCTAGTCTGCTCCAGCAGAGGTGAAGCAACAAAGACCAGTATATGAGACATTTTAAGCACCAGAGGAGTTTAGGCATAGCAAAATATCCTATTGTTGGGAAAGGATTCATCAATTTAAACTCTACTGGCCCACACTTAGGAACGTAGCAAAGCTCAAATAAAGCTTAAGGAAGGAGGTGCTGGCAACAGCCAAGAAGTGACTTGTGTTTGGAAAATGCCACATGAATTTATATAATTATCCTTTGTAGCAGTTTTATAGTCCAGTCTCTCCAACCTTGTTTATTCAAAGAAAAGCTCTGTTGATTGTAGGGGTAGGACTACTAAGATTAGAATTCTGGCATTACTGATTTATAGAGGTATGTGTGTCTGTGTGTGCTGTCACAACAATATGTTTGTGTTATTTGTATCCTCATAATAAATGGGAAGCTAAGGATGAGGGGTCTCCAGTATCCCCCAATAAGTCTCCAATAGTTGCAAAGATCTGGGAGAATAAATCAAACTAGAATCCAGACCTCCTAAATCCAATTTCTGATATTTCCTATTTTGGTAATATTTTATCAAAGACCAGGTTAGTTCTTTTCTAAATAAATAAATAATAAATATCAGCAGCATGAAGAAATTGATCAGTTTTGCTCTCTTTTTGCTCCCTTATGCCATTTACATAGTGCAAATAGTATAGTAAGTCCTCTGTAACCATTGAATCAGACTGGTAGTTATTGATTTAAAGCAGGTATGGGCATCTTTGAATGAAACTGGACCATCCCTGCTAAATCAGGACAGTTGGAGAGTATGAAATTGTGATGGTTTAAAAAAAATCACAATAGAAATTCAGGGAAATTTGGAAAATTAGTGGGGGGGGGGCTTCAGGGGCCACTAGAGTGGGACTTAGGAGTCACATGTGGCCCATGGGCTGAACTTTCACTAGCTTGGATTTAAAATATTTAATGCAATAGTCCTTTAGCATATTGGCACTGGTGGAAATCTAAAGCAACTGTTGTGGATTTTTTGGGTCTCCAAGCAGGCTGAGGGGTGGTGAAAGAGGAAAACGTTTGACTTTTGCATGCAGATGGTAGTTTTTAAAGCTTGGGCACCATGTCCTATTTTGGGCTGGTACCAGGGTTCTCTAACACAACACAAGTTTTTTTTTGTTTGTTTGTTTTTTGTTTTTTTGAAAATGCATATAAATCATAGTTGCCAAATTATGTTGGTCTTCTGGTTTGATATATGAATTTGTCTGGTTCAGAATGCTTGCCTATAATAGGAACTGTGGGCCATTTGCTCCAGAAGTTCTTCTCCATCTCAATTTATTAAAGATTACAGGCATACATAGCGATATAAATTTTTGTAAATTTCATTCCCCCTTACCACAGTGGATTTTTTTTCTTATTTTTTTTTACTCCACTGCCAGAAAGTCCTTGAAATGGTGCAGTTTGGAACTTATTTTTTGAAAAAAGCAAGTGCAGAAAACATTTCTGTCAAAAATACAATATTGATGCACAGAAAATGTTCCTTTCTGTGCATGTTTCCCTGCCCCATGGGTTTTCCAGGACATGGGTAATTGTGCACATTGAAATTTCCTAAAATTCAGGAAATGTTTTGTTCAATATAATAATAATAATAAATAATAATAAAATTTATTTATATCCCGCCCCTTTGAGATCAATCGGGGTGGCAAAAAAAAAAAGTACAATATAAAATACAACACAGTCTAATTCCCTCCCCCCCCCTTAAAAAGTCAGTAAACCAATAACAAATTAAAAATTGACAATTAAAACACATCAATAAATATACAACCATACAGAACGGCAGCTGTAGCTCTCATTAGATATTCTGGGGGGGGGGGGCTTGAGAACTTCTCTGGGGGAGGGTTCCTGAGGCCGGGGTTATTTATTCTGGAAAGGCCTGCTGGAAGAGATCTGTCTTGACAGCCTTTTTAAAGCTGTCTAAAGATGTCAATTGACGGATCTCATCCGGGAGGTAGCCGAGAGCCAAGTTCTTTGAGGCTGTAGACAATTCCTCCCAGAAGACCAGAGTGCGCGGGGAGGATTATAAGGGAGAAGGCGGTCCCTGAGATAGTTTGGACCCAAGCCATTTAGGGCTTTAAAGGTAACCAACACCTTGTACTGGGCCTGGAAACTAATAGGAAGCCAGTGGAGGGTCCTTAGTACTGGAGTAATATGGTCCCTCCTAGATGTTCCCAACACTATTCTGGCCGCCATATTCTGAACAAACTGCAGTTTCCGAACCAAGCACGAAGGTAGCCTCATGTAGAGTGCATTGCAGAAATCTAGACGTGAGGTTACCAGCACATGCACAACAGTCTCAAGGTCCCTTACTTCCAGAAAAGGGTGTAGCTGGTGTATCAGCCGAAGCTGATAAGAGGCGATCCTGACCTGATTCACCCGATTCGTCATCAGGAACAACAAGTCAAGGAGCACCCCCAAGCTGCGAACACAGTTACTGGAGGAGAGTGTGACCCCATCCAGGACTGGAGGTTACAACCCAATTCTTGGTTTCGGGGCCGCTACTGTGAGCACCTCCATCTTGTTTGGATTCAGTTTCAATCTGTTTTTCCTCATACAGCCCATTACCGCCCAAAGACATTCATTGAGAGAAGAGATACCATTGGAATTTGAGGCCGACGACCGAGACATGTAGAAATAGATTTGGGTGTCATCAGCGTACTGATAACACCCAGCTCCATAACTCCATATAATCTCACCCATTGGCTTCATATAGATGTTAAATAACATCGGGGACAGAATAGCACCTTGTGGAACACCACAGGTGAGCTCCCTTTTACTGGAGCTACTGTCCCCGAGCAGCACCCTCTGAGACCTACTCAAGAGGAAGGACCAGAACCACTGCAATGCAGTGCCTCCGATACCTAATCCCCTCAGGCGGTCTAATAGGATGGCATGATCTATCGTATCAAAAGCCACTGAGAGGTCTAGAAGCACCAACAGGGTCACACTATCCCTGTTGATGCTCAGACGCAGATCGTCAGTCAAGGCAACCATGGCAGTCCCAACCCCAAAGCCTGTCCTGAAGCCAATTTGAAATGGGTCTAGCTCAGGGGTAGGCAACCTTTCCCCTTTAAGGGCCGAGGGACTTCAGCTCCCAGAATCCCAGGAGCTATTGGCCAACATGGGACTATTGGCCAACATGGCTGAGGCTTCTGGGAGCTGAAGTCCCTCGGCCCTTAAAGGGGAAAGGTTGCCTACCCCTGGTCTAGCTAAATGGTTTCATCCAAGATAGCTTGGAGTCAAAGAGTAACCACCCTCTCAATCACCTTGCTCAAGAATGGTAGCAAAGAGATTGGCTTATAGTTCTTCATATTCAGGGGGTCCAGGGAAGGTTTTTTTCAGAAGCGGCCTAACAGCCACTTCCTTCAAACACGGTAGAATATATCCTTCCCTGAAGGATGCATAGATGATGTCCACAAGGAACTTCCTCAATGCATGCCCCCCCCATATGCCCAGCCATGATGGGCAAGGGTCGAGAGGGCAAGTTGTTTTCCTCACACTACCAAGGAGCTTGTCCATGTCATCAGTACTCACAGATTGCAACTGATCCAGAATAACTTCATAGACGGAGTCACTGGACACCTCATCTACAATTTCTGTTATAAGAATGGCATCTAAGTCAGCTCTTATCTGAGAGATTTTATCTGCAAAGAAGTTGTTAAACGTATCACAACAGCCTGCCATTGGGTTAAGCAAGTGATTTGGCACAGGGGAAACCTACGTCAGCTCCCTTACCACCCTAAACAGCTCTGCCAGATGGGACTCTGCAGATGCAATACGTGCATAGGAGAAAGATCTCTGCGCTGCACGCATTGCCTCCCAATAGGACCAAAGAAAGTTCCTATGGCAAGTTCTGTCAGATAAGAGTCGAGTCTTCTGCTTGTGCTCTAGTCGTTGTCCAAACCACTTCATTTTCCTGAGCTAAGGGGTATACCATTGCTTACAGTTTGAAGCAGGATAGCAAGGACACTTGGGAGTGATCATGTCGATGACCGTGGTGAGATCAGTGTTCCAAGTATTCACCAAGGCTTCGACAGGGTTGCCAGTATTCCCAACCATTAAACCCTCCAAGGCTTTCTGGAATCCACTTGGCTCCATTAGCCTCTGAGGGAGGACCATTCTAATGGGTCCCCCCACCCCCAGAGGGGCGGATAAAGGCTCTTAGTTCCACCCTGACCAGGAAATGGTCCATCCATGACAAGGCAGTGGTTTGTTTAACCTCTGCCCACGGAAGTTCCTGTTCCATACTGAAGACCGCATTGAGTGTATGACCTGCACAGTGTGTAGGCCCAGAGACCAATTGGGATAGGCCCATGTTAGTCATGGTATCCATGAACTCCTGAGCCACACCTGTTAAGCTGGTCTCAAACAAGATGTTGAAGTCCCCCAAGACTAAAAGTCTGGGAGACTCCAACAGCAGCTCCGAGACCAGCTGTGTCAGCTCAGTTAGGGAGTCTGCTAGACAATGGGGTTGTCAGTAGACTAGCAGAATCCCTAAACTGTCCCTGGTCCTCAGGTTCAGGTACATACACTTGAAGTGGACTGTCTTCTGGACAGGTATCCTGGTCAGAGTCAAGTTGTTGTTATAAACCAGAGCCACTCCACCACCACCACCCCGCCCACTTTCCCTCACCTGCTCACTAACAGCATACCCGGCTGGGAGGGACTGCCCCATGTGACAGCGCTATCCTCTCCCAGCCAGGTCTCTGTAAAGCAAGCCAGGTCAGCATCCTCATCCAGAAGATCATGGATGATATGCATCTTATTTTTAACCAACCTGGCATTGCAATGGAGGAGAGTGAGGTTCTGTGGAATGGTTGGTCTGCTCTCCAAACTATTCTGGGAAACAGAGGAAACTGAAGGTGGGCAAGCTCTCAAATAGCGATCCTGCCTTCTTTTGTAACATATGTTTGCTCTGCTCTGGCCATATCTCCCATTCCGCAACCCAACTCCAATAGCCACCCCCACCTCATTCCCTACCTCAGGTAGAGAAGGAAAAAATAGGGCCATGAAAGGGTGGGGTAGATGGAATTAGAATAACCCTAGCTTCCAGCCCAATGTCCACAATAATCTAATCCTCTCAATATAAGCAATACAGATAACATATGTTGTAATCTAAGACAATGTTTCCCCTCCTCAGGATCCACCCCTACTACTCCTGCCGCTGTATTCCTTGGGGCAATGGTGTAAGTGGGGCTTATATAGTCCCTGTAGCCCCACAGAAGCTGTGCTGCCTCCGCAGGTGCTGAGAGGCAAAGGGAGATGGTCTTCGGGCGTGCCCATGGCCAAACGCCCAGCTGCCTCCTCTCCACTCCTGCTGCTGCCTTTCTCCAGTGTTCCTGGAGCAATGGTGGTAAATGGGGCTTATATATAGTCCCTGTAGCTCCACAGAGGCTGTGCTACTGCCACAGGTGCTGAGAGGCAAGGGGAGATGGTCTTCAGGCATGCCCATGGCCAAACACCCAGCCTCCTCCTCTCCATTCCTGCTGCTGCCTTTCCCCAGCGTTTCTGGAGCAATGTTGGTAAATGGGTCTTATATAGTCCCTGTAGCTCCGCAGAGGCTGTGCTGCCACTGCAGGTGCTGACAGGCAAGGGGAGATGGTCTTCGGGTGTGCCCAAGACCAAATGCTCAGCCTCCTCCTCTCCACTCCTTCTGCTGCCTTTCCCCAGCGTTCAGGATATTCTATCTATGCCTAATAAAAAGTTACCACTCAGGACACACTGAAAGTCACCTGCTTTGACACAAACACTGTTATTCCTTCTTGTTCTTTACTCTCAAACTCTTCAATAAAGCCCCTTATTCTTAGTGAAAGTGCTGTGAGTGTGACTTATGTGTCCAAATTACTCAACCTTCCCGGCCTTCCTGGAATAACTCTCCTCAGAGAATGAACACTGGACTTCTCCTCCCTAAGCCTTCTGTTTGTTTGTATTCTTATATTGTTATGCATTTATTGGCTTTTAAAAAAATTTCAAGTTTAATTTTGTTTTAAGGGGTGTGGGAGGGATGTGGGTGGCGGGATTTGGGACATTGGATTGTCTTTTAACTACTGTATTTTTAATTGTTGTAAGCCGCCCCGATTGCGATGCAGAGGGGCGGATTAAAAATAAAATTTATTATTATTATTATTATTATTATTATTATTATTATTATTATTATTATTAACCGAGTAGCTTTTTGTTCAGTGCGTATCAGCTGGATTTGAGTTCATTGCTTTGATTATTTCTTGCAAATTGTCATTCCCAATTCAGAGCTGGGTGTTTTTGATACTAAACAGAAACTATTGGGGGAGAAAGGCAGTAGCATGACAGGCATAAACTCAGAAGGTACTGGGAGAGTACTATTAAAGAACATACCAGCTTTTTCCTGAAAACTTACTGTGTAAAATCATAAATAATCTCGAACCTTCATACCATATTTTTAGATATACTTGCCTGTATGTCTCATGCTGCCTTTTGCTCTCTGAGCCAGCCCTTATTTTGGATTAACCGGGGGAGGGGGAGACATTTGATGACAATGGAGAGAAAGTGTTACCCCCATTCTTCTGGATCAGTTGGATGCTCTGTGGCTGCATCCGCACTGCAGAAATAATCCAGTTTGACACCATTTTAATTGCCATGGCTCAATGCTATAGAATTCTAGGAATTGTAATTTTTTTTTTTTTTTTTGGTCACAGAGAAGGCTAAATGTCTCATAAAACTGCAATTTCCATAATTCCATAGCATTGAACCATGGAAGTTAAAGTGATGTCAAACTGGATTATTTCTGCAGTGTGGATGCAGCCCATGTTCAGATTCTGGGATCAGGAAAAGCAAAGTTACATTGACTGTGCTCCAACATTTACTGAACAATAACTTCATTGTTATTTTAATGTTGCTTTGGGTACCTTTTTTTTTTTTTTTTTTTGAAAATCTTTATTGATATATTAAAAACAAAACAAAACAAAACACAACACAACAAAAACAAAATTACAATAAACAATCACATTACATAACATTATACAATAAACAAACAACAAACAAACACCAAGCACTCAACAGAACAAACACATAAATCATTTCCTGAGCTTCAACTCAAGTATATATACCTCTCATAGTCCATCACCGACGCTCTAAAATAAAATATTATCTATCTATTCCTTATTAAATCTTATCCCTTCCACTCTCTATTTAGGCAGGAGGAGCTTCAGAATTTAGACTCTATTCCAAAACTTTTAGTAGTAAATCTGAATACTCACTATTTTTCAAAAAAAGTTTTACTGGCTCCCAGATCTTTTTTTGTTTATCCCAGGGTTCCCCTCTTAAACATAAAGTTAATTTGTCTGAGACAACACAGTCTGTCAAATTATTCAGCCAGTCTTTTACCGTTGGTAAATCACTACTCTTCCATTTAGATGCATAAACCATCCTGGCAGTTGTAGTTAAGTAAAAAAGCAATTTACCGAACTTTTTTTCTAGCAAATTGTCTTCTATTATACCTAACAGGTACAGTTTAGGGTCTCTTCCTCCCTTTATTGGCACTATTTGCATTACATTCTCATGCACCTTCAACCAATAGCTTTTTGCAGTTTTACAATGCCACCAGACATGTATAAAAGAGCCCACCTCTTTACGACATTTCCAACATACATTACTGAGATTTTTCTGCATTTTCGCCAATTTAACCGGGGTCAGATACCATCGGTGCTGCATTTTTTGAAAATTTTCCGTCAGATCATAGCTCAAAGAGTATTTAAGCCTAAAAGTCCATGATTTTTCCCATTGTTCCAAGGGTATCGATTGCTTCAGGTCCCTTGCCCATTTTATCATATTATCTTTAATGACCTCGTCCTCTTGTTCCAATTTCAGCAACACCTCATAAAACTGAGAGATCCTTGGTTTATCTTTACTTTCCAGGATTTTTTCAAACTCTTCTTCCCCTCTCCCAATCCCATTAACAAATTGATCTCTCATAAACCTTGCTCTTAATTGACTATACAGAAACCATCCGCAGCTATAGCCCTTTCTTAATACCTCCTCGTGAGATATTAATTTTGC
>CM034703.1:85196428-85207401 GCA_020142125.1 Phrynosoma platyrhinos
AGCTTCATTAGTTGATACCCAGAGTGGGATTTTCCCACACAACACCTCCTTATATTTAAGCCAGACCCTTGTCAGTGCTTTACATATAAAATGGTTTTCAAACTCCTTATGAACTTTAGTTTTGTCATAAAACAAATAACCATGAAACCCATATCTTAACTCTGCCCCTTCCAAGTCAAGAACTTCTTTATTTTTTAACTTAAACCAATCCACCAGCCAAATAAAACAACATGCCTCATAATATATTCTTATATTAGGCAGACCTAAACCTCCTCTTTCAATCTTATCCTGGATGACCTTCATTCTGACCCTGGGTTTCTTGCCACCCCACAAAAATTTTGAAAGATCTTGGTGCCAGGTTTTAAATGGGGTCTCATTGTGGATTATCGGCAGATTTTGAAATAAAAAAAGAATCTTAGGTAAAATATCCATCTTTATTACCAATATCCTCCCTAGCCATGACAATTTTAAGTTGTTCCATCTATAAGATCCTTTTTAATCTCTAGCCACTTTTTCTTATAATTATTTTTGAATAAATCAACATTCTTCACAGTTATAGTAATACCCAAATACTTCACTTCCTTTTTGATCTGAAACCCAGTTTTTCCCTCTAATCTGTCTTTTTCAGTTTTATCCAAATTCATAGCCAGTATTGCCGTCTTATTCCTATTTATTTTTAGCCCTGCTACTCTGGCAAAATCTTCTAGTTCTTTAACAACCACGTCTATCTTATAAACATTGGTTACGGTCAGAACTAGGTCATCTGCATAGGCTTTCAACTTTGTTTGTTTGCCTTTTATCCTAATACCTTCTATTTCTATATTCTCTCTGATGTTATGGTTCAAGATCTCAAGAACTATTATAAATAATAGCGGAGAAAGGGGACAGCCCTGCCTTGTACCTTTTTGAACTAAAAAGGGCTTGGTTTTTTCCGCGTTTACTATAACACTGGCTGTTTGTTTCTTATATATCATTTCGATCCAATTCAGAAATTTAGGGCCTACATTAATTTTATTTAGACATTTCAACAAAAATTCCCAATGGACATTGTCGAAAGCCTTTTCAAAATCTATAAAAATCATTGCTAGTTTGCGATTAATGTCTTTCTCATGGAACTCAATGGCGTTCAAAATATACCTAACATTTTCTTTAATATTACGACCTGGCAGAAATCCATTCTGATCTGATGTTGTCCATTCCGCCAATACCCCTTTTAGCCGGCTTTGGGTACCTTTTAAACAGACAATAGGCAAAATAAGGAGAGCTTATTGGTTAACCCATTAAGTTATTAATTTGCTCTTTCCCCTATCCACTGCACTTCACTTTCTAGATTCCACAATTAATATTTTAGTTAATGTTTTACCATTCCTTTGGTGAAGATCTGAACAGGCAAAACAAGTAAGACCATTTTTTCTCTCTCTCTGTATGTGCTTTCAAGTTGCCTGTCAACCAAACAGACTTCATAGGATCTTCTTAGGCCAGAAACCCACCAGAGGTGACTTTGCGATTCCTTCCTCTGAAAGGGGAATCCTATCCAAGTCCTAACCAGGGCTGACCCTGCATAGCTTCCAAGATCAGACAGGATTTGGTGCCTTTTGCGTATTTAGGCATTTTTTTGGATGTTAAAGCACTAAAAGTTTTTGTTTCTATTGTACCGTAATAGCTTGAGCCATAATACCACCTTGATCGGGATGGGGATGGGTTGGATCCATGTAAACTACTTTAATCTTTTTTAACCCAGTGGGGCAGTGATTTGTGGAAACAAAGGGGGGAAGCAGACGAGAGCTTCCCAGACGCCCTGGGCCGGCGCGCCGCGGGGCCGCAGCCTCCGCACCTCGGCGCACCGGCGGCGACCCTGGAAGGAGCGCTAAATCAGCGCTCCTCCCTCAAGACAGCGAAAGTGCGCACTAACAGCGGCGGGCGCACTTTCGCTGTCTTTTCCGCCGCGGCGCGTTCGGCTGCCGCGGCGTGAGGTCATCCCCGGAGCGCCGGCCGTGCAGAGGGCCGGCGACTCCGAGGGCGACCTCAGGGAGAGGAAGGGGCGCCGAACGTGCAGCTGCCCCTCCTCTTCTGGGCCCGGAAGACGACTTTATTAGTCGTCTGCCGAGGCCCAAAGTCCCAACCAGTTTTTATTTTAAAAAGAAACACATTTTGGAAATTTTGTACATATTGTACTATCTTGTTTGATCTGCTCCCTTCTTTCCTTATACATACACAGACATAGATAATGATAATTTTTATTCTAGCACTTTGTACTTGAAGCCTATACCTCCTTTCTGATAGTTTCTCTATTTCTTTACTAGAACAAGATCAACCTGACTCTAAGGCTTAAAAAATTAACATAACCAAACCAACAAGCATCCAAATCTATTCATAGCCATGCATATGTTGCTAGAGATACTGATAAATATAGAGATATAGAAATATACACATACTTTGAGAAAATATGCCTCTAGACAGAACCATATTGTGCAAATGCAAATAGCTAAGTGTCTGCCACTGAAGTTTTGCTCTTTAGCATTTGCCTAAATATATATCTCTTCTCTACTTCTGTGCTTCCATCTGTTTATGCCCCCTGAAAAAAAAAGAGATCCTTTTAACTTAAATATACCACTGCTCAATGTTTTCTTTTAAAAAAAAAGGTGGAAGAAACAACTGCCAGGTGTAATATATGATATTGCTTCTGGGGAAAGGGGGTGGGAATAAAGACACAAAGAAGGCTATATCCACATTTTCTTACAAAGGTTACAGGAAATAGATTTTATTCATTTCATCTGAACTATGTTCACTCCTGGTTAGATTTCAGGTCTGGTTGCTATACTTTATAGAAATTGTATAATCCAGGTCTTGTCATCAGCTTTCTTAATTTATTTCCATGAAATGACAGGGCTGGCAAAGGGAGGCTAGCCTCTCAGATGTTTGGAATACACTGTAGCTATAGAAACAGGTGTTAAAGTGCTATGAATTTCAAGTTATACTGCTACTGTGCACATCACGTTCTATACTTATGGCATGTTGTTATTTTACATGCTGACCAATGCAGTGGCATTAGTTTCCCTGACTTAGAGGAAAAGATCATGTATGATATTTTTTGTGAGGAACATAAAGAGCATATCCTACCAGGTCAAAGATTTTTACTTCAATAAATGAAACAAGAGTTTTTAATATTGTCAGAAAAGGTATCAAAGAGTGCATTTCCAGGAAAGCTGTCTATCTCATGCTTTGGACTTTACAACTGGTTTTTTGCTCTTGACATCCTGATTCAAGACAAAGAATATCACTTTGAGACTATAAACATCAGTGCACAATTGGGGGGAAACAGTATGTGACAGGATACATTCAAAGTTTAAGGCTGTATCTACACTGCACAGAATTAATGATATGGAATTCTGCAACTTGTAGTTTTGTATGATATTTAGCCTTTTCTGTCAAAGAGCTCTGGTGCCACTACAAACCACAAATCTTCAGTTTCCATAGGATAGTGCAGAAGACAGATGAAGCAGTGTTAAAATGCATTAATTCTGCAACGTGGCAGCAGCCAAAGTCTGGTTCAGATGTCATACAGGTATTTCCATTGCATGTAGGCTCTGATTAATCCCCTTTTTTCCTCAGCTTACCTCAGTTGCTGTAAACTGAGTTCATGTGCAAAAGTAGGAGCTTATCGCATGAGGTAAAAAAGCTGGCTTACCTTTTCTGACTTCAATTCTCTTCTGGGTTGCAACTGGTTACTATCATATGTAAGTCGTCGCCAAACTCACCAGCTAAATACAGTCCGGGTAAACCACAGCTCCAAGCCGCACTCAGCTGGCCAATTTTTGAAGTCAGAAGCTTCTGTTTTTCAAAAAGGGCTGGCTGAACATGGCGTGGGAGCCGTGGTTTACCCGGGCTGTATTCGTCCAATGGATTTGGCGGTGATTTACATATGATAGTACCCGGCTGCATCCTGGAAGAGAACTGAAGCCAGAAAAGGTAAGCTGGCTTTTTTACCCCATGAGATGAGCTCCATAGTTTGCATTCAGTTAACTCAGGAAGGAGGAGTAGAAAGAAAGGGGTGAGTTTTGTTTTTCTACTAGGTTCAGGCCAAAACAATCTGCTGCAGCCTCTTCTAGCTTGTCTATTCTTCCTCCTTGATAAAGTGTCACAAAAACAGGCTTTTGAGTTCTCCAGAACTTGTCATCAGGCTGGATGATCAACAAAGCTTTGGGGAGTGGAAAAAACCTGGAGATTAATATTATGTAATGCACTAACTTCAAAAAGTTCCATAGAACCCAGTTTGTGTAGCTTTACCTAGCAGTTGGAGAGTATAAAGTTCTTTCTTCAAGTACTATACAGTCCTTATTCAGGAGCATACCCTCATTTCCTTCCCCTTTGGGCTTGACATCTGTTGGAGAAGATGTTCAGTTTTTAAGAGTATGGTTTCTGGAACACAGCCCTCATGATATTTTGAAGGAAATACATTCAAGACATATTCCTCGCTTCATTTAAATTTATATAGTCTCCAGATACAGACACTGAAAAATCTGACAATGGTCCCCAAAATGTCATTTGGGATATGGACACTTTTCTACAAAAGAGCAAGATTGAGACCACCAAGCAATTTGACACAGCCATTAGAAAGAAAGACAGTTCTGGCACTAGTAACCTTTCACAGATTTCATCCTAGAGGTCAAAGGCTTAGTACCTCATCAGTTCTCCAATACCATTTAAAGGGTAAGGAGACCTAATTTCCTTTCCTGGCTTTGGAAAATATGTGCTGTGAAATCACAATGAACAGTGAGCAAAAAAAAATTATTATAATCTGTCACCAAGCATCAAGAGCTATGAAAGTCTAGTGAAAAGCAGGTCAAGAGAAGTATAACCTAATCCATCTGTACCAGGTATGCAGCATCAGACAAATAAAGTAGTAGTAGCAGCTGTGGAATACCAAAAACTCCTTGCTTTCAGGCATGCTTTTACTGCGGGAGTGAAACAATTGGAGAATTTTTGTTTATTTTACCACCATTGTTTTTTTAAACAAGTGGAATCTTCCACATACACTAATTGGCATGCAGTTTACCATAACAGAGACCGTAATGTAAGGCTTTATTATTGGATTAGCTGGAAATGAGGTGCTGTAAAATGATTTTTTGAAAAAATAAAATAAAAAACCCTTACAGCTTTATCATTAGATGACATCTGTGAATTCTCTAGGCTATTGATACTGTTTCTTTCTAGCTCTTCAGATTAAAATGTATTATTCACATGACACAGTGGGGCCTGCTGATTCCAGCAGGAATATAGCCTGCAAAAAGACTAAGCTTGGAAAATACTTTTCCAGGCACTAAGAGCTGATGTCTCACAATTGTTGAGTGCAGACAGAAGACCTCAGAGCCACTATCTCACTGCCAATTGAATGCCAACATATATATTTTAAATGCATATATATATTTTAAAAACTATGCATTTGCTCCAGAATTCATATGAATGGTCTATTATCTTCCAGTTGTACGTCAGGCCAGACCCTCCCCAAGAGTAAACTTAAATAATAATAATAATAATAATAATAATAATAATAATAATAATAATTTTATCCCGCCCCTCTGTGTAACACAACTGGGGTGGCTTACAACTTTAAAATATACATACATATCCCACAATCCCACCCACAAATAGTGACACAAAAACAAAGAAACAAATAACAACAGCTACAGCTGAATCACGGATGAGCAGGATGGCTGTCTTTTGATGGCTGGGATATATATTCGGGAAAAACCTGCTGGAAGAGATCCATCTTAACAGCCTTTTAAAAGCTGTCTAAGGGGCTAAGCAGATGGCCAATTGGGCCATTTTGGGGGCAGGGAAGGGAAGGGGCAGCCGCACGATCGGCGCCCCAACCCCTTCCCCAGGTCGTCCTTGGAGCAGCTGGCCCTCCACATGGCCGGCGCTCCGAGGAGGACCTCCCGCTGCAGCGTCCACACACGCTGCAATGGAAGAGTCACGGAAGGTGTGCTGCAAGCTTTTGCGGCACACATTCAGCGACTTGTGAAAAGAGCACCAATTTAGCGCTCCTTTTCAGGGGCGGCGAAGGTGTGCCGCGGGGCTGAGGTGTGGGGATATCTCGGCCCTGCGGCGCAGCTTCCCGGGACAGCCCATGGCCGCCTGTCTGCTTCCCCCCTAAGGTGGTCATATGATGGATCTCATCTGGCAAGCCATTCCATAATCTGGGAGTGGTAGCCAAAAAGGTCCTCTGGGCAGTTGCAGACAATCTAGTTTCTATCGGCTGCAACAAATTCCTCCTACAGGACCAAAGCGTGTGGGGTGGATTATATGGGAGGAGGCAGTCCTGAAGATAGATTGGATACCAACACCTTGTACTGGGCCCAAAAACTAATGGGCAGCCAGTGAAGTGATCTCAGGATCAGTGTTATATGGTCTCTTCTCGTTGTTCCTGAGACCAAACTGGCTGCCATATTCTGTATTAGTTGAAGTTTCTGGACCATGTACAAGGGTAGCCCCATGTAGAATGCATTACAGGAATCAAGATGAGAGGTTACCAAAGCATGCACCACAATTTCAAGGTCCTTAACTTCCAGGAAAGGGCACAACTGGCGTATCAGCCAAAGCTGATAACAGGCGCTCCTGACCATCTCATTCACCTGATTTGTCATCTGAAGCAATGGATCTAGGACTAACTCCAGACTGAAAACACAGTCCTTTGCGGAGAGTGTGACCCCATCTAGGACTGGGGATTACATCCCAATACCTGGGTTCGGGGCTACTACCGTTAGTACCTCTGTTTTGTCTGGATTCAGTTTCAATCTGTTTTTCCTCATCCAGTCTATAACTGCCTTAAGACAGTCATTGAGATGAGAGATGCCATCTGAAGTCAAAGCTGAAGACTGAGACATGGAGAAAAGTATCTGGGTGTCATCAGCATACTGATAACACCCCGCCCCATGTCTCCAGATGATTTCTCCCAACGGCTTCATATATATATTAAATAGCATTGGGGACAGGATGGTGCCTTGTAGGATATCACAATTAAACTCTTTCCTTGCAGAGCAACTGTCCCTGAGCATCACCCTCTGGAATATGTCTGAAAGAAAGGAAAGGAACCATTGCAATGCAATTCCTCCAATTCCTAACCTTCTCAGGCGATCCAAGAGGATGTCATGATCTATTGTATCAAAGGCCTCTGAGAAGTCCAGTAGCACCAACAGGGTCATCAGCTAAGGCAACCATGGCAGTCTCAACTCCATATCCTTTCCTAAAGCCAATTTGAAATTGATCTAGATCTAGATTGGAGTTGAACAGCAACCGCCCTCTTGATCACTTTGCTCAGGAAAGGTAGTAGTGAGACTGGCCAACAGTTGTTCATGTCCAGAGGGTCCAGGGAAGATTTTTTCAGGAGCGGCCTAACCACTGCTTCCTTCAAACTTGATGGAACATGGCCTTCCCTAAGGGATGCATTGATGGTGTCTCTAAGAAACATCCTCAAGACATCTCCTCCCTGGATAACCAGCCACAAAGGGCAAGGATCAAGAGATCAGGTAGTTTTCCTCACTCTACCAAGAAGCTTGTCCACGTCATCGGTACTCACAGATTGAAACCGAACCAGTATAATTTAATCAACGGAGTTGCTGGACACCTCATCAATTGATTCTATTACAACACTGGTGTCAAAGGGGGGAAGCACACGAGTGCTTCCAGGATGCCACCGGACGGAGCGCCGCGGGGCCACAGCCTCCGCACCGCGGCGCTCCTGCGGTGTCCCTGAAAGGAGCGCCAAATTGGCTCTCCTTTTAGATGACAGAGAAAGTGCACCCTAAAAGCATAGGGCACACTTTCCCTGCCTTTTCCACCGCAGCGTGTGAGGATGCTGTGGCGGGAGGTTGCCTCCGGAGCACCAGCCATGCGGAGGGCCGGCAGCTCCGAGGGCAACCTCGGGAAGAGGAAGGGGCGCCGCACGTGCGGCTGCCCCTCCTCTTCCAGGCCTCGGAGACGACTTTATTAGTCGTCTGCCGAGGCCCTAAGTTGGCTCTTATCTGAGAGATTTTATCTGTAAAGAAGTTAAACACATCACAGCAGGCCATTTGTAGGGTTAAGTAATGGGTTCTGCACAAGTGGAACCGGTGTCAGTTCCCTTACCACCCTAAACAGCTCTGCCGGATGGGACTCTGCAGATGAAATATGTGCAGAGGAGAAAGATTTCTGTGCTGCATGTATTGCCTCTCTATAGGAAGAAAGAAATTTCCTATGATGAGTCTTGTCAGCTAAGGGTTGAGTTTTCTGCCAGATGCACTCTAGTCATTGTCCAACCCGCTTCATCTTCCTAAGTTCTTCAGTGTACCATGGTTTACGATTTGAAGTGGGTTGGAAAGGACGCTTGGGAGCGACTGTGTAAATAGCCTTGGCAAGATCGGTGTTCCAGGTATTAACCAAAGGTTTGACAGAATCACCGGTGTTACCAACCATTAAACCCTCTAAGGCTTTCTGGAATCCAATTGGTTCCATAAGCCTTAGAGGGAGATTCTGTTAGCTCCAGTTAAAAATATCCCTAGCCACATAACACATAGTTTGCTCCACTAATTCCCCATTACTCTAGCTTGCACTGGTTTCAGGCAAAAAGTCCCAAGGCTAAAGAATAGATCATTACATCCACTGTGCAATCTATCCCCCTTGCCTGTGTCTGCTACATCACTGATTTAAGCAAGCCTGCTTAAGGGCAAAGGCAAAGATGGGAGGTGCTGGAGATAGAGCACACAAATAATTTGTTCCTTTTTGTATGCTCACTGTGCAGGTCTTTGAAAAAGAGATAAGGGAATGGAGAGGGTGAATAATTTTAGAGTCTGAATCACTGACAGACTATAAAGAGGGGGAGGTTATTTGAGACCCTGTAGAAAGTTGCAGCTCTACCCTTCAGGAAATTTAAGATGCCCCTCTGAACTGTCATACACAACGTGTTAAGTGTCACTGGCTCTTTTCATAGAAAATGTCACCATCACCACCTCCTGGCTGGCCTCTTTAAATAGCTTGCTTTACTTACAGTGTGCACAGTGGTAATGTCCTTTGGTTGCTCTATTTTCAAGGATGGAAAAGCAGTTGCTAAGCATTTCTAAATGACAGCCCCAGGGTTCATTAAAAATATGGCAAACATTTGCTAAGCTCATTAAGTGCAATTTTTGTGTGTGTGTATCAGATTCCTCCTCTGCATGTTCTGCATGACCAAACATCTATTAACCCTAATCCCATTGATGAGGCTGATATATTCAAACCAGCAATTAGACAAAACAAAAGGCTTATTTATTGAGAGATTCATAAATGGTCTTTTCATATTGGTCTAAGCTGTTCCCTTCTGCTAATCCCTACCTACTAGAGTACTCTCTTTGTTTGATTATAGGTTGTCAGATTTAGAGATTCTGACTGAATCAAAAATTGAAGTAAAGTAGAAATACACAGTAATTACCTTAGCTAGGCACTCTTGCCTACTCTATATAAGCAAAACGAATGCTGCACAAACAGAAAATCCCTATTAGAAGAGGTTTACAGAAACAGCTACTTTGAAAAGTACTCTGCTTAAACAGAACATGTGGTCTTTTTCTCAAGCCTCTGCATTTTCTGACTTTGGCTCTTTGGATCCCCAAGCATCTGACTTTATCTCTTAGCCCAGTTCACTCTTTTCCCACTTACCAATGCAAATGTTCAAGGTAAACTTGTAGTGTGTCCTAAAAGAAGACCTTGCTGCTACTTCCTGCCTCTCACTCATCTTCCTCCTGAAGTGGCCACCTCCTTTTACCCAGGTTTTGGTACATCTTCAGATCAATACACAGCTTAGCTCACTTCGATGCAAATCTAACGTAGTTGCTGCTGCAGAACAGAAATTAGGTTCTGGGGGGTTGCAGACTGCCAGAAATAGTGCAAATTGAGTCCACTTTTAGGGTTAGGGTTAGGGTTATGGAATCATGGGAACTGTATTTTATTGTGGCACCAGAGCGCTCTGACAGAGAAGGCTCAATTTCTCAGGAAAAAAAACAATTCCCATGATTACCTAGCACTAAAAGTGGACTCAATTTGCACTATTTCTGGCAGTCTGCAACCCCTATCTGTCTCTTAAATCTTAAACAGGAATTCTTTCAACAATGCAATACACAACCACTACATTCAGGACAAGCAAAAGATTAATTCACACCCACACATGGCATGATAACATATGGATTCTGTTGTCATAATGATTATGGTAACAGTAGCTATTAACTTAAATATCCAATTAGACAAAATCATGAAGGGCTTACATTTTCTTCACAGGAATTTATTGATAGCTTTTAATCATTAGAACAGAACAAATATGGCATTATAAACTAAATTTTCATGTATAGAGATAGCACTCATTTGAAATTTGGTGCTGGAGAAGGATTCTATAGATATTGTGGACTGCTAAAATGACTAAACTTTCTCTAGAAGTCAAAATAATTAAACTGAGTCTTTTGCTCTTTGGGCATATCATGAGAAATTATGACTCACTAGAAAAGAGAATATTGCTAAGTAAGGGAGGAATGGACAGAAAAAGAGGAAGACCACTTGCCAGATGGATAGAGTCAGTCAAAGACGCCATGGCCCTGAGTATGCAAGAACTGAACAGGGCTGTTAAGGACAGGTTGACTTTTGTTGTTAACTGTCCCCGGGTTGATCTTGACTATGGCAACCCAATGGATGAGACATTTCCATGACCCTCTGTCCTTCATTGCTCTGCTTAAATCCTGCAACCCCACACCCTCCTTAATAGAGTCCATCCATCTAGAATGTGGCTTTCCTCTCTTCCTGCCTCCCTCCACCTTTCTCAGCATTATTGTCTTTTCCAATGAGCCTGCTCTTCTCATGATGTGTCCAAAGTACAATGGCCTCAGTTTGGTCATCTTGGCTTCCAAGAAGGCTTCTGGCTCGATCTATTCTAGAACCCATGTGTTTGTCCTTTTGGCTGTCCATGGGATCCTCAG
>CM034703.1:85211707-85224646 GCA_020142125.1 Phrynosoma platyrhinos
AATTACAACTCAGAAATCTCCTAAGAATAGTCTGAATTGTGAATTGTAATGGGGGTGAAAGTTATCAGGATTGTTGGCATTGTTGTTGGGGCAGAAAAAGAATTTAAGAAGCCATGCTATTGAAAACACAACTCACTTTGGTATTATGAGACAAACTATTGCTGGCTACTCTGTCTGAGGGAATGTAGTGAGAAAAAATAACTTTTTCCTGATCTGAACAAGCATAGAGTTATTTTCTGCATGTACGTTTCATTCAGATAGGGAACAACATATTGCTAGGTTTTGCAATGCTGCAGCTGTAATCCCCCTCTTTCCCATGCTTGTCTCTCTGTGCACTTACATGGTCAGTATTTTGAACAGAATAATTTTGGGTCACAAGTACCATTCTAAAAAGTAAAGTTCTTTATCCTAAGAGGAATCAGATATACGGAGAAGCATCCTAATTTCTTTAATAACAATGGATAATAGTAGTGATACAGCCTAACCTTTCTTAGATGAAAACATTTAAATAACATGCTAAATTTATCAGAATCCAGATTATATGGATTACTTGGAGTTTATTTCTTTTTTTAATTTAATTCAAGTGACATTGTGAAGTGGTAAGTTAAGTGGATGAGATCAGTAATGAAGTGGATGAGCACAAACACAGTGAAACTCAGTCCTGGTACAAGAAAGAAGCTATTATACCAGGATAACATGTGTTTGTCATGTTCTGCTTGATGCTACATTTCCTCTGAAGGAAAAGGGGTGTAGCCTAGACATTTGACCATATTTATTTATTTATTTCATTTTTATGCTATCTTTCTCCCAAAATAGGGACTCAAGGCAGCTCACAAAATAAAAACATTTTTTTAAAAACTGTATGGTAAAAATTAAAATTAAAACAGTTAAAATTATCTAATTAAAACAATATAAAATTAACATTAAAAATGCAAAAGACTGATAAAAAGCCTTGTCCTGAAGATCTTTGGGCTCTAGCAGGTTTGTATAGGAAGATACAATCTCTCAAATAGTCTAGACCTAAGCCATGTAGAGCTTAATAGCAATAGCAAGTACAATATCAAGTACACTTCTATACCACTTATCAGTGAACTAGCACTCCCTAAGTGGTTTACAATGTGCCCCCAACAAAATAGGTATTAATTTTACCAACCTACAAAAGGATGCAAGACTGAGTGGACCTTGGAGTCCTGCCTGGGATTGAATTCACAATCTTGTAGCTGCAATACAGGCATTTAACCACTGCACCATCAGGGATCCTTTTACAGGTAATGACCAGCACTTTGAATTGTGCCTGGAAATGAAGCGCTAGCCAGTGAACCTGTTTCAACAAGGCTTGCTATAACTGGTCCAGGTCAACATTCTGGCAGTATACTGGACCCATTAAACAGTTTCCAAAGGCAGCTTCATGTAGAAACACTTTTACCAGCATGAAACCCTTTCACCAGCTTCATTCTAACTTGGAGAAATCTAACCTAGCTATAATTATCTAGGCAACATCTGTGCTGCATTACTTCCATTTGTAATATTCAGAAGACAGTTCAGAAACTTCCAATATAGTTTAAATATCCCTTATCCAAAAATCTGAAATGCTCCAAAATACATTTTTTTATGGATAGTTGAGACAGTGACATTCTTGCTTTCTGTTGGTTCAGTGTAATAATAATAATAATAATAATAATAATAATAATAATAATAATAATAATTTTTATTTATTACCTGCCCCTCTGCTCGGCAATTGGGGCGGCGTACAACAAATTAAAAATACAACAGATAAAAACAATTCCTACCTCCCATCTTAACCCACTCACCCCTTAAAAAAGAATTAAACCATCATAAAGTTAAAAATAAAGCCGAGATAAAATACAGTACATCTAATCCAATCTAGCAATCTGGCAGGAAGGATAAACAGCAGGTCACCATCAAAATTTCAAAATTTCAAAACTTCAAAACTTCAACATTTCAAGCCGGGCAGTTATTCTGGGAAGGCCTGCCGGAAGAGATCCATCTTTACTGCCTTTTTAAAGGCAGTAAGAGTGGTAATAAGATGGATCTCGTCTGGCAGGCCATTCCACAGCCTGGGAGTGATTGCAGAAAAGGCCCTCTGGGAGGTCTGCGAAAGCCTGGTCTTTATTTGTTTCATGCACAAAATTATTAAAACTATTATGTATAAGATTACCTTCTGGCTATGTGTACAAAATGTAAATAAAACATAAATGAATTTTGTGTTTAGACTCAGTTTCTGTCTTTAACATTTCTCATCATGTATATGCAAATATTCCAAAATCCTAAAAAATCTGAAATCCAAAACACTTCTGGCCCCAAGTATTTCAGATAAGGGATACTCAACCAGTCATTTAAAACATGTATGCCAGGGTACTAACTGGGACCATGCAAGAGTATAAGTCTCATCAATCTTTAAGAAGACACACTTTCTCCAGGTCCCTTTACAGGTTTAATTAAAGATATTGATTTTAATCTTAAAGCCCTGCCTCTTGGGAACAGGGTACCTTTAGGATTCCTTGCGCCATCATAAACTTTCCTTTTAAAATGCATCTCAAAAGCCCTCTTGCAGATTTTCTTGACTTTATAAGTATGTCAAAGATAGAGACAGAGTGTCCTCAGTTATTACATCCTTTTGGAATGTGTTTTAGAATACTCACCTGGCACCAATTCTGATATCTGTTCAACTATTAGTAAAGCTCTTTCAATTTTCTCAGGCTTTTTATATTATTTGGTTTTATGTGGTTCCCTTGTGCTGCAGTCTTATGCTGATTTATATGTATTTGTTTGGATTATTATTATTTTACTGCTAACTGCTTGAAAAGACAGTCACCTAAAGTTAACAGGATGTAATCTTGAAGAATGAATCAGTTCACATACATATCCAATATAATATTTTTTTCTAATCTGGTTAGCCATCTAATGGATGCTGGAATTTCTAAATGGGTGTAATCACTGACAACAATTTACTCATATTCATAAATTGTATTATCAGTTATAATAACTATCAAGAAGCATATTTAGTAGCATATGTTCATGCAGATCTATAAAGAAAATCTCTTGCTGACTATTCACAAGGCAAGAAAAGATTGTGTGGCAGAAGGTAAATGAAAAGTAGATTCCTCATCTGCTTTTGCCTTGAGGGTGTCCTTGCCACACAAGCCCTTACAATTGCAGCTGCCTGATCTGCCAGAGCATATGAAGCAGAACAACACTGAGGGTCACCTCAATCATTCATTCACCTTCTGGACATAATAAATACATTGGCTTAAACTCACCTGGAGCTTTTTTGGGGATTAACCCAAATGGGAAAGCGGGGAGTGAGAAAGAGAGAAACCACATATATTTTAAAAATCACCAGTCAGTTGTCTCTTCTAAGTTCCCCCTCTTTTAACTATACACTTTCTAAAAAGCCCTCTGGTGTCTAAAGCACAACAATTGTACCTGCATATAAGGTCTAATATACAAAGAATAGTGCTGCTTTCTGGTGGTGGAATTTTGCCTACTAGCCAGGGTCGGATGTTATGAAGAAAAATGAGTCAATGGAAATGAATAATCATGGTTTTCAACTTCACAAATCAAATTTGAGGGCTCATTTCCTTTGCAGACTTGGATCTGAATGCATGCCATGTGGATCTGTTAATTAGTTGCTTTCAGATTTGATCATTGAGATGTTGCCTTCTATGATAAACTCTCATAATTGTGGCTTCTGTCATCCCATTCCTTCCAATCAAGTATCCTTGAAGTCTGTGGCATTGGGGCAAGGAATTAACACACTGAGATCACCCATCCTTAACCTACACATTGTTCACCACTTACATGAGCTTTTATCAAATTCTGAGGTGGAACTTGGCAGTTTTGGACTCTGTATATATTAATTATCTTGCTCAGGTGGAGGGGAGGCATGGTATAGACAACCATGTGTGTTATTTCGATTGTGAGGTACCAATTAACATTACCCTTTCCCAACCTTCTACCACTTATTCGTGCTTTACAACTCGTTCTACCTCTCTAATCTATTAAGACAAAAACAGAAGAGAAGAAAGGGGGAAAAACTAAACAAAAAGAAATACTTTGACCATGTAAAATTTCACATTTTAACTTAAATTAATTTATAGCAGCACCATCATTGCTAAAGGAATAAAATGGAATTTGCTTCTGCAGCCCTGATGCTAAACACCTTTATTTGGGAATAAGCACAGTTTTGTGGCAGAAATGTTAAATGTATTTTCCAAGTTTAAAAAAATAATAATACTAAAATGAGCATTTATAAACATGATCATATCTGGCTAGCTACTCTACAAAATGATTTTAAAACTAAAATTAAAGTGAGTGCTACAATAATCAACATACTACCAGCCATAGTAGTTCCCAGTGAATCAATCTGGTCCAGGGGATTTGCTGCTGCCTGCGTCAGCTGTCATCCTCTGGGTGATCATCTAAGGGATGCCTCAGATGAAGGATCCTAAAATTCAGCTCCAAAGTCCAGACCCAGCTACAATAATGATCAGTAGGATTGGGTAGAGAGAAGGTGAGAGATTTTTAAAATTTTCAAAAGCACTTCATAAAAGTCTTTTCACGATCTCAGAAGAATTACTTCCCCCCCCATGTGTATTAGAGTAACTAACAAAACAGAAATATTAGAATACTGTTGTTGTTGCTGTTGTTGTGTACCTTCAAGTCATTTCCGAATTATGATAACCCTAAGGTGGACTATCATGTTTTTTTTTACAGGGGGTTTGCCATTGCCATCCTCTGAAACTGAGAGAGTGTGACTTGCTCAAGGTCACCCAGTGGGTTTATATGACTGAACCAGGATTCAAACCTTGATCTCCACAGTCATAGCCTAACACTTAAACACCACTGGCTCTCAGTGTGATATTAGAATATAGAGCATAGTATTTTGAGCAAGCAGGACACATAGATTTTTTTAAAATTGGTGAGCACGCAAATATGGGGTCAGGGATATCCTGAAGATGGTTATAATAACTGAATTCCATCATTTGCTGATGAACTTTTTTTAAAACTCAAGATTTACAGACTTCTTTGAATTATGATAGTATTAGATATAGTGTTTTGCAAAAACTGGGAATGTATCCAGTCAATTGGATCTTCTCTTCTTTCTTCCTGAATTTGCTCATTAACTGTGGTTATCTTCTGAGACCCTGTTCTCCATTCTGTCACCCACCAGGCTAATGTGATTAGTTGAGATACAATACAGTTACTTTGGGGTGGCAGCACTCCAATTGTGCAATTCCCAATTTGTGGAAGGTTAGGCTCTCACATACTGCTCCACTTTTAGAGCTTAGATGAGTGGCTAAGAAGTTTTTGTTCTGCCTGACTTTTAATGGCCTTAATCCACTGTTTTCATATGACTGCAGGAGCTTATATCCACTAAAATTTCAGAATACTTTGCAAAGACACTCCCATTCAAAAAATATTATGGTAATCTGAATGAGATGTAATTAAGGCATGCATCACCATGGCTAGATCAGACATTGACAGGAATGGGCAGAGCTGGTGCACTAGTTTTAACTGCACCAATGCACACCTGGCTGCTACTGAAATCTGGGCTGAGTTCAGGAGTACACACAAGCTGTAAACCTGACACTTCTGCGAATTGTAGTCTCATTCAAGTTATGTTGAAATCTTATTCCTTTTTTGTTCTTCAACAGTATAATAACAACTAAAGGTAGTCAATGCAAAAATAATACAGATATTTAGAATGTAGCTTAGAATCTTGATATAATACAATACTGATTTGTGATTATAATACTGAGATCTCTAGCTGTTATTTTAATGTTTGTAATTTTTTCAAACATTTATATAAAAAAACCTTGCTACACTCTTAAATCTAATTACAATCAATATGTTGCTTAAACAATAAGACAATACTTCCAGAAAGTTCCTTTGGCAACAACTACCTTTGTTCATGTTTTTAGTTCATCAGTCTTTTTATTTCATCCCTAAATTTCCAACCATAGCTCTCTTTCACTTTTTTTCTTAAATAATCCATTCATATATTAAATCCATTTTAAACCTTGATAAGGATTCTTTACCATTTATGTCTTTCTACTTGCAATCCTCTAACCACCTTTTCTAATTATATTGATCTATTAGAGACCATTCCCTATCTATCTTTTCCATATCCTTTGGATTCAGTAGAGTTGTTAATCTGTCCATTTCTTTCATTTCAAGTAACTTCAGTAACCAGTCATCCAGCGTTGGTAATTCTTGTTTTTTCCAACACTGTGCTATTAACAATCTGGCTGCAGAGATCATGTAAAGAAGAATTCTCCAGTATTTTCTCTGTACTGTAGGATCAATCTTATTTAGCATGTTTAATAGATATGCTTCTGGTCTGAGTTCATATTTGACTTTGAGAATCTCCTGGATTACATCGTGGATTTTCTTCCAGTAATCTTTCATTTTATAACACCTCCACCACACATGGAGCCACGATCCAACATTTTGCTTGCATTTCCAGCAGATATTCGAATCTGTATTGTAAATTTTTGCAATTTTGGCTAGTGTTAGACACCATATTTGTTCCATTTTCCAATAGTTCTCTTTTAAATCTTACAATTTCATATTTTTTTCTGTTTTCTTCCTAGCATATTCCCAACTGTCAAAGTCAATCGTTTTCCTTTTGTCTGTTGCCCATTTAATCATATTTTCTAAAATCAATTCTCTTTCTTGTGATCTATCCATCAACATTTTATGCAATTTACTTGTTCTTTTTTTTCCAGTTTCACCAAAATATCATCTAGCTCTGTGTGTTCCTCTTCAAAATCATCTATTTTAACATCCATCTTGAATCTTTCCCTCAGCTGTATATACAACAACCAATGCATTTTTGGGTCTAACTGCTCCAGCTCTTCAATTTCTTTAAGTTAAAATTTATTCTCTCCCAATTTTTTAAGTATATCTTTTTACCTCAGCCATGTATTAGCTGCCATCCACCTCCCAAAGAAAGCTTCATACAGGGATATCCAAAGTGGTATTTTCCTGTATATCATCTTTTTTACATTACTCCATACCTTTAAAAGTGCTCTCTTTATCACATGATGTTTAAATTCTTTATGCACTGCTGCTTTCCCATACCATAAGTATCTGTGCTACCCAAGTTGGTTGTTAAAACCTTCAGTATTCAGTATTCTTGTATTTTTAAGATCCAATCAAACAACCAATTGAGTGCATTAGCCTGTTGATATAATTCTAAATCTGGAACACTCCTACCCCCTTCTCCTTTATGTCGGGTCATTGTTTGCCAATTAACTCTGGGTCTCCTTGCATTCCAAATAAATTTCCTTAGATCTTTATGCCATTCTTTAAATATTTTGTGTTATGTGTAATTGAGATGCATTGGAATAAAAAATTCATTTTTGGAAGAATCACCATTTTGGCAGCTTCCACTCTCCCTGTCAATGTCAATTTTAAACTATTCTACTTTACAAGGTCATTTTGAATTTCTTTCCATTTTATTATGTAGTTATTTATTTAATCCATCCACAGAAATTAGGTCCCATCTCCATCTTTTCTAGTAGCTGCATCATAAAACTCCAATTCACATTATCAAATGCCTTCTCTGCATTTGCAAATATAAGTGCTAGTTTCCTGTCATTATTTCTTTCATAATATTCAATGGTATCTATGATCAGCCTAATGTTATTTTTGAGTTGCCTTGATGGTAAAAATCCAGATTGATCTTCATGAATTAAATTAACTAAAATCTCTCAGCCAAAATTAGTGCCACAATCTTATAGTCATTATTCAATAAGGATATTGATCTATAATTCTCAATTTCCTTTTCGTCCTTTCCTTTTTTTTTGGTATCACTGTAATATTTGTGCTCTTCCAGGTATCTGGGATCTCATCTTTAACCACACTATTTAATGTTTTCAATAGAAGCTTATTCCTTGATCTGCCAAAATGTTGACTGACCAAGAGCACCTCTGTCTTGTTTGAATAAAACTTCAGTTTGTTTGCCCTCATCCTGTCCATTGCTAACATTAGACACTGGTTTAAAAATAAAATGTGGAATTAGAAAGGAGAGGTAGAACTGGATGTCATCTGCATGCTGGTGAAACCAAATCCCAGAATTCTGGACTAAGGGGGGAAGCCGACTGGCGGCACGGGGCCGCCCTGGGAAGATGCGCCGCGGGACCAAGGCATCCCCATGCCTCGATCCTGCGGCGCACCTTCCCCATCCCTGAAAGGAGCACTAAAATAGCGCTCCTTTCACAAGTCAGTGAAAGTGCACCGCAAAAGCTTGTGGCGCACTTTCACTGACTTTTCTGCCGTAGCGTGTCCGGACGCTGCAGCGGGAGGTTGCCCTCGGAGCGCCAGCCGTGCGGAGGGCCGGCGGCTCTGAAGGCAACCTCGGGAGGAGGAAGGAGCACCGAGCGTGCAGCTGCCCCTCCTCTTCCCTGCCTCCAGGACGGCTTTTTAAGCCATCTGCCAAGGCCCAAACTCATGTATATGTTAAATAACATGACAGACAGAACTGATTCTAGAAAATGTCTGCAGGCAGCAGCCAAGGGGACAAATAGAAATACCTCCAAGGGTGCATCTACACTGTAGAAATAATGCAGTTTGACACCACTTTAACTGCTATGGTTCCATTCTACAGAATACTGAGATTTGTAGTTTTACGAGTCACCAGAACTTTTTGACAGAGAAGGCTAAAGACCTTGTAAAATTACAAATAGCAGGATTCTATAGGATGGAGATATAGCACTTAAAGTAATGTCAAACTGCAGCCGCATTCCCCTACCAGGTGACAGGTGAGGCTTCTGGGGGGTGGGACTTCCATATTGGGACTTCTGGTGGACTTCCGAAGTGTGGGAGCTTGCACCACACAGGAGCCCGGATGCTCAGGGCCAGGGAGCAGCCCTGTCACCCTGAAAGTCCAAGGAGAAGCTCCGACACCTGGGTAAGCTTCCACCTGGGGCTAAGGAGAGCCAGTGTGGCCCCCAAAGCACCTAGGCAGGGCCAAGGAAAACTGACTTGGCCCCCAGAGCACCTGGGCAGAGCCAAGAAGTGTCCACATGGGCTGAAGAAAGCTGGCAGGGAACAGGGAGCCAACCTGGTATCACCCCCCCCCCTTTTCTGGAGTGTCACCCGGTGCAGTCCGCACCCACTGCACACATACACCCAGGACATTACTGTCAAACTGCATTATTTCTACAGTGTAAATGCACTGTGACACACCAGAAGGAGAGTCAGGGTGTCATGCAGCAGGAACAGGGCCAGGACTGATTGAAGAAGTGGAGAGGATAACAAATCAGGGAAGACAGAGGGGAATGGGTGAAAGAAATGAGGAGAAAAGAAGGGACATTGAGGATTCAATTAAAGAGAAAGGGAAACAGCCAGCTCTGTGGAAGGAAAGGGTTAATGGTCAGGGAAAGGTGGATACATAAGGAGTGGATGGGAGGAAGATAGAAAAGGCAAACTTGGAGAAGGAAGGGGGAGGAACAAGAGACTGGGAAAGCCAGTAACATGGGACAGAGAGGAACCAAAGTTACATTCACTGGGCATATGCCAACTGCAGTATCCAAATCAGAATGAATCTGAGCTATTTTGTCTTCATAGTCTTATGAAAATTCTTCACAGTAGGGTTTCTAAAAATCTTTGTTATGTTTGTGTCTTTTTCATATAACATAATTCAAAATCATTCAATAATTCAGAGTATTGGAAATCATCAGCCAGCCAGCCACCCCACGCACACACACATTCATGCATACACACACATGCACACTTTTTTGGCCTATTTTCATTCAAGTCTAAGAGGGTAAGAATATGAATAAATGAATGGGGGAACCACTGTTGTTCAAAGAAAGATTCAAATGAACATTTGAGAAATCTCCTTTACAGTTTCCTAACTCTAGCTATATTTTTTGCAGTACCTTTCACCATGTGCCAAATCAAAGGCATTTAATAGCTTATTTACCCAATTTAAAGAACCATACATTTATTTCAAAGGGTATCTAGCCTTTTTGTTTTTGTTGTTTGATGAGGATGATGCAGTTTTATTCTTTCTAGCCTTTTTTGTAGGGCAGCTCAAAGGTTTATAGATTTTTTATACAGAAGTTTATCCCCTACACAGAGAGAGAGAGAGAGTCAAAGAGCAATATTCTGAAACAGAGCATTAAAGAGAAGGGAAAGCAACTTTAAAAACAGAATCAAATGCCAAGGATACAAGCCAGCCAAAGTTAAGTGCCTTTCATTACCATTTATTTCCACAGGAGAAATTTAACCCTGTGCTTAACCTCTTATGTTGTTGTGTGCACCTTCAAGTCATTTCTGACTTATGGCGACCCTAAGGTGACCCTATCATGGGGTTTTCTTGGCATGTTTCTTCAGAATAGGGTTTGCCATTAATCTCCTACTCCACCTTGAATCCAGTGCAGAACATTGGCTGGATCAAAACTCATGTATTATCTTAACAGCCCATTTCTATTAGAAATCCATATTTTAGATACAATTAAAGGTTATATATGCAGCCAGATATATATATATATATATATATATATATATATATATATATCCCTTAACATAACATTAAAGACAGATGTCACTGAAGCTTAAACCCAAAGTTTGGAAATAACATCTTTGTTTGATCATATGTCTGGAAATAACATGCTAGACAAGCAAGAAAATGAAAAAATAACAGGATTTATATGTATGTTACTCCCTGAAACATACTGTTCTTTGCCAGATAGATATCTAGCCGCGTACATCGTACATTTAAGTTAAGGAAAAGAACTGGCAGAGTTTTCCCTCTGGCCCAAGAAATCCTATGCAAATAAAAGAATCCTTTAATTTGCTACTTCGTCTGATTTAAATGCATATCCATTATAGCACAGGTTTCTCCATCTCTACCCTGTTGGCATTTGCTCCTCAGAAAGACGGAACAAAATGGCCCACAGAAGTCTCATTCATGTGAAATCAGGCTCTACTGAAATCACAAGTGACCTGTTAGAGGGCCTGAATACACAGCAGGAGTGTCTCCAGTCAACCGGTTTTGCTTCCATCAGTTTTGTGTCTGAATTCTGCTTAAGGGTTTTAGCTGGCGCACGGAATTACTAGATAACATGCCCAGCTGTAAATAATTTGAAACTTTAAAAAAAAATAAACTAAAGGGTAAATCTTAACAGAATTTAGAATCCATAACAATTACATTCTGAATACTACAAAAAAAATCATATTTCAGCCTAGAAAATGGGCATTACTGCAAAGGTTCCTCCCGCCCTTCTCTTCAAAGCAAGTTCATGGGGAGTTACACATTAAAAACCAGCCCCTGTTGTTGCTAATGGGATTTGTGCACCCTGCTTTGAAAATGTAGCCCTTTAGGCTGTGATACTGTTAGCATACCAAACAGTGGCTTCCAACAGCCAGAGGGGTTGGGATGCGTAGGGGGGGACAAAAGAGGAAGAAGTAGCGCAAACACACAATTAAAATGCCACATCTCCTGGATCAATGAGAATTGATTCAAAAATAAACACCCAGGCTTAATCTATTAAGGTCAGGGAGAAATCAACCCTTTTTGTTAAAGAGCACTGAGAAAATCATGATGACCCTTTTTGTTCTCTGCCATGCTGATAAGTTATTTCTGCAAAGTCATTGCCTGCAAAATCTCACAGCTCTATCAATGTGCAATGATGCCTTTGTTTTTAAAAGGCCATCAACTGCCACAGAATCTCCACTTGGTTATTGGATTATCTGTAGATAAACTCACTTTACAGTAGTTTGTTAATTAATTTCAATGAACAAGATGTGTGCTTCTGCTTTCCTTACCATATAGTCTAAGGACTGGTAAGCCAATAGGCCTCCTTTAATAGGAGTGTTAAGAACTGGATTCTCCCTTTTGGCCCATGCTCTCCTTCTACATTCTCCATCTTGTCAGTTCAGTTCTATGTCAAGCTGAACAGCACTATATCTCCCACTGCAATTAACTACAATTTCCAGTTAATATAGGGTGCATCTATATTGTAGAAATAATGAAATATGACACCACTTTTACTGCTATGGCACCATCCTACAGAATCCTGAGATCTGTAGTTGCATGAGGCACTGGTATGCTTTGGTAGAGCAGGCTAAAGACCTTGTAAATCTATAAATCCCAGGATTCCATAGCTACAGCACTTAAAACAGTGTCAAATTGCATTATTCCCACACTGTAGATGCACCCATGGAAATAGTATGCTATTTAAACTTTAGAATCTGGAATAGAAGACAAGATTTCTCTTACCATTTCCAGGATTCTGTTCCAAAGGAAATAAAATATTATTTCTCAGAGTACCATTCTACAAGTATCTCAATATTACCCACAAGGTGAGGTACCATGGCACCCAGGGCAGTTGGTGGTGACATTGCTGTGGAGATAACAATTTCTATCTCAGGTTTAATTCTGTCATGTTTAGCGGATCCAAACTTCAAGAATCAGGACAGCATGCTGGTGATGAAATACTACAGCTTTATTTTGGATTCTTTAAACAGAGGTGGACCACAGCCTTGTTAATAATAATAATAATAATAATAAAATTTATTTATATCCCGCCCTTTGGAAATCCAATCAGGGCGGCTCACAATCATAAAAACAATACAATAACCAAACCAAACCCTCCCCCCCTTAAAACAGTATTAAATCAGCAAAAATTAAAATCAACAATCAACAAGAGTAAATTAAAAACCTGATAATAAAACCCACAGCAATAATCCTCGCCATCCTTAGATGGGGCCACGTAAGGATCACTGGGGTGGGAGTACCCAAGGCCGGAATAATTAATCTGGAAAGGCCTGCCAGAAGAGATCCATTTTGACAGCCCTTTTAAAGCTGTCTAACGATGTTAGCTGACAGATCTCGTCCGGCAGGTCATTCCAGAATTTAGGGGCAACAACAGAAAAAGCCCTCTGGGAGGTAGCCGCAAGCCT
>CM034703.1:85224746-85248417 GCA_020142125.1 Phrynosoma platyrhinos
GTGGAATGGTTGGTCTGCTCTCCAGGCCATTCAGGGAAACAGAAGGAAGTGAAGGCGGGATAGCTACCAAACAGCGATCCCACCTCCTTTTGTAACATTTGTTCACTCTGTACCGACCATACCTCCCATTCCTCAGCACAACTCCTATAGCCTCCCCTGTCTCTCTTCCAGCCTCGGGAGGGACAGTAGAACTACGAGCCAATGAGAAAGATGTTAAAGAGTCCAATCAATAATAAGGCTCAGTAGACCAACAGGTGCAGAAGGGCGGCGGGGGATGGTAAGACCCACCCTGCCCAGCTCAGGCTGTCGGCGTTGGGGCTCAGGCCAGCTAAAATAGCCTCTGCTCCTCCTGTGCTTCACTCTGCCTTGGGCTCCCAGGTGTAGAAGGGTGGTGGGGGATGGTAAGTCCTGCCCTGGCCAGCTCAGGCTGTCGGTGTTAGGGCTCAGGCCAGCTAAAATAGCCTCTGCTCCTCCTGCGCTTCAGTCTGCCTTGGGCTCCTATGTGTAGAAGGGCAGCGGGGGATGGTCAGTCCCGCCCTGCCCAGCTCAGGCTGTCTGCGTTGGGGCTCAGGTTGGCTAAAATAGCCTCTGCTCCTCCTGTGCTTCAGTCTGCCTTGGGCTCCCAGGTGTAGAAGGGTGGCGGGGGATGGTAAGTCCCTCCCTGCCCAGCTCAGGCTCAGGCTGTCGGCGTTGGGGCTCAGGCCGGCTAAAATAGCCTCTGTTCCTCCTGCGCTTCAGTCTGCCTTGGGCTCCCAGGTTAGTGTCAAATCTGAACTTTCCCCAAAAGCTTTACCCTTTTGGGTTTTTCCTCCAGCCTCCCCTTTCTCGGTGCCCTTTGAACTACATCAAAAGGTATTTTAAAATCTGTCCCATTCCCCCCCATTTACATTTTACTCGGATTGCAACCCCCTTCTGATTTTCCTTTTCTTTTCTATATCACTATTCGCACCCTTTCCTTTTCCCTCATTCCCTTTATCACTTTATCATGGCAGATCCATAACTTTTGAATATGACAAATTCTATTCCTCATTTAGTTCTTCTATGGTTGTATGGGAGTTCTCCCAATGCCAAGCCCCTGTCAGGAACAAGGTCTAGTACATGGTTGGTTCTGTACAACCTAGAATGCTGCAGGACAGTGATTCCCAAACTCTGGTCCTCCAAGTGTTTTGGACTTCAGATCCCAGAAGCCTCAGCCATCTTGACCAATGGTCTGGGATTCTGGAAGCAGACGTCTAAAACATTTGGGAAGCCAGAGTTTGGGAGTCACGTCTGTTACAGAAAAATAATCTAGAGTTGCAGATCCATGACTTCTCTGTATTTCATAATACTATGTATTCATGACTGTGGCACTATTGCCACAATTATGAATGCTCCCTTAAACCTACCAGCTATGTCCAAACTTTAAAATCCAAATTGCACAGCATTTAAAATCCCAACCCTCATCAATTTGTAAAATCCTGATGGTGCAAACATGTTTTTATCTGCTGCCAAGAGAAGAACATAGATTCTCCAGGTTGGGATTTCTAGAGCCTGGAAGCAGCCATCAAGAAGACCCTCTCTCTTGTTCCCACCAAATGAGGCTGGGCGGGTGGTGAGAGAAAGAGAAGGGCCTTTCCAGACAACCTTAACCCTCTCATGGGCTCATAAGGGAGATACAGGGGCTATGCAGAGGGGATGCAGATGGGCAGCCATGGGCCATCCTGAGAAGTGGAGGATTGGGGCCGAGGCTGCACCATGCCTCGGCCCCAATCCACCCTTTCAGTGACTGGGAAAGGAGAGCCAAAATAGTGCTCCTTTCCCAAGCCGCAGAAAGGGCACCGCAAGAGCCACCACACGGCTCTGGTGCGCCTCTTCCGGCGCAGTGTGTAAAAATGCTGTGCTGGAAGGACGTCATCAGAGTGCTCACCATGTGCAACAGCAGGTGCTCTAATGACATCCTCAGGAAGAGATTGAAGCGGCCAGTGGCCAGCTGTCCCTCCCCTTCCCAGGCTCCAAGATGGTGCTTTGCACTGTCTGCAGAGCCCAGCAGATGGGACAAACGAAATTCACAGGGTGCTTTAAGGCTGACTTGAAGGCATGGCATTTAGATGACACACACCTAAAAGCTGTCAGGAGAGCACCTTCTAGCCATCATATGACAGGAAAAGCCATCCCTAAAATAAGCAGCTTTTTCCCACTTCTTCAGCAAAGATGTGCACTTTCGCATGTGTGTATGCATGCAACAACATGGGTGCACCAGAAAAAGGGTGACAGAGATCTAAAACGGCCATATAAATGCACCGGGGCACATGCGGTGGAAATTGAGTTGGCAGTCTAGAGCATGTGTCCTATGATACAGGGATTAATTTAAAGCACCCATGCTTCCAGATGTGGATGCACCAACACAGGTGCGCTTGAATATTAGAACCCTAGTCCTAACCCTAATTGTAACCCTAAGCATGCACCCTAGCAACTATTCTCTATTATGACAATAAACACATTCTGTCACATGTACACTTGCTGTCAGCATGCACAATAGTTTGCATGAAAGAGGCTTTTGTGACTTCTTCTGCACAGGTGTACAGGTGTGCATAAGACCTGCACAACACTTCCTGCCTTGCTTGGTGGGGGGGAGGCTCCTGGAGTAATGTTTGTCCATGTGTCCTGTTGACCATGTCCCTTGCATGACCACTAGCTGTATGTATCAAGTCTGTCCACACAAACATCCCTTCCATGTACCTCTCCCCTCCCCCCGATCTGTGTAGGACATGTTTTGTGAAGGACAATGGGGTAGGTGTCTTTTCAGTTGACAAATTCATTCCTTCACTGCAAGGGTGGCACAATCAGACACTGGCATCTATCTATTGCACCCATCCTTTGGGGAAGCCAAGGTCAGTGAATCCTTGCATGATCTGTGTGTGTATGACAGGTCCTGAGCAGGTGCGCGGGCATGCTGAACTTCAGTCACCTTTGTACAGACAAAACAACAGATTTTATGCCACCCTATGACAAGTCCTGTGCAGGTGCGCAGGGATAACGAACTTCAGTCACCTTTGTACACTGTATACCAGCTTATGACATGTTCTGCGCAGGTACGCAGGTGTGCAAATATGTGTTCCTGCACATGTGCACATGCATCCGAGAGAGCAGGGAAAAAGTTAAAGCAGCCACTGCCAGCCCGTGTAGTTGCTTTGTCTCTCTTTGCAGCATCATCAGGACTGGCGGTGCAGTTGGCGAGGCTTCAATACAGCCTCGGAAAAGTCACATTGACTCCCCACAGGGCCTAAGCAGACTGCCAGAAATAGTGCACATTAAATTGAGGCACTGCCCTGGCTCAGTACTAGGGAATTGTGGGAACTGTATTTTTTTCTGAAACATTGAGCCTTCTCTGTCAGAGAGCTCTGATGCCACAATAAATTACAGTTCCCATGATTCCCTAGCACTGAGCTAGGGCAGTGCCTCAATTTAATGTGCACTATTTCTGGCACTCTGCTTAGGCCCACAATGTGGTTGCTCCATCTCCATTTAGGGCATCTTTGGGGCATGTGGTGTGGTTGCTGCAGCTTAGGGAAAAGGCAGCTTCAGTTCACCTTCTCCTGCCCATCTGCATCATCTCACAGTCCTTCAAATAACCTGGACCCATGCCATATAGAGCTTTATAGGTCAAAAGCACCACTTTGAATTGTACCAGGAAATGGACCAGCAGTCAATGTAGCTGTTGCAACAAGGGAGTTATATGTTGTCTGTAGCCAGCCCCAGTTAACAACTTGGCTGCAGCTCTTTAACAGTTAAATCCAAGAGCACCCCAAACTGTGAGCCTGTGTTTTCAGGGGGAATATAACACCCATCTAACACAGGCTAAATCCCTGTTTCCAGATCTGTCTTTCCATTGACCAGGAGCACCTCTGTCTTGCCTGTATTAAGTTTCAGTTTGTTTGCCCTCATTCAGTCTATTACACACTTTCAATCTTTCTCTAATGTTTTAGACTTCCTTGGGTGCCAAATATATATATATATACATGGGACAACCAATGTTTGAGGTGGGTGAAACTCACAGTTTCCCCATCTTTGGTTCTTTTTTAAAAAAAAAAAAAAAATCTCAGCTCTTTCTGTCCTGTTTATGAGGGGAAGATATGTGTGGACTTTGGTAAAATTATTATTTCAAAAACAGAATGACATTCTTGTCCTTCAATAATAGCCAGTAAAAGGCATTTATTTCAATATATAATTTATTTCAGTAGCTCATCCACCACCTCTGTGATAAATGGAAATACAAGCCTAGCCTCTGCTTATTGGTAGTTAAAGAGGTTCTCAATGTGGCTGTGTTTTGTTAAGCTTGGATAAGAAACTTCAAGCCAAATAGAAAACTAATGGTCTTTTGATTGTGCACTAATTTTTCAAATGGATATTGTTGAGCTGGTAGCCCATAATGGCTCCTTCAGCTACTTTACATCTCAAAAATGTATGAACAAAGAGACTCTAAAAACTGCCATGAAAAGATATTAACAAGGATATGGATTTATTATGGAGAAATAATAGTGAATAAAGGAGTAGAAAAATAATATGCAGTAAAAGGACAACTATGAATGAAGACCTGCTGCTTTTCAAACATTGTTGCAAAGTATTCATTTATTCCTGTTAATTACAGACAAACCTAGATCACATTATAGCCTTACAACCATCAGGCTTTAACATTTAATATCAAGCTATTTTTGACATTCGCAAGGAGTAAAAATGCACCTGTACATTCAAATCAATCAAGGTTCATTTCTGTAGTCTCATGCTGGAAAGGCATAGTGAATTACAGTGCTATGGTGATTTTTCAAAACAAAACAAAAAAAAAATCTGTGTCCTACAAATAATAGATAAATGTATGAAAACAGACCTCACTGAAGCAATTTGTTAAAAGGTTGAGAATGTTAAACCAATGAGACCCAACACAATTTCTTTGCCCTTGAATAAAGAAATTGCAAATTGGTCTCAGCTCATTCAATAGTTATAAACCAATGTAAGGTGTAAACTGCTCAGGCTCTGTTATGTTCTCCATGCAGAGGACGTCACCATATGGAACTATGTTCAACATGTTGTGCTGGATAGATAACATTTAAGGGTTTCCAGTATTTTTACCACAAGTAAACAGCAAGATAAAATCTAGTTGATGCCTATAAAAATTCTATGATACAGACTGATGACTGATGATTTACTAGGAAATCAATTTTTAAATTTAAAAAATATTGTGGGGATGGCAGTCATTTATGTTGTACCATATTCAGAAATTAAATCTGTAAAAATCACAAGAAAGCAAGAACAAGTTCACTGGCACAGTGCAGAGATCTATTCACTCCAGCACACTGTGACCAATCAAATGTGCCAAAGAAATCCAAAACCTGGGCATGAAAGCAATACTATCTGGAAGACTGACCTACTATATAGAGAACATCTCACTGTTCTTGCTAATAACCATTGGTACAGTTATCCCCTGTGAATTTCTTTAAGGTCTTTTAAAACATATAAGTCTGCCCGGAATCTCCTGTTAGCAAATCACATTGGGTGACACTGAAGTCTAGTCAGACCCAGAGCCACACTGGCTCAGGAATTCACTAAGCTGTACTCCAAAAAAGGGAACCATTCCAAGTTCTCTGGTATTATCAGGGAAGGAAGGAAAGTATCACTTTCTACTTGCTCTCACAAAATCATAGACTCATACAGGTGGAAGGGAATGCAGGGGCCATCTAGTCTGCCATGCAAGTATATATAATTAAAGCATCCTGGAAAGATAGCCATCCAGCCTCTGTTGAAAGTCTGTTGAAAGACTCTGTCAAAAGAAGAGTCCACCATGCTGTGAGGCAATCTGTTCCACTGTTGAACAGCAATTCCAGTAAATAAGTTATTTTTCCTAATGTTAAAGTGAAATCTAATTTCTTGTAATTTGGATCCACTGGTTCGTGTTCCAGTGTGTGAAGCAGCAAAAATGAAGCTTGTTCCATCTTCTACAGATTATCTCTTAAGGCACTTAAATGTGGCTGTCATATCATCTCTCAGGCCTGAAACAGATAGGCCAAAAGTGCCACTTCAGGTTGCTCTGGGGGCATGGCATTCAGATGATGCATGTGCTTGGATTGAGCTGAAGCTGCATCATGGCCATCTAAGGGGTCCCAAACGTGACCACAAAAGAAGAGTAAAAAAAAAACAACACTACTTGCTGTCATTTTGTTGCAGGCTGTGGCAGCGACCAGCCTTGGAACTACAGTGTCTAGAAACCACAGTCCCACACTGCTCCAAGCATGTTTGCAGCTGGAGTGGCCAGAGGCCACTCCAAGCCACCCGTCTGCTTGAGGCCTCAGTCTTTTCTATCCAAGCTTATGAGGATTCTTTCTTTCTCCCTCCCTTTTCCTGCCTGAGTTGGATGGGATGCCTTGTGACCACTTTTTATCTAAAGAATTCATTGCCACCACGTAATGACTGGCTTATCTCACCTTAGCAATGCATTTGGATATTACTGGGAAATTCCTCTGGAACTTCCATTGCAGACTGTAGGGAAGAACTGGGCCAAGCAATTCTGGCATATTAGCAACTCCTCCTAATTCGATGTAATCTGTAGATTTGAAAAGCATGTCATCTATTCCATCATCTAAGGGATAAGGATGTTGACTAGCATGAGTGCTAGGACAAAACCCTGAGGCGCTCCAACAACTTCTTTCCAGAATGAAATGGAATATTGCTGAGTACACTTAGGATTAGGTCTCTCAAACAGATACAAATCTCCCTAACAGCAGCATTTTCCACAACAATATCATGATCGTTTTTTGTCTGAGCATTCTGACTTGATAGTTGTTGGCATGGTCCAGAATTTCAGTGTTTTCAAACAGCATTTTATCAGGTCAGAATGCACAGGGAAGCCATCGAAATCCACAAACACTTGGATAACTTCAACAGGAAAGAAGAAACCCTTAAAGTAAACAAGGTTTGGCTACTAGTCCTACAAAATAAGAAAATCAGCACTCAGCAAATGCAACTGGGAAACCAACCAGGGTCAAGGGCTTTCCCAGCAGACAATAGCAGACAATATCTTTGACCTACCCAGGGTCTCACAGTATATATAGACCCACTCTCTTCCATTCCAGTATTCTCTGAATATGCCAGCCACAGATGCTGGTGAAACGTCAGAAAGAAACTCTTCTAGAACATGGCCACACAGCCCAAAAAATCCACAAAAAACTATGGATGCCGGCCATGAAAGCCTACGACTTCACAATATCATGATAATCAATAGCTCTACTGAACTCAAAGATATACTACACCCACAGTATTCTCTTTTACCAAAACTATCTGAAAAAAGATAAAATTAGTCTGGTATAATATGGTTTTGAAAACTCAATAATCACATCATCAGTGCCCACAGACTGTTTAATGAGCTATTCCACATCATTTCCTAGTACTGATGTCAAACTGACTTTCATACTATCCTTTAGTCATCTTTAAACTTGTATATCTCAATTATTTTCCCCCCACAAGTCCTTGATCATTTTGTTTGCCCTTTCTGAAGCTTTAACAGCTTTATATAATTTTTGATATGAAGCAACTAGAAATGAACATGGTATTCCAAAGGTGGCCACAGAATCAATGTTTAACATAATATTTCCCTCACAGTGCTGCATTTAAGATCTGATGGAGAAGAGAAAGAACAGTTACATTGCTTCTTCATACTGTTCTTGTTGGTGGCATTTCAAATCTGGAGACATTTCCTCCATGTCTGCTGCCAGGAAATAGATGTAACATTCATATATGTGGAAAATTTTAGTGGATATGACTATGGGAAATAAAACAATCCTGCTTATTATAGGGAAGGGACTAAGGGCTGATTCACACATATATACCAATCACTAAGAAATTTTGCAAGGTTTGTGCTTGAATTTATTCCTCATATAGCTTGTTGCATATCTGATATTATGGCTGCAATCCTATTGATGTAACCACACAGATACAGGTGGTGGCAGCAGGAGGGAAAAGACTATGGGTGTAGTTGTTGTGAAGCAGGCAAGACCCTGGAAAAAATAGGCTGCTCAGGGCCAGAAGAATTTATTTGCCTTTGCTTTTTACCACTGCAGGACCCTGGAAAAAGTGCGCCATCAGGATTCTTACTTGTATGTGACACCACTTCAGATAATAATTTGCCACATGTTGCTGTGTCTACATGGTTGCATTCCAAATGACAGTGACATTACCAAAAAAAAAACAAAACACCTTTTTTATTCATCTATTTCATTTCTACTTTCTCTGTGTAGTGTAACCTACTAGCAGGTTACACATTCAAGTTACAAATTCAGTAAAATGAAATTTATAGATGGTTAGGGCTAAAGTCAATATAAAGTAAGTGTCAACTTAAAGGAGCCATCATCTGACATTTATGGCCTTACTGCAGATTCACCCATGCCATATCTGTTGTTATTAACACAATCACCATCACCATTGATTAATATAGCATCATCAATGGGCATAGCTTTTCAAAGCATGAAATAACTACTGTGGGTCCTCCACATTCCCCAGGGTTAGGGGTGCAGAATCTCTATGAAAATGGAAAAACCACAAATAAAAAACACTATGTTTTTACCTGAGAGAACAGCTCTCTGGGAATCTCTAATTCCTCCAGTGTGACTATATGGTCAACATCCACTGGAGGTTGACCAAAAAATCATGCAAGAGGACCTACAAATATCTAGAGATTTGTACATCCTCTATCTATGGGCAACTTCCAGCAGAGTCATGCTGGAGAACCTAGAAATTTTAGAGAGAACAAATCTATGAATAGTCAAATCTGCAAAAATCAAAGTTGCAAATGGGGGTGGGGGCTGACTATACTTGAATAACTCTGGACAGGGTTGCTCCTGTCATCAGGCAGAATGAGGCAGCTATCTAGGAGATCATATTTCAAATGTCATGAAAGGGTAACAGTTATTTACTTTATTACTATTGCAGGTTTACTGCCAGTGAGGGAGAAAGTTGCCTGTGGGATTTCTGCCATGATCCTAAACAACTTCACTGGCTAAAATTATTAACTTAAGGAGGTGATGGTTGTCATTTGCTGCAAAATGTCATTGGCCAGCCCTGGCTCTTATCATTGATGAAATGAGAGTACAGTACAAATTGAGTCCCCCTTATTTGGAATTCCAAAAGCCAAATATTCCAAAATCCAAAAAAGAAAATATGGCTGTCTCAGTTAGTGACAGCTTGGTTTTCTTATGGTTCAATGTATACAAACTTTGTTTCATGTACACTGTACTACTCATGTACATGTACTACTCTTGCTGTCTTTAAAAAGGCAGTAAAGACGGATCTCTTCCAACAGGCCTTCCCAGAGTAATTTCCCAGCTCTTCCTCTTCCTTTAGATGGTCTGTTAATTCACTTCCTTACCCTCAGCTGCTACCGTTTTTGTTTTGTTTTTATAATTTTATTGCTTGAAGCTGTTTTTAAGACTATTCTAGTTTAATCTATTTTTAAGGGGTGGGAGGGTTAGGGTGGGGTATTTTGAGATGTGTTTTACTCTTGTATTGTTTTAACCTGTTGTACGCTGCCCTGGTTGCTTTGCAGAGGGGCGGGTAAGAAATAAAAATTATTATTATTATTATTATTATTATTATTATTATTATTATTATTATTATTATTAAAATTATAATGTATAAAATTACCTTCAGATTATGTGTATAAGGTGTATAGTCATTATGAAACATAAATGAATTTTGTGTTTAGACTTGAGTCCCACCTCCCAGATATCTCATTAAGCATATATAAATATTCCAAAATCTGGAAAAATCTAAAATCTAAAACACATCTGGTCCCAAGCATTTTGGATAAGAGAAATTCAGCATGTATACCTTTCACAATATCCAGGTCTTTGAAACTGCTATTCTTGTTTATTTCTGATCCCATGGAAGGAATCCACCATATGACCAAATCATTCATATTAGAGACAGAAAATTGCCTTTATATTCCATCAAGATTTATTGTAACTCACTCCATGCTCAGTGGTTGATCTGCCTGAAGATTACAAGTGGAATCAATCTTGAATTCCATTACTGTGGATGTAGTTTCAGAACTGATAGATTTAAAGAATCCAAATTTTTGAAGTGTCTGGTGTCTTGAAGCCTCACGCTGGAATTATGATGAGGGATGTGACAATTTAATCAGACTTAGCCAAAGAAAAAGGATACAGGCAATACACATCGGTTAATCAGCCTTCATCTCTGGGCTATTGAGATTTCTTCTTTTATTTTAGATGTAAGCCAGGAATTAATTTGGCTTGTTTATCTCCACAGTAAATAGGCAAACATATGTATTTAAAAATAATGAACATATGTGTTTAGAATGAAGGGGGAGTGGGAGGATAAAGCAAGAGTATATAAAGTGGCAGTCACAGTGAGAGATCTACCTCATTATGTTTGCCAACCTTTGAAGTCTGGGAGAGTTTCCCATTCCTACACCCACTGGATAGCCTCCAAAATACTCAATTTCAGCTCAGACTTACCCAAGAAAGGCAAGACATTCTAGCCAGGGAGTGTGGGATAGGGCTGGTGGCTGTTTGTTTCACACACACACATGATAATTGCCTGCAAGCAAGTCTGCAACACCCAATGCCTCACACTGATCATGAATCAGATCTGAAACATGGCTTCTCCTCCTACCTCACTTGTTTTGCAAAGCATATCTGATTATGCAAAGAGGGCTTGTGAGCCAGCAAGTCAGTGCTAGATTTCAGGGATATTATATGTAAACATAACGTGTGATTCCTCTGCTTTTTCTATTCCCCCACCCCTCCAACACACACGCACTGTGACATCTATTGCCAGGTTCATTTTCAGTTACAACTAAGGACATTATCACACGAGGCAGTAAATTGCAATTGGAACAAGATCATCACATCTTTGGCCGGGGGTTATTGTGTGACGCCAGCTCTCTTTTGTTGTTCTTCCTGTGGGAGACTGTTTGGAAACTTTTCCCCTTTATTAACATAAAAACTCTGTAAATGACCTCCTTTCAAGTTACTGCTCTGCTACCATTTGCAGTGTGATAATTCAACTCCACTTTAATGCTGATTTTGGGTGGTGAGAGAGTGGGCTTTTGATGTAGCTTAGGTGCCCTTTGCTTACTAGTGATCAGGGGAAAAGAAGAAGGGGTGAACATTTCCATTTGATTTCCTTTCAGTTGGAAAAGTACTGTAACTGAGAAACTTTTAAACATTTCTTTCTTCTCTCTTGGTAAATTACACCAAACCTGGAGAAGCCAAAAAGGGAAAACATTGTTCACTTTCCCCCCACTTTGCCTTCTTTTGCAGCTGAATAGCTCAGTTCTAGAGTCGCTCTCTCACACTCACACTCACACTCTCACTCACACTCTCTTTCTCTTTCTCTTTCTCTTTCTCTCTCTCCCTCTCCCACGCATGCACACACACACACACACACACACACACACACACACACACAGAGGTTGTTCTGGTATGCCTTCAAGTCATTTCCGACTTATGGCAACTCTAAGGTCAACCTATCATAGGTGTTTCTTGGCAAGTTTCTTCAGAGGAGGTTTGCCATATACAGATACACATACACACACTGACATATTAGCAGAAAAGAGTCATACAGTTTAAAAAGCATTTATTTCACTAGCCCTCTTCTGCTCTTCTTGTTGTTTCAGACTTTATTAATCATTGGTAGATTAATTACTGCTTTAGCTGCTGGCTTTCATCTGCCAATGATCTATCAAGTCTATCCTGAATCAGAAAGCTGCCCCCCATAAGGAAAAAAGTAAGACTGATTCATTTCATTTTTTATTTCAGGGAGGGGCATCTGCATGTGTGGGTGCATAGGTGCCAAACTAGGAAAAGGGGCAAGGATAATGCCTTAAAGGAAGTAGTGGGTGGTAGGGAAGAGAGCAATCCTGCTTGCATAGTTTCTGAAAATGACACTATTTTAATGGGACAAGAGGCTGGTGTGATAAAATCCTAACAATGAAGATCGAAGGAAGTCAAATAGGGACAAATTTAAAGTCACTTTTCTACTGCCCATCTTTTTTTAAAAAAATGCATTTCTTATTTATCTATGAAATGATTAAATGAATTAACTTGATGATGATGATGGTGATGATGGCTAGAATTATAATTACAGATTCATAATCTAGAGTTCCAGATCCATAATTGTTAAAGATATTAAATTCAAGATATCAAGAGGGAACTAAAAGACTGGAACTTCACTCTGAGGTATTCCCACATGGCTTATTGGTAAAGATGCCAATTGTGACAATTGTAAGCTTGGAAGTTTGAAAGTTCAAGGCCCAAGTGCTACATGATGGAGCGAGCTCCCATCACTAGTCCTAGCTTCTGCCAACCTAACAGTTGGAAAACATACAAATGCAAGTAAATAAATAGGTATCATTTTTGTCGAAAGGTAAGAGCATTCCATGCAGTCATACTGGCAATGTGACCACCAGAGTCATCTTCGGACAATACTGGCTCCCTTGGCTTAGTAACAGAGATGAGCACTTACAGTCAGTTATGACCGCACATTCATGTCAAGGGGCACCTTTGCCTTTTACCTTTTTACTGCCAACAAAGGTAAAACACTTGTATTAGACTACAATTTGGGACTACAATTGGCAAATTTTACCTATATATCACCTACAAGATTTTCCAGATATAACAGTACAGAGACTCCTTGAAAAATTCAGTGTTCTTTGCCTAAGAAAGGGCCAGTTAGCTTCACATAGGACAGGGACATCTGGATCTCATAAGTTTCTTTTCTGTTGCTAATGGGAGTTGAAATTTTATTAACTGACTTCTATTCCTATTTCTCTCTAATCCTCACATGGCCAATAATGTGGTTGGCCTCTGTTTGCACTGAAATCCCTCATTACCATCACAACTGACAACATCCCAGAAAGAATATAGGCCTATGATACTAACATTGTCACAATTTTTTCATGTATGGTTTTCAACATCTTTGTCTGATTAAGAGGCCAGCGAAGCTTCAAAAGCTTGCATAATGTATTTTATGATTTGGAGTTAGCCCAGAAAAGGACTGCTGCTTATGGAGTTTGGATTTTGTTATAATTGCTCTGTATTCACTAATCTTATGTAGTCACATCCCACCTTAAAAACATTGGGCAAAGGAGGTTTGTTTTTCTGATGGCTAAGGAGTGGGGGCTGCAATAATCAGAAGCAGAATCTCTGTTGCAAGTCTTTGTCTCAGCCTCACTCATTGGTGGCAAGGGATGGAAATGTCATCCTCCTTCCCCTCTAATCACCAGCTGTTTGGGCCTCCTTCATCCCAATCTGGTGACTGGTTCTTAAGATGGACAGAGATGACCAAACCAAGAGATATTACTTAGTTATATATCCTCCACTAAGTAGCTAGTCTAGGATTTCAGTGAATCATCATCATCTGAAAACAAAAAGGTTCCCAGTAGGCTGTTCACCATTGTGTAGTTATTTCATGCTTAATTATGCATGTCTAAAGTGTTGAAAGGGTGGTTTTTATAATTTGTGATCCTTCATGCTTGCTGGTGGTGTGCAGCATAGTGTGTATTAACAGCATGGCCCACTGAGTACCTACTGAAAGCTCAGCTCTGGAATTACCTGAAGGACACATTGAGTTCTTCCGAAATCTGTGTCATGATACTTCATGTGTTAACAGAATGTGTGGGCACACGGAAGCATAGCAAAGGCACAGCCCAGGGTGGGCATCTAAAGTGTTCTGCTCCACTGCTGAATGCCAGAGTGAAGCGCTGTAATTTTATTCCAATTATACTCTTAGTGCCATGATGTCACAGCGTAGATTTGTACTTGTGCATGCAGCTCATGCTGGTGTGATGACAGCTCTTAAAATATTGAGTGATTGTGGGCCCGTCAGCATAAAATTATTCTAACATGGTGCCTTTATTAGTGCTTCAATAAATGCCATTCGTTTTGTGTTCCAAGGTGGCATTTGCAAATGAGCTAATTTCTCCACAGTAAAATAATTATGTTGCACTTATTTTACAGGAATGAGGACGGGAGAAAGGGGGAGGGGGAAGAGGGGAAAGTGCTATTATATAAAAGAGGCTATTTTGCCATCAAAACTACATTCACTGTAGTTAGGCACATTGGGGGGAAAAGAGCACACTAACTAAATGACTGTACAATTATTCAAATGAGTTTACTGCTTTATAAAGCCAGAGAGGGAAATCAACACATTTCTCATCAACACATTTCTCCCCCCCCCCCCCCCCCCCCCGCGAAAAGTGCAGGAGAGCAATCCAAATAAAGGTGACAGACTTTTCACAGAAAAACATTCTCTGAAAGTCAAACACAAACTGTTTACTGATTGACAACAGATATTTTGAAGCTCACAATTCATCTCTTTAAGCGCTGTGCTAAATGCTAACCTGATATGCAGATACCTGGGAGAAAATTAGACCAAGGGTACAAACATTTATTTTATTTTTGTACACTCTGTTAATTTTTCATTTTGCATGCTACTCCTATGACAAAACAATTTGATTTTATATATAATCCTCATTCTTTTTATAAATATATATATAAAATATAATCCCCACTCAAAAAGCCACACAGTGTAGGCTCTACAGTTTTATCATGCTACCTATCATAGACTTGTGTTCCGGGACCTAGGGTTATTCGTTTTGCAAATCCTGGAATTGTAGAATTGGAAGGAATCCTAAGGATTATCTAGTTCAATCCTCTCTCAATGCAGGAAATGGTTTAAACTAAAGCATACCTGAATGAAAGCATATTTGACACATGGCCATCCAGCCTCTGTTTAAGCACCCCCACTATAGGAGAGTCTTGTCCCTATTTACTCCGTGACTTTACTTTCTTGATGAAGTTCTCCATGTTCAAACCTTAGGACAGTTCTAGTAGTTCATAACTGTAGTGGTTCCTACCATAGCAAATGTACTGGGGGTGGGAGCCTATTCCCATGACAAGAGGGTTTGACCACTTTTGACATTTCCTATTTTGATTTTATTCCATTTTTAGCTAAATTTCACCATATAAAGCCAAATTGATACTTTTTAGAATATTTTTGGACCTGTTTGGGTGAAATGGGAGTGATTTTTCACACAAAAAAATCTTTAAAATATGAAATCTTTAAGGACTAGTCCCACAAGTGGTTCATGGGTCGTATTTTGCCCACATCTGCTTTAGGAGTACAGTTCAATACTAAAAGCCACCATGTCAAAGAAATAAATTGTAGTTCTTATTTAAGTGAGACCAATAGGGTGTACATTAGGTCCAAATGATTCCAATGTGGACCCAAGTATGGCTAACATAGGACCTTATCACTCCTCTCAAATAACCCAGCTTACCTTTTCTGAACTGAAGTCTAATTCAGGAGGCAGCCAGATCCTATCGCAAGGATTTTGCTGCTGAAGCTGCCAGGTGAGTCCAGCCCAGCTGCAGCCCAGGTCCCAGGCATACTTCGGCATCCTTATTTCAAAACCAGGAGCTTTCTGACTTCAAAAAAATGGCCACCGAAGCATGCCAGAGACCCAGGCTGCAGCCAGGCTGGATTCGACCAGCGGCTTCAGTGGCAAAATCCTTGCAATAAAACCTGCCTGCCTCCTGAATTAGACTTCAGTTTGGAAGAGGTAAGCTGGGTTATTTGAGCTGAGTGATAAGGTCTTTAGACAGGATGCAACTCACAGGATTTAAGTATTTCAGGAAGAATTTGTCCCCTGGTAGCAGACGTACCTGCTACTTATTTTATAAGTAGATCTAAGGGGTGACTCAAGTGGTTAAGACACTGACTCTGTTGATTGCAAGATTGGCAGGTTGACTGTTCAAGGCCCAGGTGCTGCATGATGGGGTGAGCTCCTGTCACTAGTCCCAGCTTCTGCCAGCTAGCAGTTCAAAAGCATTCAAATGCAAGTATATAAATAGGTACCATTTTTGTGGAAAGGTAAGAGCATTCCATGCAGTCATGCTGGACACATGATCACAAATCATGTAGTCTATGACAACACTGGCTCTTCGGCTTAGTAACTAAGATGAGCACCACCACTTATGGTCAGACACAGCTTGACAACCTTGTCAACAGGGAATACCTTTAACTTTACCTTTAGCAGTGGTATCTAACTCTGTGTTGTTGCATTATACCACAGGAAGGTTTAAATGTGCATGCATATGTGCCCTCAAATCACCTGTCAACTTATGATGACCCCATGAATTTCTTAGGCTTTTCTTAGCCAAGGAATACTCAGAGGTGGTTTTGCCAGTTGCACCGGCACAAAGGACAACAGATGTCTCTTTCTTGGGTATAAACTGGCCACAACTTTATTTGCTGTACAGGGTATCTTAATGTCAAACAATTATAACAAACTCTTATTGCTTTGCCACATGTGTATGTAAAGGTGTATCCTTCCCATATGGGTGGTCCTTCACATCATGTGACAAAGCATGCAAATTAATTACAACAAAATAACTTTAGCCCTCCCCGACCGGAACTGACATCATATTTAAGCTTATGACGTAAATTTTTTAATGACGTCATAGTGATGTTAACTGACGTCATCACCCAAAATTTCTCAATTTAAGCCTAATTAGCCCCAATTCATTTTAATTAGCCAAATTATCCCCCTGTGTGGGCCAGCAGGAGGGGGGCAGCCTAGCTTGGCATCCCCTCTCCCCCACACACAAATCGCTCTCCTGATGTGGTCAGTAAGAGATGCTAGGTATACATCTGACCCTTCTGGAGAGAAGTGTACCCCATCCCCCCTGTACAGCTGTGGCAATGAAAATTGGATACCACTATGGTCAACAACAAAAACACCCAATTTATCCATCTGCTTGGCAACAGTTCTGTTAAGCCACCATCGGGCTCCATTGATGGCAGCGTCCTTACACGCCCCTGGCCAGCTGCACCTCAGCAACAATTTAGTCCACATCAAGGTTGAACCAGGAAGTGTCTCCTAATCTCCTGCATGTCTCTTACAATCTTTTTTGAAAGCTGCAGGCAAGGAACCTTGACGAGGTCATTCTCACCCAGGTGTACCACTAATATCCGTGGATGTGGATGAGCAACCGAGAGTTCAATAATCCAGGGAAGCAAGCCCCCCACTGCATGCCTCTGTGACTGAACCACTAGAAATTACCAATGTTCGACAAACCCAAGTTCAGGTTACATCGTTGTTCCAGTATGTGGTGCTCCATCCAGAAAATGAGGCTGTGGCCCATAATCCAAATTTTCCCTTGGACAAAACTTGCTTGAAAATAACAGACAACTGTCAAGTAACAATCAACTGACAATGAACAGCAAGACCACTCAAGTGTGTACCTATGCTCTAAACGCCTTGGATCGCCAGTGGCCAATTCAGCAAATATCGGTGTCACTTAGTCCATAAACAGCCATGGCTGTTGCCGCCCCAATTCAAAAAGAATGAGATGAAAATTGGGCTGAGGGCAGACTGGCTTGCCTCAAAGTCTGCCTAAGAACAGCCCTGAACTGAAACTGTGTCAAAGGAAAACCTGAAACATGCAAAAACAAATAGCCTGGCACTTTAGGCCGGACCTTCATGTAGTTCGACAATGCTAACACTGGGCCGATCTGACCCTTGGGTGCCCTAGACAAAGTGATAGATTGGCCCCTGGCTAACTGATCCATCTTAGACCATCTGATAAATATTTGAATCCCTTGTTCCTATAAAACAACATCCGAAACAAGGAGCGCCCTGTCAGATTCATCATGGCATGAGCCAGGGATGATCTCACTAATTCTCAAAGTGGCAAAAAAGGCTACTGCAAATACGGCCCTAAACAAAGAAACCTCCTCAGGTGTAGAGCATGTATTAGCTAAGTGTTACCATAACTTCATCAAAACTGGACCTGTTATCGGCACCTAGAGGTGACAAACGCAGCGTAGGAATTGGCAATTGATCATGTAGGCCTGATATCCTTCCTGCTGCAATTTCTTTGGCCAGCTTGTCCCTCACAATCCCTGGCAAGTCCCTAACCGAATGAGCATTAGGTGCATAACGGTAAACCCTGGGACCTGAGTAAGGAATACGAAACCCCTAGAAAAACTGTTAAATATATGCAAAGTGGAGTCCCTATGCAGGTAAATGTGCAGCCAAACAACCAGCACCTCCAATTTAATTAGTCTTGGTGCCTTTTCCTCCCAGTGGTGGTGTCTGAGGTGTGGCCCCTGTTCTCGACTTCTTACCTCTAAGACAGGAAGCACCGGAGTGGTTCCCCCCGCAGGTATTACAACTATGGTCGTACCTGCAGGGTTGTCTTCTGCACTTACCTGTATTGAAATCCCAGGAAAGGCCAGATTGTCTCCTCTCTCCCATGCTAGGCCTCGTATTCTGCCCTTTCGGCTGAGTAACCATGGGAACAAACCCATTGTCACACCAGCTCAAAGGGGAGGCCCCTACCATTACATCCACCCACAGCTCTGACTGAACATGCCTCCAAGACAGTGACCGATCCTTGGCGGCCCTCATCCTAAATTGCTCATCATATTGTAACCACGCAGCACCCCTTGCGTTATGATGGCAGTTAGTATAAACCTTGATCATAATCTCCTGCTACTTAGAGAAATCAGGAGACCTGTTGGGGTTCTTTCTCTTCGATAATTCTCCTATAGATAGTGAAGCCCATTATCCAATTTACAAAATTTCATTCCAGTTTAGGGCATTTAAGCACCTGGAACTCCTTAGGGAGGCTGAACACTATCCCATCCTTCACCATGATCCTTGGTTCAGGATCACAAAATGTGACAGAAAATAAATCAATATATTCCCCCTTCCAGATTCACTCCTTTGTGTCAACAGGAGATGCGAACCAAGAAGAATAGACATCCCAGTGTATGGGTTGCAATTAGCCACTCTGTCCACTCCCATCAAACCAGCCGTTCCCAAGGTGGTCACTCTTAAAGCATCACCTGTCAAAGGAACTACAGGCTGGCCAGCTTGCACCCTCGAGTCTGGAAACTGAGAAAACCCAGGGGCCATCACAGGTGCTCCCAGCAATGCAGAGATGGGGCATTCCGCACCAGAACTCTGCCCAACCTGCCCACCTGTAGCCCATACTGAGATGGGCCAAGTAGCCTGTGAAGAAATGGGAAGAGACAAACCTGAGCTCGGTGCTTGCTGGGAAGCATCACCAGCAGCCTGCAAAGCTCCCCCGAAGTGTGGCCCAGCAGCAGCTCGGGTGTCAGGATGAGACGAGGAAGCACATGCCTGGTCTCTTCTGGAAGCCTCAGAGATTTGCTCCATCACACCGCCTTCACCTGTAATAACCGCTCCTCGGAGAAGGTTATAAAGGTCTGCCAAAGTAGGCTGATCAGACACAGGGGCAGCTACACCCTGTTGTCCCACACCTCGAACTTTTTTCAAAAGTTCCCATACATCGACTATGGTTGGCTGCCCAACCTCCAAAGCAGATGTAGCCAAGGAACCATGTGCTGAATCCACCACTTGTGTTTCAGGTGCAGCAGCCAGTTGCACCTGAGTGGGCAGCACTCCTGTGTCCTGTGGAAAAGCAGAAGTGCTGGCATGGGGGTTAGCGACTGTAGCCTGAAGCCCCCTCTGGGCAAGCTGCTCACATACTGCCGCACATGCCTGCATTGTCTTGTCCAGCTGCGCCAACTGCGCAACTATCTGGTTGTCTCTACTGGCTGAATGAGAAGGCCTCTTAGGTGCAGAATGGCCAAAGCCTGACGCAGCAGGAGCTGCGCACCTTTTTGATTGTGCCTTGCTGCGGGGCATTGTCTTGCACAGGGATGTAGACACAAACAATTAAGTTCCTCCTAGCATGGGTCCTCCCCAAGCATCACCCACCACAGGAGATGACACCACCAGGCCCCAAGGGCCACCCTCCCCCAAGTCCACCAAGGGATGCTAAATGCCAGGCAGCCTCACTGGCACAACACCACCAAGGGGGAAGGTGTTCAGCTGGGTCCTGATACAGGCACCCCACAAGGGAACAACAACTGCGGGGGGAAAGCGCCTGGCCTGTACATGAAGCCAGGCATGTCCCCACCCCCACAGCAAAATAGCACAGTCCCGACTTACCACCAGTCAGGAGTTACCAGGGTGCCACCAAGCCTGGTGAGCCAAGCCAAGCGGTCTGTGCACCCGGCGGAGAACCGCCCTTTGCAGCACCAGCCTCAGTCTGGCCAGCCAAGTGTCCAAGGTGCCATAAGGCCGCTCTCCAGGCCTTGTGGTGATCAGCCAGAACAGGCCTTGCCCAGGCCCTCCAGTCTGAAGAAAAAAAGAGCTGCAGGCCAATCTCACTTATGCTGTGCTCCCAATATCAATAAGCATCAATGGGTTTTAGCAAGCAACTATGCCACCAAAATTGCTAGGTCCAAAAGCCGTGCAAATCATTACAGAATGCAGCCGGAGCAAAGTGACTCACTCGGCTACTGCTCTAAACTGACTGCTGCCACGTGGCAGCGCAGGCCTATATAGTTTTGTAATCTCGCCGGAAATCTCGTGAGCCTAATGTCTCACGAGATTTCCCGGCGTACATTGGACCCAACAAGAACAAACCTGATTGGCCAAGTGTGCATGGAAGAGGCGGGACTTCCTGCACACTTAGCCAATTAGGCGTCTATTGCCCTAAAATGGCCGGCACAACTAGAAGCCCCTCCCGACTAGTCAGGAGGGTGTCCTTCCTTTCAAATATAGCCTACAATACTTGGTATCCATTTAACACTCTAATTTTCTATCTGGTCCTCTCGAATCTTTCTTCAAGCCAGAAATGGAAAAGTGCTTTCACAAATGACTATAGGTCACTAGAGGGAAACAGAAATAGCAGTCAAGCATACCCTCCAACTTCCTCAATTTGGCAGGAACATCCCCAATTAATCCTCTCGTCCCACTTTCTTAGCCACTTTTAAAATATCCAAGTTTCTCTCTCCTCCTTTCACTTTCCCCTTCTGGCTTTGACTTACTTCAGTTGCTTCAAACTGTTCAAAATGCAAAGGTTCTTTGCACTCAATGACCTCAGCAGATGGAAGAGACAGAGTCTTACCATTCTTAAACTCAAAACATATATTCCAAGGTTTCTCTTCTTCAGATACTAGTTTTGTCTGCTCTTCCTCATTAATATTTTGCCTTTTTTTGCCTGGTCATACCGATTTGACCACACTCTAATGTGATTTGGCCACATATCCCAGTTTACATCTGTGAAATAGTGGGGGGAACAAGTAGTTGGGTAACCTCATTGTACATTCTTTGCCTATTGCTTACTGATTTGCAGAGTACAATAATATCCAAAATCCAAAAACAGTGATACTTTTATTCAACCAACCAAACTGCACAAAATACATGTTGTGAGCTTTTGAAGCACCACTGGCTTCTTCATCAGGGAAAGGTGTTTAAAATCATACAGGAGAGGGGAAAAAGACAATTGTTAGTCATAGGCCTGCATTTTGTCAAGATGTTCTTGATGTGTTGTTCTGTGTCGAAATGGTGTGGAGAGATATCTATGCAAGCAGGGCCCTCCTCCTTCTGGCCATGTGGTACTGGGAACAAAGCATCCCAGAGTCCAGGAGATAAAATCTGAATTCCATTAATTCAGATTAATTAATTCAGATTAATGTGACTGACAACTCAGTTGTGACTGAGTTGTCAGTCACAACTCACTTTGTTAGGCAGAGAACATTGAAACTCTCAAGAGAAGCCTCCATGCTTTTGCATTAGAAGCCGATGAACCTTTGAAAGCATTTTGGCTGGCCTAAAAAAGGTATCACTGTTTTGTGGATATTGAATGTTACTGCATTTGGCCAACATGAATATGCTTCCTCAATGCTATAAGGGAATCTTTTTTTAAAACCTAAATTATTTATTTATTTATTTATTTATTTATTTATTTATGGGGGGTATAAAATTCTTTATTAGTATTACAACCTACATACAATAATATTTTCAAAACTTTTACATAATATTCCATATATATATGGTAGATTACATTAATGATTCTTTCTTTACTGCCTTATCTAAATCTAATTCATATCAAACCATTTAATATTGATTAAACCAGTAAATAAAAAAACACAGAAAATTGTTGTTATTTTCTTCTTATTGTCTTCTTTTCACCATATACTTTTCACAATTCCACAAAGGCATAATACTGTTAATTTATCACTAATTCATTTTTCCCCTTTTCTTTTCTTTTATCTTTCTCTCTCGTTCTTTTCTTTATTTTCCCCCCTTCCCCAAGTGCTCCCCATCACCAGAGCCTAGTATCTTCATATTACTCGCCCCTCCAAAATTGTAACTCTTCCTGTGGAAGTAAAACACCTCCCTCCTTTACTAAGGCCTTTTGTACAAATATTTTCCATATTGCTTCAAAATCATTTCTCTTCATTAATTCCACAAGTTACCTTATCATTAATTGCTATTTGCCATATCTCTTTATACCAGGGGTAGGCAACTCTTTTTGAGCCGTGGGCCGGGTTGCTGTCCCTCAGACAATTGCGGGGCCGAAACACCAAAAATAAATAAATAAATAAACAAATAAATAAATAAAAATAAAAATTTAAAAATTTAAAAATTTTAAAAATTTTAAAAAATATGCATGCACACTCTCTCAGCCCCAGAAATACCATGGCAAAACCCTTGTGGATATTTTGTAAAGAAAACCCCAAGAACAAGTAATAACAACAATAATCAATATCATCATGGTGGCGGCAGGACCGGCCTGGGGCCGGTCCAAAGGCCTTGGTGAGGTGCATCTGGCCCCCGGGCCTTAGGTTGCCTACCCCTGCTTTATACCAATCTTGTATTTGTAGATCTCCCTGATCTTTCCACTTTTTTGCTATGATTAATCTCGCCACTCTTAATAAATTTGTAATTGTCCTTTCTGTCTTGGGTGCAATTGATCTTATTATATATAGATAATAATGTTATCTTTGGACAAAATTCTAGATCAATTTCTGTTATTTCTTTTATCTCTTTAAATACTAATTGCCAAATTTTCTTTACAGATCTACAGCCCCACCATATATGTACCAATTTCTTGGCATGCCCTCCAACATAGCCTTAAATAATTCTTATTTATATTGTTTAACCTTACTAGCGTTAAATACCATCTCCATATCAATTTATGGTAGTTCTCCTTTATCCTAATGGATAATTTTTTAAATGGTCTTGATTCCAAATTTTCCCCCATTCTTAAACATTTATTGTTTGTACTAAATCTTCCTCCCATATTATTCTGAGATATTCTTCTTTCCTGTTATATTTTAATAATAATTTATATATTTCATTTGTAACACCTTTCAAAGTTTCATTAACCTCCATACTATCTCTTTGCCTAATCATTTGTTCAAATTTTGTATATTCTCTAAATTCTATAATTTTCTTGTTCAATTTTTTGTCCATTGTTCCAACTGAATACAATTAAACCAAGTTAATTTTAGATTTTGTAATTTCTCCTTTATCTTACCTTTATCCTTATCCATTCTTTATCCATTCTTTTATCTATATATATTTCCTGTTTCCTTAACTCCTTCCCTATTTCTTCTTTTACAACTGGTGTTAATGGTGAGATAGCTGGTATTAATATTTCTTTATATTTTTTTCCAAATCTCTAGTATATTCTTTTAAAAAGGGTATTCTATTTATTTCATTTCTTTCATGGTAAAATCCTTTAAAATATATTTTCCACTTTTTTCTCTATTTCTGTTGTTTCCATCTCTA
>CM034703.1:85267836-85285383 GCA_020142125.1 Phrynosoma platyrhinos
GTTAAAAACATATACTAACAATAAAACAGGAGTCAGAGGCTACGAGATAGCACCTGACAGCCAATCAGAGTGAGGAAACTTTGCTTAGGCCTTCCCCAGAATTTCCATCACCATCCTAGTACTGAAACCTGCAAATTTGGAAGGAGGATTTTGGACTAGCCCTAATTTTGGATTTTAAGAGCACAATTCTAATTGGCAAAGTTGGCCAAAGTACCAGTTCATCTGGATCCAATTAGAATCCTGCTTGGGAAGTTGAAAAGTAAAATTGGGAAGTTGGGATGATTACCCTCATCCCAAACTAAGGGGGGTTGCAGACTGCCAGAAATAGTGCAAATTGAGTCCACTTTTAGGGTTAGGGCATCATGGGAATTGTAGTTTATTGTGGCACCAGAGCTCTCTGACAGAGAAGGCTCAATGTCTCAGAAAAAAAACACAATTCCCATGATTCCCTAGCACTAGCCCTAACCCTAAAAGTGGATTCAATTTGCACTATTTCTGGCAGTCTGCAACCCCCCTAACTTTCTGGGACTAAGATTTCTGCTAAGAGAAGAGCTGTGTATCTAATCCTTTACAGTTGACATATATTTGAATTGGGCTTGCAGCATTACTCAGCATCTTCAAAACCAATGTTGTGTACATCACTAAACTAAAAAACTATTCAATTGATCCTTAATTCTGAAATAATTTTACTTGAAGTACTTCACCAAGTCATACTCAGCCTCAGACAAACTCCTTGCAAATCTTGCCATAGGGTCTTTTTAGAGTCACTCTAAGCTGGAAATGATTTGAAGGCACACAACAATAACAACAATAATACAACAATTTTCAAAACTGATCAGACCACCTAAATTTCCACTAAAATGGTCAATCATTGGTCTTCACACAGCTGTTTCAACATGAAACACATTATTTTCTTATCTCATAATACATATGAAGAGGGAAAACTTCCTTCTGGAAAACTAACATCACTTGCTGCCTCATATTTGAGAAACTCTTTGTATTACTTCTCAACTATTTTTAAACCAGGGAAATTGTGAGAGTAAAGCCACACATAACAGAAGTTTTCAGTGCTATAGCAGGAAAAATGGTAATGTATGTAGCCAGACAACATCTTTCCCTAATGAAAGACAAACACATCAATTCCAGTGGCCAGGGACACACAATTCAAGCTCCTTACTGGTTAGGAGCATCACAGGCTCTAGTATTTTAGGACCATATCCCAAGATGTAGGGGTCATCCCTCATGATATCATGGGAGACAAGTTGTGGAAATGTCATATAGGGAGATCCTAGTGATGTCATTGTTCATGATACAGTAGACATCTACTAGAGATGTTTAGAGCATGCCATTCAAATAAAAAAAAAACTTAAAAAATGTAAGAACTAAGAAAAAAAATTCCTAGTTAAAAATTAAGTTGTACAAGTTCTTCCCTCAAACAGGGGGGAGGTTGTTTTTAACCTCTTTGTGAGCCCAAGAAAGTTTTCCCAGCTCTGTTTTGACTATAAAAATTCAACATTTTCCCAGATCTCTTTTAAAATATTTTTATAAGCGCTGATTTTAACAACACCTGAGTGCTGTAATCCAGCCAAAGAATCAAAATTTGTTTGTTGTTGTTGTTGCAAACTCTACTTTTGGTGGCTTGTCCTGATCAACTGATGCCCCTTACTGGCCCTTTCTCACTTGTCCTATGAATAAAACCTCCAGATGAAGATAAAAATCTGAGGATAAAACATCAGAACAAGTGTGCTGCCTTGAAAATAAATTAATGTAGTTCTTCTCGTTCCCTGCACCCAGCTCATTAAAGGCTGCAGCACAGTGATTCCTGTAGAATCCCCTGGGATTCTACTTGTATATCTCCTCTCAAAGGTTGTCAGACCACACCAAAATACAATGGGGGGGAGGAGTCAATCTAGGGAAATAATGAAATACAGGGTCAGTCTTTTCCAAATTCATCCTATGGCAAAAGATTACTCCTTATTTTACTTTTTGAATGGGTGATAATTTAATTGCATTAATTTAGTTATATAACATAATTATATCTCTTCATAATTTTCCTATAATTTTCCAGCTAAATAAATGAAATTAAATAATTAAGCCATTCTGTATTCTAAGACCAGGATAAGAAAAGATAACTAGGCAGTTATCTATAGAAAATAATATCCTGAGATTTTGGACGTTTTCACACACAAGCCTGGAGTCATTCCGGAATGGATCCTTCAGCTCACTCCAGAATGGCTCCGGCGGCGGCAACCTAATTCCTTTTTAAAAAAGGAATTACAACTCCAGGGCTTATGCTGGTGGGCGTCCGGAGTTAGCGCTAAATGGGGCGGGGCTTGCTGCGACGTCGTGTGAACACACGGAGCAAGACCCCGGACCGACACCGGCTAGCGCCGGGGATGGCACTGGATGGGACGGGGCTTGCTGCGACGTCATCTGAAAAATTTTCAAAGGAGCTGGAGTGGGGCCGGACGGAGGTAGGCTAGCGTCCGCCTTAAGCCCCGTGTGAAAACGCCCCTTGTCTTTCCCCTTTTGAAGAATGAAGACCAAAATTATTCAGTCAGATTTGAAATGGATGTCTATGCAACATATACAAAGCTGCCCACATAAGCGGGAAGGTGTTCTTGGAATTGTGGGTAAGAAAGTAAGCACACAATTTCTGTTAACATCAATGTCTAATAAAAGTTACCAGTTCCTACCTCAGATTCATCTGTGGCATCAGTTTTCATATATTCAGGAAACCACAGAATAAACCAGTTTTTACCCAAAAACATACCCAGCTGAGAGCACCAATGGCTTCTCTGACTTTTTTCATGTAAGAAACCTCTTCTCTAAATTTTTAAAAGGTGAAGTTTTCTTTGGTTTGCACTTCTTTCCTTGGATGAAATGAACTAAATAAGTTTAACCTCACATGGCCTAGAAACCACAGATTGAAAACTTGGCTTCTCAACATTAATCCATCCCAGAGCAGGTTTAGCAACAGAACATCCTCTTAACCACAGAAATGTAAGATTAGCTAATCTGATATTTTCTAAAAGTGAATTACACTCATGTTGACACATACACAATGGGAAAATGTAGGCCTTGATTCTGACGACTGATGAAAATCCTCAGCAGTTCCATTCATATTTTATAGCTTGCCCACATTTAGCAAATTTGTCTCTTGACATGACTTACAGTATTATAAGTTCAAACCTTGATCTAAAGTATCCAGAGGTGACAGTAGGGATCAAATTATATTCAGCTATTCAGTTTTAAAAGGGTGGGTAAGCATATGAGTAATGTAAGGCTCTGCACATATGGTTGTGCACATTGTCTATATGGTTGCTAGAGTGAAAATCAAAGAAGGCTTCTGTATCTATAGTGATTGCATAAAACTGGAAATTTCAGCAAGTGTATCTTGTTACCTGGCTGTGTGACAAGCAATAACTGCTGAAATTCCCTCTTCTACAAAACAATTATACGTACAGGAGCCCTCTCTGCTTTTCAGTCTGGCAACTCTAACTTCTGCTTCTACGTCCTAGTGTTAGGGTTGCCCAAGTGAAAACTGAAGGGGCTCTTGCACCCATAATGGTTGTGTAGAAAAGGGAATTTCAGGAGGTGTTGTCATGCACCCCAGTAAGAAGCAGTACCTACTGAAAACACCTCTTCTACACAACCATTTAAGGTAAAAGAGCCCTCTCCAATTTTAACTTGGGTAATCCCATAAGCCCTGGCCCCAACCACTCAGATTTTATCATATTGACCTGTAAAGTGTGGAGATAAGTTACTTTTTGGTTCCACTACTTTCAGAGTTCTCAACTGGCCATGCTAAAATTCTTCCTGGTAAGAAGGTTGAAATGTAAGACATCTCCTTGAAAAGGAGGATGTCTGGTCATCCTGGGAGTGTTACCTAAGAGTAGACACCAGCTGGAACCCACTATCTTCTCAGTGTACTATAAATATCTACATGTAGAGATCTGCTATTCCAGAACTTTGCAGTCTCTATGCAGAACAACAATATTTTCCAACATATCAGTGACTGGATGCCATTGGGCAATGTGCAGTGCACAATGAATGATGTGCAATGCCCAATCGGTAATGTGAAATTGTTGTATACATAATCCGCTTGCACCACTTTGAGCAGAATATATCCATTGGATTATGGTGATTAATTCACCCCACATGCACAGTGTGACTTATACATGGATGTGTCATTAACAATGTACCAACCACAATCTGACTTTTAGAGTGTTAAGCTGCTTTGCTGACACCACACAATTCATGTGGGAAGTTTTTCTAGGTTCTATACTGCTTTGGTGCTTATAGAAGACTCACTACCAGCTCTAACATTGTTTTCTTCCCCCCCAAAAAATTGCACTGCTGTCACAGGGTCTCCGCAACAAAAACCTTATCAGCTCCAGTACTGGCACTCCGCTTCCTGCCTTGCTCCAAATGGAACAGTAGGCCCAAGTGACTGAACCCACTGGTTCTTTTTCCAGACCACTACCCTCACTCCTGGCATCCCTGTTTGCCAAGCATTCACAGAACAATTTCAAGACAAGCCAATGAGCTTGGCATCAGCTGAAAATGAGTAGAAATGGATGCCCAGGATATCAAGTCCATTCACACACAAAGCCCAAACCTTCACCATTCAACTTCAGAGTCATCTTTCAGCCTGGAAACACAACAATTACTAGTAGTTTCAGCTAACAACCTGAAACTGGGCAACTCTACCAATGAAGTGGAACTGTTTGTGGGTCTAGGCCATTTTAAAAAACATTTTAAGGTATTACAATACCATTTTGGGTTTGGGTTTTTTGTTCTGCGACCCCCTCCTAATTTTTGCAACACTGCAAATTAGCCTTCTGATAACTTTTTCCCCCAGAATGGAACCCAAACTGGAAAAAGGTTGTACACTTGGAACCTCTTTGTACCAATAGTTGGATCAAGTGAAACTGCACAACTACATAGATGCTGACTGGATAGTCTGACAGTCAAAATCAGAAGACAATTGGCTGAATACAATACAAAGCAGGGCTGTCGTGTGTGTGCATATATAACCTCCTACAAAGAGAAGCTCATCCACAGCCCACTTTGCAATGCAGGTGTGGACAGCTTCAAACTGTCTAGGAGCTAATTTGTCACTCCTAGCCCCCAATATGGACTGTACCAGGTCTGAAGAGAATCAAACAAAATTTAAAGTACTAACCTAGTTTTCACTCAATTAACTAAGCATGATAAGAAAAGAGAATGCAGAAGTTTGTTCCTGGATTTATTTTTTTAATTTGAGGTTGTGAGGGGTGGGGGCAGTGCTGTCCTCTAGTCTGACCAAAAAAATAGTATATTTCTTATTTTAAAAGTTTCAGGGAAATTGCATGCCTTCTCACATTTCAGATATGAAAATCAGAACACATGTGGCCGAGCAACATCACAGTGTGGTTAATATGGCCAAAGTTGCTAATGAGGAAGAACACACAAGCTAGGAGAGGCTGCAGCAGTTTGCTTTTGCATGAGCCTACTGGGAATGGCAGGATTTCATTCCCACCCCTCCTCTTCCTTCTGCTGAGTTAATTGAGTGCAGACTACCTTTGCATTTTGAACTCAGCTTGCAAAAATCGAAGTAATCAGAGAAAGAAAAGAATGCAGGAGGCAGAGGAGAGAAACTGGGACATTTTAAGAGCAGCTAAAGTAGGAAGATAGAGGATTAATTAAGACAATTCCTGCCAAATTGGGACAGTTGTATGGTATGTAGCTGTTGGATAAGCCCCAAACAAGGTCAGATTAAGGTGACTAGGGTCCCTTTGTACCATCTGGTTGAGACATTTTAGCAAGAGTGGTGTGGAAATGAAAACAACAATACAGGAAACTTGGGATGAGACTGGAGAAGCAGGGGAAGCAAGTAATACCTTTTTGCCTTTTAGCACTGGGCCTTAGCCAGAGAAGAACCTGGAGCACTGTAACAACTGACCCATTGATAATCTGGCCCTAGACACAAAGATTATTTGTGGGGGCTGCAGGCATCCCACGTGCCATGTTTTACCCATTTCTGGTGTAATGGGATTCTTTATGCAAAGGATAATTCTTATTCTGCACACATGTGGCACATTCCACTGCTGTAAATGTGTTCTGTAGCTCCTGAATTTTGATCTTCTTCAGCTGTACAGTCCCATTAAAACTTTTCAAATCTCTTTAAAGGCTCACAGTAGTTTAGAAGTGCATTCTGTTTACATTCTGATCCATTTAGGATATTAATTGAGTACAATATTTTAGGAATACATAACAAGACAGCAGGGTGTGGTGCAATAAATATACAAACCCAACTAGATAAATACTTTGAAATACATGGTGCTAGATGTTCTCTTGTTCTGCTTGGTATTTATCCTGCTTGGTTATTGCATGCCTAACAATAAGATTTTTCAAAGCAGTGCTGTTATTTAGGAAATGGTGTTTAAACAAGAATGGGATCTAAAAAAGACTGTGTGGCAGAAGCTATGGCTCTAACTTGTAGTGCCATATGAACTGTTAACATCCAGTATCCAAAAGTGGGGAGTAGTTTTAAGTAAGATTAGTACAACTAATTTGTAAACTTTGGATTTCTCCCTTACTCTTCATCAGGCAAGATGGTTTAAAAAAAAATAAAGGATAGGGAGCATGGGAGACCCAAAAGTATTTTTGGCTAGATGTTTTAAGACATTAAAGTCTTTAGTTAAAATTAGTTTCAACATGGAAACTGTGGATAAGTATTCAAGAAAAAATTGCAGGGATACCATGTTGACCATTTTTTAAAAACTCCGTGCAAATTGAGTCCACTTTTAGGGTTAGGGTTAGTGCTAGGGAATCATGGGAATTGGTTTTTTTTCTGAGACATCAAGCCTTCTCTGTCAGAGAGGTCTAGTGCCACAATAAAATACAGTTCCCATGATTCCTTAGCCCTAACCCTAACCCTAAAAGTGGACTGAATTTGCACTATTTCTGGCAGTCTGCAACCCCCCTTTGATAAGCATAAGCATTTTGTGAAAGATAAGCCACAACTCCACCTCCAGGCCAGCCTAAAGTGCTGGTCTGCATCCCCCCATAGTAAAGAAGGAAATGTAACGCATAAATATAGCAATACTAGGAGTGAGTGAGTTTAAATGGACAGGAATGGGTCACTTTAACTCAGACAACTATACAGTAATCTATTCAGTAAATGAAAAACCAGGGAGAAATGGGGTTGCTCTCATACTAAGGAAAAATATAGGTACAGCACTCAAAGGATGCAACTCAAAGTCAGACCATATACTTTCAATAGGCTTCAGGGTAAACCTATAAACATCACAATAATCCAGGTATATGGACCAACCACAGATGCAGATGAAGAGGAAATTGAGAGATTCTGTGATGCAGTCCAGGAGGAAATTGGCAACATACTATCACAAGATTTCAAACTAACCATTGGAGACTTGAATGCTAAAGAAGAATCAAAAACAGTAGGACGATTTGGATTAGGAACAAGAAATAAAGCAGGAGAGCATTTAACAGAATTTTGTGAGGCTAATAATCTACTCATTGCAAATACCTATTTCATACAACCAAATATGAGACTATACACCTGGACATCACCAGATGGTAAACACAAAAAACAGATAGACTACATAACTGGAAGTAGAAAACCAGACCAGGAGCTGATTGTGTCAGAGACCACAAACTGCTCATAACAAAAATCAGAGTTAAACTGAAGAAGAAAGCAAAAATGAACATTATACAAAAATATGACCAGAATAACATTTCAGATGAATTCAAGGACAATGTAAGAAACGGATTTGAACTATTGAATATAATTGACCGGGAATCTGAAGAACTATGAACAGAAGTCAAAGACATAATTAAGGAAGAATGCAAGAAAACACTAAGGGCCTCTGCAGACCGGCCCAAAGGGTCAGCCTGGAGGCAGAGATGGGGTGGGGCAGCCACACGCCAGCCACTCCAACCCCACGCCAATGCTGTCCTGACACCGTGTGGCATTACACACAGTGCGCAGCATCAGGACATCCTTCCAGTGCAGTGTTTTGATGCACAGCACCAGAAAGGGCAAAGAAGAGCCACATGTCAGCTCTTAGGGTGGCCTTTTCCCACCCCTGAAAGGAGCGGCATTTTGTCACTCTTTCAGGGGCGGCAAAAGGGAGGATTGGGGCCATGGCATGTGGTTGCCATGGCTAGCAGGGGCAGCCTAGAGCTGCCCGTCTGCATAGCCCCTAACAGTGGCCAAAAAGAAAGATAAGAACTAATGGACAACAGATGAAACACTTCATGCAATAAAAGAAAGAAGAAGAGCAAAAGCAAAGGGAGATAGGAATAAAGCCAGAAGTATGAACACAACTGTCCAATGTCTGACAAGCAGGGATAAGAAATATTACAATGACCAATGCAGAGAAATAGAAGACAACAACAAAAAGGGATTAAAGCCAAGTTCAGACCAAGGGCAGGGATGCTCTATGGAGAAAAAAAGAACATAATACAGGAACAAGAAGAAATAAAAAGATGCTGGAGGCAATACACAGAAGAGTTATACAAAAGAGATGAGGAAATGAATGATATTTGAAATGAGGAGCCATATGAAGATGAACCCCAAATTCTAAGAAGTGAAGTGGAATCTGCAATAAAGGAAATGGGGAAAAATAAATCACTGGGAGAGCACTGGTCTGATCTGTTCAAGAACCCATTTGTTTGTTTTCTTGGCTGTCCATGGTATCCTAAGTACTCTTCTCCAGCGCCATATTTCAAATGAGTTCATTTTCTTTCTGCCTGATTTCTTCACTGGCCAGCTCTCGCATCTGTACATGGTAATTGGGAATAAAATGGCCTGAATGATTCTGACTTTAGTGCTCAGTTTGTCTGTCTTTGCTCTTCAGTATCTTTTCCAGTTCTTTCATCGCTGCCCTTCCCATTTCTAGTGTTCCTATTTCTTGATTGCAGTCTCCATTCTGATCAATGATCCTAGATATGGGAATTAACTATTTCAATTTCCTCATTGTCTAGATTGAATTTGTGTGTTTCTTCTGAGGTCATTATTTTTGTTTTCTTTATGTTCAGCATCAGATATAAACTTTTATCTTTGACCTTTCTATCAACTGTTCCAATTCCTAAACATCTTCTATTAGTATTATAGTGTCATCCACATATCTTAGATTGTTAATGTTGCTTCCTCTTATCTTAACTCCTCTTTTTCTAATTCTAATTCTGCTTTTCTTATGATGTTTTCAGCATATAAATTAAACAAGTAGGGTGATAGAATGCAGCCTTGCTTGCCTATTGGGAGCCACTCTGTTTCCCTGAATTCTGTTCTGACAGTGGCCTCTTGTCTTTGTTACAGATTCCTTATCAGATATAGTGGCACTCCCATGTCTTTGAGTACATTCCATAATTTTTCATGATCTCTACAATCATATGCTTTGCTGTAATCTATGAAACACATGCTAATTCTTTTTTGAAATTCTTTGGTGTGCTCCATTAGCCATCGTATGTTTGCAATGTGGTCCCTAGTGCCCCTTCCTTTTCTGAATCTTGCTTGCACCTCTAGAATTTCTCTCTCCATGTATGGTTGGAGACTATAGCTGCAGAATTTTGAGCATTATTTCACTTGCATGTGAGATTAGTGCTATTGTCCTATAGTTGCTGCAGTCTTTCGTATTTCCTTTCTTGTGGATTGGTATGTATATCAAGTGCTTCCAGTCTGTTGGCCAGCTCTTTGTTTTCCATATTTGTTGGCATATTTCACTTAGCTCTAAAGTTGCATCTACCTGTAGGCACTGTAGTAGTTCAATTGGGATATCATCTGTTCACAGAAGATAGGGATTCTTGGAGATGTCTCATCCACAGGGTTGCCATGAGTCAGAACCAACAACAAAGTGGAAGAAAAAATAATTCCTGGAGATGCTTCTGAAGAAGCTTTTGAGTGAACTTTGTTTGTTTATGAAAGCCTTACCTCACATAGTTCTTTCATTTCAAATGTGCAGGTTGTTAGTTTTGAATTTAAAAAATTGCTGACACATGTTGAAATGCTTTTCTTTTTAGGATTCTAGAAGCCTATCCCTTTCCATATTATTTCTTCTACTGTTACCAAATATTCTATTAAAGAAGTAATGCCCAAAATGCATCTAGTTTGTTAACTGAGGTATAACTCTATTATCTCTCCATTAGAATTACCCACCATAGATTTTTGTATCTGATTTTTCTAAAGTGAAGCTCAGTGCAAAAGCCATATGCTCTTCCATATAAGAAGCACAGAATAATTTTCTGGGTGACAAAAGTGGCAAGCTGTATTAAAAAAACTGCACTTTTGGAAGAAACACAACAAATGTTGTGCCTTTGTTTCTATGCAACAATATTTGTTTTAAATAACATTTGCTTCTTTAATCAAATTTTACAGTTACATTAACCAAGAGTACGAATAAGCATCATCTAGCCCCCAATAGTCAGCATTGGCTTTGTCTACTTGAGAGCATGAGTGCTCCAGAAGACAGCAACCATAAGTGGAAATGAAATAGACACAGTTCTTTAGATGTAGTGCCTTTTAATAAATAAATAAAACACCAGAACAACTTAAACTTGAGCTTTTTATAGCTCAGCCAACAGCCACACCAGTTCTTAGGACAGACTGCCTGGAGTATTATTTGGAGGAATGGTCTATAGTTGTGTTGGCAAACCTATGGCACATGTGCCAGAGATGGCATGCAGAAACATTTTCCCTGGCATGTAGAGTAGAGAAGAGGAGAAAAAGATGCATTCCTGTTCCTCCTCCTCCTGGCTGTCCAGAGAGGCAGCTGAAGGCCAGGGAGGGGGCTGGGAGAGGAGGAAGAACAGGCTCAAGTCTGGAGAGGCAGCCGAAGGCCCAGGAGGGTGGGGAGGGGGAGAAGTCCTGCCCCAGAAGTCCCATTCCCCCCTGGAAGTCCTGCTTCTAGCATGGGGTAACACCCAGTGCTGGAAGGCTGTTTAGTTTGGGAACTCATTGCCTAAAAGGTTTGCCATCACTGGTTTATAGCCTGTCTTGTAATTTTAGTATGGTTTTAGCCCATTGTTTATTCCCTCTTGTTTCTTTATGAATCAGCAATAAAGAACTTTCTCAAAATATGTGCTCTTGTTGAGGGCAGAGAGATTCTAAGAGTTGTAGCACCATAAAGTAACTTTTCCAAGCTCTGGATTTTTTCCTGTTTATGCACTGAGCTGCACATTTTTATATGTTGCAGCTGCCAAAAATGAGCAAGATCCAGTTGATGAATCAATGCTCAACCATACAGTTGTCAGTGTGGTGTACATCTGGCAATTTCATACAGGAATCTGCTAAAGAATTTGCTTAAGCATCCTTCATAGCATAGCTCTTAGCCTCCATTGATCTAAGAAATAATTAGCTCATTCTGGAGCTCCTTTTCCCAAGTTGGGGTTCCGGGTATGTTGGACTAGAAATTCATTGGGTCCTTCTGGGATTCATAGGTCTAAATCATATCTATTAGTTCCAAATAAAATAGACCTAACTGAATCAATTTTTGAGTGGTGATAGACTAATCACACTCATTAAATAAGTCTGTTCTATTCTCCTTGGGTCCCATATCAGGAGAAAGGTAGGCAAATAAATAAATAAATAAATAAGTTTTATTTTTAAACCGCCCCTCTGCTTAGCAATCGGGGCGGGATACAGCATAATTTAAAAACAAGAGACAATGTAAAATTCCTATATCCCACACCCTAATCCTCCCACCCCTTAAAACTAAATTAAACTATAATAGCAGAATTAAAACAATTCTTAAAAACATAATAAAAAAAACAAATTAAACAACTTGGGCATGTCCATGTACTATGGGAGGTTAAGGGGTGTAAGGTAACCTCCACTAGATTATTCTGGGAAAGCCTGCCAGAAGAGATCCGTCTTTATTGCTTTCTTAAAAGCAGCAAGGGTAGTAATAAGATGGATATCATCTGGCAGACCATTCCATTGTCTGGGAGTGGTTGCAGAGAAGGCCCTCTGGGAGGTCTGCACCAGCGTAGTCTTCATAGGCTTCAACAGATTCCTCCCAGAGGACCAAAGTGCACAGGGGGGGGGATTGTATGGGAAGAGCCGGTCCCTGAGATAAGATGGACCCAAGTCATGTAGGGCTTTAAAGGTTAAAACCAACACCTTGTACTGTGCCCAGAAACTAATTTGCAGCCAGTGGAGGGATTTAAGCACTGGTGTTATGTGCTCCCTCCTTGATGTTCCAGTAATTAGCCTGGCTGCCATGTTTTGCACCCGTTGCAGTTTCCGGGTTAGGCACAAGGGTAGCCCCATGTAGAGTGCATTGCAGTAATCCAGATGAGAGGTTACCAAAGCGTGTATAACAGTTTCCAGATCCCTCATATCCAGATAAGGGGACAGCTGGCATATCAGCCGAAGCTAATAACAGGCACTCCTGACCGCCACATTCACCTGACAAGTCATGTGAAGCAACAGATCTAAAAGTAACCCCAGACTGTGAACACAGTTCTTGGAGGAGAGTGTGACTCCATCCAGGACCGGAGACTGTATTCCCAAATCTGGTTTCGAGCCTGTTACTGTCAGTACCTCTGTTTTGTCTGGATTTAACTTCAATCTGTTTTTCCTCATCCAATCCATTACCGCTCTAAGACAGTCACTGAGAGGATAGATGCCATCTGAAGTTTGGACCGATGATCTTGTCATGGAGAAATATATCTGGGTGTCGTCAGCATACTGATGACACCATGCTCCATGCCTCCAGATGATCTCACCCAGCGGCTTCATATAGATATTAAATAGCATCGGGGACAGGATGGCGCCCTGTGGGATGCCACAATTATGCTCTATTCTAGAAGAGAAACTGTCCCCGAGCCTCACCCTCTGGGATCTGCCTGAGAGGAAGGAATGGAACCACTGCAGAGCAATGCCTCCAATTCCTAACTATCTCAGGCGATCCAAGAGGATGGCATGATCTATTGTATCGAAGACCGCTGAGAGATCCAAGAGCACCAGCAGGGTCACACTACGCCTGTTGATGCCCAGGCAGAGGTCATCAGTCAGAGCAACCATGGCCGTCTCAACTCCATATCCTGTCCTGAAGCCAGTTTGAAATGCATCAAGATAATCAGTTTCATCCAAGACTGCTTGGAGTTGGGAAGCAACTGCCCTCTCGATCACCTTGCTCAAAATAGGGAACAAGGAGACTTACCTGTAGTTGTTTCTATCCAGGGGGTCCAGGGAGGGTTTTTATAGGAGTGGCCTAACCGCCTTCTCCTTCAAACAAGATGGTACAAAACCCTCCCTAAAGGACGCATTGATTGTATCCCGAAGGAATATTCTCAATGAGTCCCCCCCCAGGTGACCAGCCAAGATGGACATGGGTCGAGAGGACAAGTTGTCTTCCTCACGACTGGCCATCATCATCCAACATCAAATGGCAGCCATCACTACTCTAAAGGAATGGTCCTCAACTTTGGCATTCATAATGTTTCTGATTATTTATTCACAATGTTTCTGATGTCTTTGATTATTCTCTGGGAGGGGAAGTCCAAAACATCTTTCTCAACTTGACCTTCTTCCTTATTTGAATAGGAACATGGTAGTGGTCCTACCAAAGCCTATCTTTGGTGCTATCTATTAACCTAGTGTGTGCTGGCATTACTATGTAATCTATTATAACAAGAGGCTAAACCTGAATGGAAAGAGAATTACAGCAGTATGTCCTGCATATATGACTCCTATTCCACAAGATTCAAGAAATCAAGGGAAAGTTCAAACCAAGGACCAGGACACTCGACAACAATCAAAATAACATAATTCAAGACCAGAAAGGAATAAAAAGACATTGGATGAAATACACAGAATAACTATACAAAAGAGATGACAAAATGAAGGACTCATGGGGCAAAGAACCGTATGAAGTTGAACCCCAAATTCTAAAAACTGAGATGGAAGCTGCAATAAAAGAAATGGCAAAAAAGCAAGACTCTAGGACAAATGATATACCAATAGAACTGTTGCAATCCACACTGACAGAGTGCTAACCAACATATGTGAACAGATATGGAAAACAAAACAATGGCCAACAGATTGGAAGCCATCAATATGCATCCCCATCCACAAAAAAGGAGACACAAGAGACTGCAGCAACTATAAAACCATAGCACTAATCTCCCATGCAAGCAAAATTATGCTCAAAAGTATTATTATTATTATTATTATTATTTATATCCCGCTCCTCTGCCACACAATCAGGATGGTGTATAACACGTTAAAACATCATGATAAATTAAAATCAATCCAGATCTCGTACCGTATTCCATACCCACCTACCCCTTAAAAATAAATTAAACTAAGGCAAGTTAAAATAACAATTGTTAAAATATTCAATACAAAATACAATAAATTTTACAATACTAATATACAGAACGGTGTTAATCAAGGCGGTAGAAGGGTGATGGTCAGAACTTCTGTCTTCTGGGCTGGGGTGTTACTCAGGGAAGGCCTGCCAGAAAAGATCCATCTTAACTGCTTTTTTAAAGCTGTCTAGAGTGGTAATGAGACGGATCTCATCCAGCAGGTCATTCCATAATCTGGGGGTGGAGGCAGAGAAGGCCCTCTGGGAAGTCACTGACAGCCTAGTTCTCATAGGCTGTAACAGGTTCCTCCCAGAGGACTGAAGTGCACAGGGAGGATCGTATGGAAGGAGGCAATCCTGGAGATAGGTTGGACCCAAGCCATGTAGGGCTTTAAAGGTCATAACCAACGTCTTGTACTGTGCCCGGAATTAATGGGCAGCCAGTGGGGAGATTTCAGCACAGGTGTAATGTGCTCTCTCCTGGATATTCCTGTAACTAGCCCAGCTGCCATATTTTGAACTAGTTGAAGTTTCCGGGTTAGGCACAAGGGTAGCCCCATGTAGAACGCATTACAGAAATCGAGATGGGAGGTTACCAGAGCAAGTACCACAGTTTCAAGATCCCTACCTTCCAGGAAAGGGTGCAGCTGGTGTATCAGCCAAAGCTGATAGCAGGCACTCCTGACCATCGCATTCACCTGATTTGTCATGTGAAGTGACGAATCTAGGAGTAAACCCAGACTGCGAACACAGTCCTTGGAGGATAGTGTGACTCCATCCAGGACTGGAAGTTGTATTCCCAAACCTGGTTTCGGGCCTGTCACCATTAGTACCTCTGTTTTGTCTGGATTCAGTCTCAATCTGTTTTTCCTCATCCAGTCCATTACCTCTTTAAGACAGTCATTGAGAGAAGAGATGCCATCTGAAGTCTGAGATGATGACCAGGTCATGGAGAAATATATCTGGGTGTCATCAGCGTAGTGATGACACTGTGTCCCATGCCTCTGAATGATCTCTCCCAGTGGCTTCAAATAGATGTTAAATAGCATCGGGGACAGGATGGCACCCTATATTGCAACATAGACTCCAACCACATATGGAGAGAGAAATCCCAGAGGTCCAAACAGGGTTCAGGAAAGGAAGAGGCACCAGGGATCACATTGCAAATATACAATGGCTAATGGGGCATAGCAGGAAGTTCCAAAAAAAAAAATCAGCATGTGCTCTATAACTATAGCAAAGCTTTGACTGCATAGATCATGAAAGGCTATGGAACACTCTTAAAGACATGGGAGTGTCAACACATCTGATAATCCTAATGAGGAATCTGTCCTCAGGACAAGAGAATACAATGAGGAATCTGTCCTCAGGACAAGAGAATACTGTCAGAACAGAACACAGAGAAACAGAATGGTTCCAGTTGGCAAAGGAGTCAGACAAGGCTGCATTCTATCATCCTACCTAGGATGGGGGTAAAATATAAGGGAAGATGGGATCAATACTTGAAATCCATCCCACCTTCCACCCACCCTTGTTAGCCTTAAAGAATTGTGAGTCACCCCAACCATACCACAGACCCTTACCTTGCTCCTCTGCAATGCCAGGTCAGTAAGGAACAAATCTCATGCCATCTATGATTTGTTGGAGGAGGAAAATGCCAACCTGGCTTGTTTTACTGAAACCTGGCTGGGGGAGGATAGTAGTGTAATCTGGGTTAAGTCTCTTCCAGCTGAGTATACAGTTAAGGAGCAGGTTAGGGAAAGTGGGCGGGGGGGAGTGGCCCTGGTCCATAAGAGTACCATCACTTTGACCAGGAGACCTATCCAGAAAATGGATCACATCGAATGTATTTACCTGACCATGAAAGCTAAGGACAGTCTGGTGATTCTGTTGGTATACCGTCCACCCCGTTGCTTAACAGACTCCCTAGCCAAGCTGACACAGCTGGTCTCGGAGCTGGTGCTGGAGTCCCCCAGGCTCCTTGTTCTGGGGGACCTCAACATTCCCTTCAAGTCCAGCTTAGTAGATCGGAAAGGTGCAGCTCGGGAGTTCATGTGTTCCATGGCAGCCATGGGCTTGTCCTAATTAGTTCAGGGTCCTACACATTGTGCTGGTAATACACTCAATGTGGTCTTTTGTATGGATCAGGAACATCCGTGGGCAGAAGTGACTCAAATTTCTGCCCTGTCATGGATGGACCATTTTCTGGTCAAAGCAGGACTCAAGGTTACTACCCATACCCGCTCGGGGGTGGAGGACCTATTAAAATGGTCTGCCTTCAAAGGCTGATGGAACCCAAAAGATTCCAGGAAGCCTTAGAGGGTTTTATGGTTGGGAACGACAGTGATCCTGTCGAAGCTCTGGTTGATACCTGGAACAACCATCTTACCAGAGCTGTAGACATTATCACTCCCGAGCGTCCTTACCAACCTGCTCCAAATAAAAACCATGGTACACAGAAAATCTTCAGCAAATGAAGCGGGTTGTTCAATGACTGGAGCTCCACTGGTGGAAGCACTGACTTTTATCTGACAGGACACTCCTAAGAAACCATTTGGACACTTATGGGGTGGCAATAGATGCAGCAAAGAATTTTTTCTATGCTGCACATATTGCATCTGTAAAGTCCCATCCAGCAGACCTGTTCAGGGTGGTAAAAGAATTAACGCAATTGCCTCCCACCCTGAACTTACTATTGGAACCAACTAAAGCCTGCTGTGATGCTTTTAACGACTTTTTTTTATAGATAAAATGTCTCGGATAAGGGTCGATCTAGATGCCTGCATTATAACAGAACCAATAAGAGAGATGTCCAGGGACTCTGTGGACTGTATTAAACTGGATCGATTTGAGTTTGTAAATACTGATGAAGTGGACAAGCTTCTTGGAAGTGTTAGGAAGACGACATGCCCTCTTGATCCTTGTCCATCATGGCTGACCGCCCAGGGAGGAGATGCAGTAAAATCGTTGCTGCAGTGCATAATTAATACATCTCTCAGAGAGGGCAAATTTCCACCAGGCTTAAAATGAGCGGTAGTTAAATGGTCTCCCTATTACCATTTCTGGGCAAGGTGATTGAGAGGGCAGTCGCCTTCCAACTCCAGGCAGTCATGGATGAAGCCGATTATCTGGACCTATTTCAAACCGGCTTCAGGGCAGGATATAGAGTTAAGATTGCCATGGTCGCCTTAGTCGATGACCTCCATCTGGGTATCGACAGGGG
>CM034703.1:85326125-85339501 GCA_020142125.1 Phrynosoma platyrhinos
TATAAAGCACATGCTGATTTTCTTTTAGAACTCCCTGCTATGCTCCATAAGCCATTGTATATTTGAAATGTGATACCTGGTGCCTCTTCCATTCCTGAACCCTGCTTGGACCTCTGAGATTTCTCTTTCCATATATGATTGGAATCTATGTTGCAGAATTTTAAGCACAATTTTGCTTGCATGGGCAATCAATGCTATATAGTCCTGTAGTTACTGCAATCTTTTGTATCTCCTTTTTTGTGGATGGGGATGTATATTGACTGCTTCCAATCTGTTGGTAATTGTTTTGTTTTTTTCATATCTGTTGACATGTGTTAGCACTAGAATTGACTCTGACAATGTGGATTGTGGCAGTTCAATTGGAAAATTGTCTGTTCCTGGTGATTTGTTTTTTGCTATTCCTATTATTGCCATTTCCACATTGCTTTTTAGAATTTGGGGTTCACCTTCATATGGCTCTTGATTCCATGTGTCTTTCATTTTGTCATCTCTTTTGTATAATTCTTCTATGTATTGCATCCAGTGTCTTTTTATTCTTTACTGGTCTTGAATTATGCTACTTTTATTGTCATGGAGCGTCCTAGTCTTTGGTTTGAATTTTCCTTTGATTTCCCAGATCTTGTGAAATAGATGTCTTGTTCTTCCCTTTTTGTTGTTGTCTTCTATTCATCTGCATTGATAGTTGTAGTGTTGTTGTTTTTCTTTCTGCACAAGCCATTGTACTGTTGCATTCATAATTCTTACTTTGTTCCTATCTCCCTTTTGTTTTTCTTGTCTTCTTTTCTATATATATTTGATGTATATTAAAAATAGAATATTAAAATTTGATTTATTTTATTCTTTTTATATTTTCTTTTTAAAATATCACATCTTACCAAGTTTGCACTTTAACCACATGAAACTATGTACATGTAAATACATTTGGGCTGTGAATATGATATTGCAATTTAAAGGTATAATTTGGATTTTGCTAGTTTATGTCATAACTATTTCCATTACATTCAGTGAAATATGGAAATTATGACTGATGATGAGTAACATTAGTACAAAAAAAATTACTAAGGATTCTGTATAATGTGGTGTGGGAGGGGGTCAGTGGGGTGTGACACCATGAGTTACTGTGCTGGGTGACACCAACCCTAATGAAGCCACTGGAACTCTGTACTCTTGGCAAATGTCATGCCCAACCTAGAGGCATGCCCAGCTGAGGATTCAGAAGAGGAAAGAGAGAAGAAGGAACCTGACCCACAGCAACCACATGCTGCAGCCCTGATCCTCCTTTTTGCCACCCCCCAAAGAGCAGGCAAATGCTGCTCCTTTTGGGGGTGGCAAAAGGCCACCCTTTGAGCTGCTGCTGTGCCTTTTTTGCACCCTTTTGGTGCAGCATGTCTTCACGCTGCACCAAGAGGGTGTCCTGATGGTGCGTGCCATCCAGACACGCACGCGGAGTCGGGGTGGAGTCAGGGTGGCTGGAGTGCAGTTGCCCCACCCCAACTCCACCCCAGGCTGGCCCTTTAGGCCAGTCTGCATTGACCCTGAGTTCCCTGGTGAAAGCACCCTGTTCATGGACTCTTGTTGCATGACTTTCTGGATTGGACCTTTGGACTGACAATTCTGCTTGTTGGAATCCCTGATTCTTGACTACTCTGATTGCTCAAACCTTGACTGGCTAATGGACTGGCTAAGGACTTTGCTTTTGGAACTCTTTGTTTGCTCTAACCTCTTGTTGTCTGATACTCAGGACTTGCATTGTTTCAGATGCTGTGTTTTGTTGCTGCTTTCCTTTGCCCTTATCTAAGTTATTTTGCTTGCTATCGGCTGCTGGCTACTTTCCCAGACAGAAAGAGGCTGTTACCCAAAATGCTGGAGTCCCAGAAGGGAACCCACAATTTACTTCAATAGGGGAATTTATTTAGTTCAATAGGAAGCAGCAAGAGGACTTGAGTAACTCTTAAAAACTGGGATTCTAGCCTATGTATAACAGTTCCACCAAGTACTCCAGACAGCAAATTCCAAATTAGTTCAGTTTTATTTATGACAGCAAAATCAATTTTCACTCAAATACACTCCCTAACACATGTATACAAGAACTAATGATATAAAAGGTGGTAACTGGTAGTGGTTTCAGAGGGTTTTAACAGCAGGCACCACTTTCTCAGATTCAGGCACAGAGTTCTGATTGGGGGGATGCAGTGGATGACTCTGACTCAGGGTGCTGAGAAGTCAAGGGAGAAACAGACAGAGTTGTTGTCTGTACTCAACTGAGACTGAATTGGGACTGCTCCAACCAGACATATTTATAGGAAGAAATGTGCCCTGAGGCAGTTTCTCAGGAGTTTGAAAGGATTATTCCCCAGACCAGAGGTTTAGGGAAATGGCAGGGCAATTAATTCAGATGTCTCACACAAAGAGGTCTCATCTCCAGAGGGAAGCAATTCCCAATGTTTTGATTCCCAAACTTTTGGCAAGTACCTGGTACATTGCTCTCCATCACACACCTGTGTGAAGGGATTATGCAGATTCCAGTCACAAAGGACCTATCCTGTCTACATGTACTAGTTCTCTCAAGCCAAGTCTGCCAAATCTCTCTCATTTGGACAGCTATTGCCTCACATCAGTGCCCCCAATGGCTACGTGGCCAAACATTATTTTTAATATAAAGTTGATATCAAAGGTCTAGGGCAGGGGTAGGCAACCTTTCCCCTTTAAGGTCCGAGGGACTTCAGCTCCCAGAATCCCAGGAGCTATTGGCCAACATGGGACTATTGGCCAACATGGCTGAGACTTCTGGGAGCTGAAGTCCCTCGGCCCTTAAAGGGGAAAGGTTGCCTACCCCTGGTCTAGGGGCAAAGGAGGGCTATTCCATGTGGTAACAAGGCATCGTAATAGGTGGCAAACTGAGACATAGACTGCATGTGTAATCAGAGCTTTCAAATACAATATTCCTTGTTCTTTAGATTCTGTGCAAATAACTGGCCTTGTTGCCCATGAAAGTGAATATCATTGTCAAAAATGAATATGCAGTGCGCACACACATACACATCAATGGCAACTAACAGATTTGTGGTTCAAGAGGGTATTTAGTATCCTGCAAGATCAGTCTCACTCTTTGCAAAGGACAATTTAACAAAACAGCCAGGAAATTTTATTGGTTCACCAAACATACAATAAGATGAGACAAAAAGAGGCCAGGACAGTTGTTACTTAATGCAGGATAACACCGTTCTTTCACTGCCTAATAATAATAATAAGAAATCTATTTAGCAGATATTTTGAGTAGCACTTTGGAATGATGACATATTAGTAGAATCAGGACAATGTAACTGATTTGGCAGCTACAAGAGCTGAGCAATTTTAAAATATGGAAAGTGGATTGATGAAGCAGCCCCTGGCTTTTCAAGCAGATAGACAAGTACTTATGTGTTTCAGACAACACACAGCTGAAGCTGCCGATATCCAGGGCACATTTGGCTTTTGTCCTTTGCAAAATTGATTACCAAAGATGTAGAAGCAATTTGTGTTGAATGAAAGCATTTGGACATGGGTCATGGAACTGACTGTCCTAGTCAAGTAGTTATTTCTTGAATGTCCATGATGAGATTTCTCATCCTTCCTTGTTGAACAATGGAGCTAGTGAGTTACAGACATCTACAAGAAACTAGAAATATTAATCATATGTAAGGAATCTTTCCCTCTTGCATTTGTTTCCATTCAAGAGATGTTTCCATGTTTCCATTCCATTCAGCCACTTGGCTCATATAAAAATGGACATAGATATGGTCATGGTCTTAAAGCAGAAACTGACCCAAGGAGGCTGTCTAATGATCTTTTTGCATGCCATTCCATCCGTCTCTTTATTTATATCACATTTTCCCACCTGTAAGGTGGCTTACAAAATAGGGAGAATTACAATAAAAACACATATAGTTAAAAACATATTAAAATTTAGCTGAAAACAGTAATAAACTAACTACAAAACTGAAACCATTTAAAATACTACTTTAAAACAAATGATAAAAACAGTGTAGCACCATAAAAAGCCCTTCTCTTGCAAAACAATCATTTCCCCAAAACTTGCTGAAATAAAAAGGTGTACATTTGCTGCCCAAAAGACAGCAAGAAATGAGCCATCTGGGACCAACCACAGAGAAAACCATCTCCCATATTTCTATCAAACTTGTCTGGGAAGCTGGTGGATTGGGAGAAGTGTCTTCCCCAAAGATCTTTGAACTTGGACAAATTCATATGGCAAGATACAGCCCTTGAGACAACCTGGACTTGAGCTGCATATGACTTTATAGGTCACAACCTCTTTGAATTGTGCTTGGAAACACACTAGCAGCTGGTAAAGCTGGAGCAACAAGGAAAGTGTGTACACAATTTTTAACTTCTGTATGTTTTTATATTAATTTTATACTGTTTTAACTAGATGATTTTAATTGTTTTTAATTTTTTATTATAAAGTTTTAAAAATATTTTGATCTTGTGAGCCACCTTGGGTCTCGGGGGGGGGGGGCATAAAAATTAAATAAATAAATATAAATAAATAAATACAGCCCAGTTAACAATCTGACTGCAGTTGTCTGAATCAGCTGAAGTTTCTGAATACTTTTCAATGGAAGCCCCACAGAATGCATTATAGTAATCCAAACAAGATGTTGTTGAATGCCTTTAAGTCATTTCTCACATGGTGACTATAAAGCGAACCTTTCATGAGGTTTTCTTGGTATGAGGGGATTTGCCTTGACAATGGTTTCCAGAGTCATAGGACCTAAGCAGACTGCCAGAAATAGTGCACATTAAATTGAGGCACTGCCCTGGCTCAGTGCTAGGGAATCATGGGAACTGTAATTTATTGTGGCACCAGAGCTCTCTCACAGAGAAGGCTCAATGTCCAAGAAAAAAAAAATACAGTTCCCATGATTCCCTAGCACTGAGCCAGGGCAGTGCCTCAATTTAATGTGCACTATTTCTGGCAGTCTGCTTAGGCCTATAGTCAGCCTGCAAACAAGATGTAAGGAAGGCATGTGTCACCATGGCTGAATCTGACTTTCCAAGGAACAGGTACAGTTGGCACACTAGCCTTAACTATGCAAAGGCCCATCTGGCTACCATAGGAACTGGAGCATCCAGTTTCAGGGCTGAATCCAGGAGTACACCAAACTCTGAACCTGCATCTTCAGGAGGAACATAACTTCATGTAGCACAGAATGAATCCCTAGTCCCTCACCTATCTTTTGAATGACCAGGAACACCTCTGTCTTGTCTGGATTATGTTTCATTTTATTAATTCACATCCAGAGCATTACTGCCAACAGGCAATGGTTTGACCTGAAGCAGCTTCCTTGGATCAAGATGGAAAAGTGGAGATTGAGCTGAGTGTCATTAGCCTACTGTTGGCATCAGACCCCCATAAACTGCAGACAATATCTCCCAACAGTTTCATGTATATGATAAATAGTATGGGGGACAAAACTAAACCCTGTAGGATCCCACAGACCAATGGCCAAGGTGTCAAACAAAAGTCCTCCATGCTATTTTTTGGGTTCACCCTTCTGGGAAGGAATGAAGCCATTATAAAAACTAGTTTATTTTGTTTACAATATATATTCTTTTTTACCTGATTTTTATGATCCAACCTATAACAGATATGTTATATTAAGTATGCCTCTTATTTATTTTATTTTTTCAATAACCTATATTTTGCTCCTCTTGTGCCTCTGCAACACTCAGGGTGGTTAACAATAATTAAAATCACTAAAAGGAAATAAAAAACCAAGGAGCAGCAGACTGACTACAGAATAAAAAACATGAAATAAAACTAATCAAACAAATGCCTGTCTGAACAATTGGATCTTCACTACCCAAAAGGGTGTCAGCCAAGCCTCCCATACCAATGAATTATATAGTTTAGCTGAGGATGAACAGCCATGGCAGAAGTCATTTTGGCAATATTTTGACCCATATATATGCCAACCCAAAGGCACTTCTCTTTGTGTTTGACTGCTTTTCTGAAGTTTGCTGAGGTTGGGAAGGGTCTCCAATAATGCTAATTTACCATTTGGGGGAGGAAAATGGTATGCAGGTTTGGGGGGGTTAAAAGGGGGGGTCTGAAAGCATTTGAGGGATCTGAAGAAAGTTTTGAAACCACTAAAACCTCTAGAGGGCCTAAGAGGGGCTGCATCCTTTTGCCAGGAATGTTCAATCAATGCTTTGTTCCAGAGACTTCCTGTGTAACAATGCATTCCTTGCCTCAAAAAGTCACATGTTTGCAAGATTTATGGCATAATTTGGAGAAATAACACATGCACATTATTAAAGAAAAGCTAAAGTATTTTTAAATTGAGTAGCCCAAACTATGTACATTTTTTAAAAAAAAGCTCATACAAAAACTTCTGCCAATCGATTGGTTCGAAAGCATATAAATGTGCAAGTAGATAAATAGGTATCACTTTGGTGGGAAGGTAACAGTGTTCCATGCAGTCATGCTAACCACATGACTATGGAGTCATCATGTCATTTCTTTTACAGAGATGAGCACTGCCCCCTACAGGTGGACACAACTAGACAATCATGTCCAAGGGGAAACCGTTACCTTTTACACTTGGTTAAAGATGTACAAATATGCTTCAATTTGGAAAAATATTTACACAAATATTTACATTTGGTAAAATGAGTATGGGCAGCGCATTTTTCTGTAGGAAAGGGAAGGATGGGATGTAAATACTGATGGAATTCAAAGAAAAGCAACAATATTGGAGCTAATTTACACATCAAGGGTTTTGGACATGCTGGCCAGACCTTTGAAGAGTTACTTTTTGAACTGAAACTCTCAGAATCTCCCTGCCAATGTAGCTAATAATCATGCTGGCTAGGGAATTCTGGCAACTATAATACAAAGAAGTAACTGATTCTGATACCAGGGACATCTCCCAGGAAATTTATGTCATCCACCCCCCTCATGTTTTTATGCTCCCTCTTTCAAGTACTGATTTCTCCTGCTAATATCTTTTTACTGGCTGGATCCACATGTTGTAAATACTTCAAACTTCGTTGTTTTCCAGCAGCACCAGCTATCGTGTTTCCCTTGTATTATGCTGCATTAAGTAAGAGGAAGATAGAAGACAGAGCTTTTAATAAAGATACTCCACTTAACTATTTCTATTTCTACTGGAATCAAATGTACTCTCCCTCCCCCTACCACCATTAATACCGGCTCCAACTAGATGATTTGAACTATTCCTAGACATCCATCAAATCTGAATCAGCCTCCGAATGCTTCTGCTATAATGTGAATCTTCTAGTGAATAAGAAAATGGCACTTATTGTTCCTTCAATAAAGCAGTGGTGAAATTCAACATAAAATATGCACCAAAAGAATGAGGGTTTGAAAAGCTATGAAATAATTTAATGTATCTTTGATAGAAACTACATCCAATTAGATATGTTGAAAATCTTATCCTGCATACTGTATTGCTATACTGGGCTTTAAAAGGATTATAGTAAACTTTGTCTCCTTCCTAGAGATGTCATAGCTTAATTAATGAATGCTTACAAAGCACACCAAGAACCTTTAATAAAAATGCTAGAGGAGTGCAAAGAATTATTACTTCCCATTTGTATTGTAAATGAATACAAATGCTTTTGTAGAAGCTGACATTTTCCCTGATACCTACTGAATTGCTTTAAAAGTAGTTCTTTGCTATATTAAATATTTAGTAGAGCTGAGCATTGTCCCCCTCCCCAGCCTCCAATATGTCTGAAAATGTCAGATATTGTGCCGGGATTTTATTCTTTTGTGTCACACCTTTATCACATGGCAGAAACACAGCCAGCAATTTGCAGAGCTGAAGTTTGCTAACCTCTTTTCTTTCTGATGTTGATCCTGTGGCCTACAATCACAAACTGATTCATGAGAAGGTTTCTCTATCTCCTTTTAACACAAGTCTTAAAAATCCACAGAAAACTGACAAGACAGAAATCTCCTGGGATTGGTTTCTAGTTCCAATCAAGTGAGAAGAGGCATTGTGGACAACTTTTTGGAACTTACAGAATCATACCAGTCAGGAAGATTTGAGCATAGGAAGGTATTGCAATACTAAAGCAATAAAGAGAAAGGGGAACAACTGAATTTTCTAAATACTCCTAAATTGATCCTAATGTACTGAGCTGGTACTAAGCTGTGTTCCAGTGATTCTCAATTTTTGGTTCTGAGCTGTGTTCCAGTGGTTCTCAATTTTTTGGGGGGGGCTACTGCCCCCTTTCCTTTTGGGTGGTAACCCTAGCACACACACACACAGCACATATTTTTTGATATTAGATCTACTGTTCTCCATGTAGTCATGCTGGCCACATGATCATGGAATCATCTCTCACAATACTGGTTCCCTCATTTTAGTCACAGAGATGAGCACCACTTCCTACAGTTGGACATGACCAGACAATCTTGTCAAGGGAAAACCTTTACCTTTTCTGCTGCGAATTCAAAACAACCAATCTTGGTTGATGTTCCTTTTACAACTAGTAAACTTGAGAGCAGCAACCCAACAGCTGGCTGAGCAGTGACCAAGAAGCTTCTTGTTTGTGCCAGCCTTGCAGCTAAGGCTGGTGCAGGTGAGAGGCTTCTTTGTTGCTGTTTGACTGGCTGCTCAGTCAGTGCTCTCTTTGCACCTTGTTATCCTGGGAACAGCAACTGAGCAGCTGGCTGAGCGGTGACCAATAAGCCTCTTACCCATGCCAGCCTTGCAGCAAAAGCCAGTGCTAACAAGAGGCTTCTTCATTGCTGCTCAGGCAGCTACTCAGCTGCTACTCCAAGGGTGACCAGGTGCAAGGGAGAAGCTACTCCTGAGAGAGGAGGGACTCTCAATCCTTCATCAGGCAGAGAAAAGCACAGCCGCTGGGTGTGTACTTTTTCCAAGGATCAAGGACAGATAGTCCTTCCCCAGAGATGTCGTTGTACCCCATTCTTCAGAAATACTCTCAGAGTGGAAGACATGTTTTCCCTACACAGCTTCAAGTGTCCATTCTCCACCAAAAGAATTGTTTCTTCTGCTACCTCTTCTCTCAACCTGTTTGATGAAAAGAAAGCAGGAGCAGCAGTGCAACTCCAACTTGCAAGCCAAATCTCAGGAAAGCTCACAAAGCTTAAGCAGGGTTACAAATGTGAAAGCTTCTTTTTGCCACCACTTCCCCCACTACCACCACCATGTGCTCTAACTCTTTTCTTCAGTCTGTCCCAAAATGATGTTGCTCTGAGCCACAGAAGTGATGCCCTGTGCTCAAGCCTCATGAGAGTTTCCTAACTGCCTCTACAAGCAAAAGAAGTGAACTCACATGGGTAGGCAAAGGGCAGGAGACACCACAACACAAACTGATCATTCAGGTGGTGTTGTGGTTTTAAGGGACCCTGAAAAGGTTTTAAGCAATCCTCATCCCTACCATAGTCCTAAAGACTGCTGGTTCCCCTTGTCCTTCCTGCATACCAATATTTTGACTGAAGACCACCTCCTTTTCCCCTCACTGTCCCCCTACTGCCCCTTTTCTATCTCACTGCCCCTCTGGATCTTTTCACTGCCCCCAGTGGGGGGTGTACTACCCACTTTGGGAATCACTGTGTTAGACTGAAGCACTCCAATTATGAATAGCAATTTTTCTGAGATGGATAAAATCCAAAGGGGAAATAATTCTTTTCTTTTCAAAGAGAAAGGGGATTACTTTTGAGGCAGTTGCCCAATGAGGAAGACTGAGCTAATTTAGGGTGTAAATGCAGATTTGAAAATGTTAACAAGACTCCTACAAACTACCACTGACAGTGCCACCTTTGAAGCTGAATTTTTAAATATATATATATTAATTTATTAATAATGGGTCAAAAAGCATTTGAGACAGATAGATCTATTTAGATAGGTAGATAGATAGATAGATAGACCTCATGACCAAGCAACAGTACTTCTCCCAAGTTTGTCCTAGATTTCTATTGGAAGTCAAAATATTTTGCTTATGATATAATTCTGTCTGTTTTATAAGATTAGGGAATCTAAACATCAATAGCTTCAAAGGTATGGATAGGCTATTAAGATAAAGAAATTGTGTATGTTTTGGCTGGGGACATTCAAAATGGTGCATTCCAGATAGGTCAAATGAAGGCTTGACAGTTCCTGGGGCTGGACACTGAAGGGCAAAGCAGATGGGGCAAAAGGAGCAGCCAGAAGCTGCTTATGCCCTGATTGCTCTGGGACTGTGGTGACTGGACACTGTGCAATCTGTGCAGTCATGAAGACAGCTGCTACCATGGTCCCAAATGGTCCATCAGCAGGAACAGTTTTTCACCATTCCTTTTTCTGGCCATTTCTGGTTGCTTCAAAGTGACTGGAAGCAGCTTTATTTGGCCCATTGCTTCAGGCCTAAGAGTATGTCTGCCAAACAAATATGTTTTCTGAGTTGGCCTTTAATAATAAGTTTCGTTAATTGATAACTTATCAAAAGTAGATCAAGAAAGTGCTCTTTTCTTCCTGTCACACACATTTACACTTTTGTCCTTTGTACTATTAACTTCTAGAGAAGTAGCCACATAGGACTTTATCACACAAGCCTTTTAAATCAGAATTAAAACTGGATAATAACAACTTTGTTGATACTTATCACATGATATCACTTCCAAATCATTGTTGCACTGCTTCAAAAGCATAGTTGGGGTGTCCCTTATCATTGATGGGGAAACCCATCAATAAGCTCCCAATAGCACTGCTGTGGCATTAGTTTTCTAGTGTGATAAACTTCTCCAGCTACAGTCCTGAAATTGGGTAGTCACTTAGGGCCAGAACAGACTGGCTTGAAGGGGCAGTGTCAAGCGGCCCCAGCTGATGCAGGATTGGGGCTGTGGCAACCACATGCTGCAGTCCCACTCTGCCATTTTACTGGTGCAAAAAGAAGAAGCAGAAAACCACTTCTTTTTGCACTAGCAAAATGACAGCATTTCCACCGCTGCCACAGATTTTCAGTGCTCTTGCAGTGTGCAGTGTCTAAACATCATGCTGCCAGAGTGCTGAAAAGCTTCCCCCTGTGTGGTCAGGCAGGCAGCTTCACAGTGGCTTCCCAGAGGATTGGGGGTGTGCATCATCTAAATCACAAGATGTCTGGAATCTGCTGCAAAAGGGCCATCTGTTTCACCCCATACTCTCAGTCTTATCTTCATCTCTCTCCCCCCTGCCCCTCACTATCCTAAATAGGCTGGTTTTCTTTTCTTTTCCCCCTTTTTTTCTTTGCTATTTTCTTTAGGCCTAAGCAGACTGCCAGAAATAGTGCACATTAAATTGAGGCACTGCCCTGGCTCAGTGCTAGGGAATCATGGGAACTGTATTTTTTTCTGGGACATTGAGCCTTCTCTGTGAGAGAGCTCTGGTGCCACAATACATTACAGTTCCCATGATTCCTTAGCATTGAGCCAGGGCAGTGCCTCAATTTAATGTGCACTATTTCTGGCAGTCTGCTTAGGCTTTTTGTTTCACTAAATCACATTGCAATGATTGCTGAATTGCATTACAACTAAAAATAAAAATAAAAATACACAAAGACCAAGCTGAGTAGGGCAACAGGGCAGGGAAGTGAGGTTAAGGGGGAGTTTGGAAAAGATCTGGGGATTGTCAATGGCTGAAACAGCCATTGCACTATTGAAAAGACATGCAATATTGAGGGCTCCCAAACCAATATGTATCCATTTAATTTTACCAACACGATCATGGTAAGAACAGTACCCCTTTGATAATGTCCATAGATCTGTTGCAACCACACACAAAAAGAACACCAACATTTTCAAGATGACAGAAGACTGTAAAAATTTATTATAGCATCAGCTGTTGTGAACAATAAAGCTAAGAAGTTCTTTAATTGGTGAAAGGTAACTCTTTAGCCTGTTATTTCCATGATAGTCTTTGATGTATATACTACTCATAAGTTGCCCAATTTTCAAAGGAAAGGATCACAAAATTTATACTAGTATATTGATGGAGAAAATTAGAAGTACTTGGTCATAGGTAGTGCATAATCTGGTTTCACTTGTCAAAGGGATGTCTCTAACTTCCCCCAGATAATTTTTTATTATTAGCTTTATGCTGAACCTTCTCTAATCTTCATGAGTCTTATCACTGAACAGTAACATGACTATGGAGAAATTCATTCAGTTCTCAGTTCAAGTAAAACTAACCTATTTCATACCTCCTGAACCAATATGCATGCCAAAAAACAGCTGTCCTTCAATATTCACCTTTCTTTCACTTTTATGATGCAGTTCAATGGTGATTGACTTTTATGATGCAGTTCAAAATACATATATCATGGGAAACGTACATGAAAAAGTGGATATTAGTAAAAAAAGAAAATAGAAAATAGAAAATAGTCTTAGAAATACTTTATGCTAGGATAAAACGCTTTCAAAATCACATATTAGGCAAGTCACATATACAAAATATGTATATTAAGCGAACTGTGAAAGAAAACATAAGAATGTTTATACAGATTTTTGTCTTTCAAACAATAACCATTGCAAGCTAATATAAAAGTGAGATGAAACACTTCACCAAAAAAATAATGAAAAACTGAGAAACAGATTATTCTGATTTATAGGCAAGATAGGGATAACTCAGCAGTCTATGCACTGATAATTTTCTGACTAGGGCTGCATTCACACTGCAGAAATAATCTGGTTTGACGCCATTTGAACTGTCAGGGCTCCATGCTCTGGAATTCTGAGAACAAACTACTGTTCCCAGAATTCCAGAGCATGGAGTCATGGCAGTTCAAGCAGTGTCAAACTGGATTATTTCTGCAGTGTAGATGAGCTCCTCATTGCTGCAATACTCTAGGTAGGACTGCCCATGAAGATAACTGAAAAACTGCAGCTACTGAGAGATGCCACAGTTAACCTGCTATCTATAAAACTATATAACTCTGGTCTTAAAGGGATTGCACTGGCTGTCAAAACATTTCTGATCTGAATTGGTAATGACATTTCTGATCTGAATTGGTAATGACATTTCAAACTCTAAATCAGGGGTAGGCAACCTAAGGCCCGGGGGCCGGATGCGGCCCCCGAGGCCTTTGGACCGGCCCCAGGCCGGTCCTACTGCCACCACCACCGCCACCACCCACCGCCGCCCACCATGATAATATTGATTATTGTTGTTATTACTTGTTCTTGGTGTTTTCTTGGCAAAATTGTGTATTTTAAAGCATATAATTTACTATTGTTATTGATTTTATTGCTATTGATTCTGTTTGATTTTGTTGTTCATAATTTTGTAATGTATATTGTTTATTTGTTAAATGTGTCATAATATATTGATATTGTTTAATTTGTTAATTTATTGTATTATACTGTT
>CM034703.1:85420387-85441809 GCA_020142125.1 Phrynosoma platyrhinos
TGGTGCTGGGCCTATTGTCTCTCTCCCTGATGACATTGGATGGAATCGAGGGAATAGTTTTGTGAGATATTAAGCCTTCTTTGACAGGGAGCTCTAATGCCACAACAAACTAGAGATCTCATTATTCCATAGGATGGCACTATGACAGTTAAAGTGGTGTCAAACTGCATTAATTCTATAATGTGGCAGCAGCCAAAGACAAGAGATGCTTTTGGCTTAAATGTTAAATTGCCCAACTCTGCAGCAGCAAAGTAAGAACTACATGGGAGGACCTTACATATTCATTGTCAGGAAAAGGTAAGAAAATATCTCTAACCAAGAAAAGGTTGTCGAATGCTCCTAAAATAAGCTTTGGAAGACAGCACAGAGGTCTCCAAATGGAGACAACCTTCAAATACTTCATATTGTGTGGCACTAGGTTACTGGCAGACCATTTATTCTGATTTCTTCAGAATTTGATGGGTTACAACAACATTTCTCAAAAGAAGCAACAAATAAGTTTAGCGTTTTTTTCCCATTCCGAGAAAATCTTTGACAACTGTGGAATTTTGAAGACTTCACAATCCAGGAAATATTCTGTACTATTTTCTATGCTAAATTCTGCATTTTCTGTGCAGAAAAAAAGTATTATTTTCTATGCAGAAATATAAGATGTAAATCTAACTGAAATATTGTTTTTGATTTTTTTGTGTAAAAAAACCATGTGTAAAATTTGCACAGAACAAGGTGAATGACAGCATTTTCTGTGCAGAAAATAAGATTTGCTTTTTCTTTCTCTTGGAATCAGCTTTTAGTGAAAACTGATTTTAGCTAAGCCTACAAAATATGTTTAATAGGGTCATACACATCTGGCACTAAAATAACTTAACTAGCTTTTTAAAAATTGTGATATCCTCCTGCAAACTTCCCTCATCCAACACAAAAACCTTGAAAAACATGACAACAAAATCTATTTGGAAAGAAAAAGTTGCAGCATGTATTTAGAAATCAAGATCCATTCCCACCAACCCCCAACCCAGAAGTTACTGTCCTAACTGGCCTAAGTGTTAAAATCTCAGTTCACCACACCACATTGCATACAGACATCACCACAACTGAACATGAAAAAGTATGATGAATCCAAAATGTAAAACAAATATAAGAAAGAAAAGCAAGACAAAAACACATTCAAAGGACCTTTTCATACTGTGTCTTCTATTTTCTATGGATGCATAGAAAACCTTTTTATATGAAAAAATAGCATATGCCTGAAATGTATAGGTCTCTAGTTTAACAGTTACATATACTGGAAACCAGGGATTGATTATAGCTCCCATCCTTTTCTATAAGTGGTGAACTTTGCATTAGATAACATCTGAAAAGATCCTTCTGACGTAAACTTTAAGAAAAATAAATTTTCAGTAATATATTGCATTCATATTTAAAACTGTGAACTACCCTTTGGTTTTAATATTGATTTACAAGTTATGTTTAGCTCATACCATGAAATACTCAAGTAATATAAAAAGTTTAACAAACAGAACAAAAAAAATCAAAGGGTAGTTTGCAGTTTTAAAGATATAAATGCAATTACTTGAAATTTAAGCATATCGTAGACTGGGGACTCTTTCACAATATATAACCATAGTGCTATGATTCCACGTTAACTGCTGTGGTTCCAACTGAAGGATTTGCAGTTTAGGGAGGGATACTGAAAAAGTCTCAGCTAGAGAGTTCCAATGCCTCAGCAAAATAAAAACCACAGGGCTCTATGATGTGGACCCATCACAGTTAAAGTGGAATGAAAGTGCTATAACAGTGTATTATGTAAGGGCCTTGTGAATAGCCAACACAACTGCTGCTCAGAAGAAAAAGTTACTTTTTGACCTACTTCTCCTAGAACTGTCTACCCATCATGGTTTCAAATTCTGAAAGTTTTAGTTTAAAATAACTTTTTCAAGCTATAGTAGCTGCAGTGAAGAAAGAAGTGTTTCTTAACTGCAGCTGCTTTATTAAATTTTATCCATTAAATGGTGGACAAGATTTTAGGTATGAACTGAAGAAGAGGAGTTAAATTAAATCCCCACTACCACACTTCTGTGCATTTTACCTGAAATATACTGGCTCCATAAGGTGTTCTCCATGCATTCAGAAGATTATCCTTTCCAGTGCTTACAAACCATTTGCCTGAAAACAGAGTTATTACAAATATTTCAACTAGAAGCAGCTAAAAACAGCTTGATTCTCACAACAGCAAAACATATACCCCTTATCCTCCTCTACCCTCTATCCCCACCTCACTGCTTTCCAAAACCACAATCTCCATCAAGTATACTTCATCAACATATGAGTTACAAAAAAGTCAGCTATACATTTAAAAATAAACAGTACTTTACATCTACTTCTTCCTTTCCCATATTTGTTGGAAATATCTTTATAGAATTGATGACAATGGTAGCACAGACTGAACTACTCACCACAGTGAGCAAATTTCAGGGATAACACACAACTCTCATGGAGATGCAGTTGGTATTTGTCTGGTTTTGTGACATGCAAGACTTCAACATTGCTGTTCTCCATGCCTACTGCCAACCATTCTCCAGTGGGGCAATATCCCAGTGAGAAAATCTGGAAATCAAACATTAACACCAGATGACAGTTAATGGAAGACAAAAAAGGCACTTTTCTTTGTGATACTTAATGCTGTTTGGAAGAAATGAAAAAAGACTGGTATACTTCAGAATTTCTTTTAAAAAGATGTTTATTAAATTACTGTAGTAGATCAAGACAAAGCAGCTCATACCAATCATCATTGTCTTTAGTTATATAGTTGACCTCTTCCTTCTAAAATCAGACTTAAGCTGGCTTGATATACAACAAAACAACACAATTTCTTTTAAAAAACACTCCACAATGTTTTCTTGGATGAGTTGAAATATACTGATAAAGAATATCTTAGAATAAGCTCTCCACAAAGGACAACTGATTGTCCATAGGAGTCCTTCAGTACAGCAATTATCCTATGTTAATGAGACTTAGCTGCTTCAGAGGTAAAGGGGAGGACTTAGGTCAATCCAAGTGTATGTCCCTAAGAAAATCCACACCCCACCCATAAGAGACCCAATTAAATGATGCAGAAAACAAAATAAAATCTCTTCAGTGGCTGTTCTTCAAGCCTGCTTTAAAATCCTTGGTGGTTTTTAAATTAAATGAACAACAACAGTTGTCTTCTTTAACTTGTCAAGGCTTTTGTAGCAGCGTACCTGTGAAGTGAAGTCATGCTGTTGTAGCTGCCTCCCTTCCCTCAAGTCCCAAGACCTCACGGTATTGTCCAAGCCACCTGTCCAGAGCTTAGTACCATCATTCGAAATGTCAATGCAGCTGGCTCCATCTGTGTGGCCCTGGAATTGCCTGGGAATGTCAAGTTGGCATTAAAAAACACTATAAGGCACAAGTACCATCACTGGAGGGGGAGGGGAGATTATTTGGAAGGAATTTAAAAAAGCTTCAAACCTATTTTTTAAGTGTTGAATGTGCCATGGAGCCAAAACATATAGAAAAAGGCATGGGGATGTTTTTAAGAGGATCAAATAATTTCCAAAGCTGTACAAGTAAGTTTCTGAATTAAAATAAATTCTTCTTCTCTCATATATATATATATATATATATATATATATATATATATATATATATGACCAAAAAGATAAAATATCATCCTAGCAAGATGCACTAAAATAATAAAAGTTCAGAAAGAGCTATTTTATTTAATCTAATTAACAGGCTGTCATCTTACGTTATCTCATTTTAAAGAAAGAAGTCTAAACACCTATGTTTGAAGAAGCCCTCTGGGTAATTCCAAAACTCACTTTCAACAATTTGAATACTGTTGATTCAATAGAATAAAGCATCGTATTTTACTTTGATTTTCCTTCTAATGATACCCACACATGGACAGGTTGCTTACCTGTAACAGTATTTCTTCATGGTTTCTGCAAATCACACAAATGGGTTACTCCTGTGCCTGCGCAGTAACTTCAGAAATTTCTGGAACCATGAGGCAAAACTTTGTTTGCAACTTTTTGGCAATAGCTCCGGCCACCCTTATAAAGCCCCTAGCATTCCGCTCTTTCCCTCAGTTCCTTTTGTCCTCTATGTTAGCAGCTTAGAAGGAACTTCGCTTGTGGAATCGCTTGTACTATATAACTGACCTCAGTTCCATAAAGTACGCTGCATAGCAGCAATAGAAAGGATTTTAATCAGTGAGCAGGACATGATTGAGGGGAGGATGGATGGGATTTGTGTGAATTCACAGATGACGAAGAAATACCATTACAGGTATTCTTCTTCTTTGTGGTCTCTGTGAATCACACAAATAGGTTAGACCAGGGGTAGGCAACCTTTCCCCTTTAAGGGCCGAGGGACTTCAGCTCCCAGAATCCCAGGAGCTATTGGCCAACATGGAACTATTGGCCAACGTAGCTGAGGCTTCTGGGAGCTGAAGTCCCTCGGCCCTTAAAGGGGAAAGGTTGCCTACCCCTGGGTTAGACTGACAAGCTTTGGTCAGTGGAGGAGGGAGTGTCATGACACCAACTGGAAGTTTAAACAAGTTCTAATTTCTTAACAACAATAATAACTTTATAAGTGTATTTGTCAGAGTCATTTGTTTGGTTTCAAAGGCTATATATATATGAAGAAGAGTATATTTTAATTCAGAAACTTTGCCTAGTATAAGAAATGCAATGCAACATTCAGCGCTACCAGAAAGCAATACTGCCCTCCCAAAGGCTGAGTGCTGTCTGGCCCTTGTCTCCAGACTGTAGTATTTCATAGAATCATAGAGTTGGAAGAGACCACAAGGGCCATCCAGTCCAACCCCCTGCCATGCAGGAACTCCCAATCAAAGCATCCCTGACAGATGGCCATCCAGCCTCTGCTTAAGACCTCCAAGGAAGGAGACTCCACTACTCTCCGAGGGAGTGTGTTCCACTGTTGAACCGCCCTTACTGTTAGGAAGTTCCCCTTAATGTTGAGGTGGAATCTCTTTTCCTGGAGCTTACATCCATTGTTTCGGCTCCTAGTCTCTGGAGCATCAGAAAACAAGCTTGTTCCCTCCTCAATATGACATCCCTTCAAATATTTAAACACGGCTATCATATCACCTCTCAACCTTCTCTTCTCCAGGCTAATTTGATGTAAGTCAATGGCTGAGACCAGACAGAAGCCCTGCAAACAGAGGCACCCCAGTCAAAAAGGTGGAGGATGCAGTAGTTGAGTGTGCTCGTGTCTGAGCCGGAAGTTCATAACACAAGTGAATGGTACTAGCCACCCATTTAGAGAATCTCTGAGCAGTGATGGGTAGTCCCTTTTTAGCTTCTGAGTCGCAGACAAATACTCTCTCGGAGCATCTCGAACCTGAACTCCTGTCCAAGTAGAATGCCAGCGCTCTTTGAACATCAAGTGTGCAGGAGGTGCATGCATCCGTCATCAAGTTCAGGGCAACACAATGTTCTGGTTGATGTGAAAGGTAGACACCACCTTCGGCAGGAAAGTGATGTCAGGATAGAGGAACACTTTGTCCCTGTGAAAGTGGAGGTGAGGTTGGTCCATCTGTAAGGCGCAAAGTTCGCCCACATGGCGAGCAGAGATGATAGCCACTAAGAAAGCAAAGCAAAGCAGCTTCATTTATATACCGCTTCATGTTACACTATGGGATGTCTAAGTGGTTTACAACTGTAAGTTCATTGCCCCCCCAACAGTTGGGTACTCATTTTAGTGACCTCGGAAGGATGCAGGCCTGAGTCTAGCCTGAGCCCTGGCTAGTATTGACCTCGCAACCTTGTCGTCTAAGAGTGAGTGGCTGCAGTACAGGCATTTAACTACTGCGCCACCAGGGCTCTTCTGCGCCACCAGGGCTGCCTTTCAGGTCAGCAATCTTAAGTCTGTGATGGCCATGGGCTCGAAAGGTGGAAAAACATCAGGTCCAGGCTCCATGTTGGGTCAGGAGAGTGGAGGTTGTTGAATCCTTTGAGAAAACTCTTCAAAAGGGGTTCTTTGGAAAAAGGTCTGTTCTCGAACTGGCAGTGAGAACAGATGGCAGACAAGTAGCATTTGACGGATGTGAGACACAGTCCTGCATCAGCCAAAGACATCAGGAACTCTAGGACGGTCAGGACCAAGTTCTTTGTCGAGGGTTTCTGGGCAGCCAGGATGATCATCCACATCGAGTCTGGTAGGGCCTCTAAGGACGGATTCTCTACACCACCAAGGGAAGTGCCTCCATATCTGGATATTGGACTTGGCCTCTGTGAAGGGATGGGAGGTTGGGACGGAACTCAAGGCAAATGTATTCTCTCCGGGACAGGTGGAGGAGAGGAGCGAACAAGGGCTGTCTCGGCCACCAAGGGGTGAGGGGGATGGCGTCAGAGTGGTCCACTCTTATCTTGGCTATCACCTTCGTGATGAGTGGGAATGGAGGAAAGGCGTAGATTATCTTTCCCGACCACTTGAACTGGAAGGCATCTCCTCGGGAGCCCAGCGCTCGAGTCTGAGAACAGAACTGAGTGCAGTAACTGTTGAGGTGGGTGGCAAAGAGGTCAATTAGAGGTTCGCCCAACCAGAGAACAGTCTAAAGACCATTTCGGGATGGAGGCGCCACTTGTGGCACGGGTTGGAGGACCTGCTGAGCTGGCTGCCAGTTCGTTCTCCTCTTCTGGGAAATGGACAGCTTGCAGGAGGGTTTTCTTCAGGATGCACCAATCCCAGATGTGAAGGGTGATCTTGAGGAGCGTCTGGGACTTTGTTCCTCCTTGCCTGTTTAGGCAGTACATGATAATGGTGTTGTTTGTCAAGAGGAGTACTACCTTGTCCAGGCAAAGAGTCTTGAAGGTGTGGAGACATTCTCTACTGCCAGCATTTTGAGCATGTTGATGTGAAGCTGGCTCTCTGAAGGAGATCATTTGTCCTTGACTGTAAAGTTCAAGGTGTGGGTGCCCCAACAGTCCATGGATGCATCTGTTGTCAAGGTGACTTGAGGATGAGGAGGCAGGAAGGGTGTCCTTATGCAAATATTGTCAGATTTGGGCTACCAGCGCAAAGATCTGGCCACGGGTCTCAGCACCGTGAGCTCTTGGAAGGAGGATCCTGCATGGGATCAAAGATGGAGAGGAACCAAGACTGAAACTGTATGAAACAAAGCCTTGCCCATGAAGTGACAAAAGTTGTCGAGGCCATGTGTCCCAAAGCTACTTGAGCTGTGTGGGCTCTGATCTGCCTGTGTGAGAGGCAGTTCCAAACAGCCTCGAAAAGGGCTTGAAACCTGTCTGACGGCAAGTAGGCTATACAGTTCTTGAAATCGAGGATGGTCCTGATGAACCTGACCTGTCTTGATGGGGTCAGGTTGGATTTTTCTCTGTTGACCATCAGCCTGAGAGACTCCAGGAGGGCCAAGAAGAACTGCACTTCCTTGATTAGTTCTTCTCGGATGGAGCAACAAAGAGCCAGTTGTCCAAGTATGGGAAGACTGTGGTCCCGTGTTGGTGCAGATAGGCTGCAACAGGGTCATGCATTTGGTGAAGACCCTTGGCACCGAGGAGAGTCCGAAGGGAAGCACCCTGTATCGGAACATCTCAGTCCCGATGTCAAAAGCAAGGAATCTCCTGTCATTCTGATGGATTTCGATGTGGAAGTACCCATTTTTGAGATTGAATGTTGCGAACCAGTGGCCTCTCTGTAAAAGTGGCAGAATTGAGGCAAGGGTTACCATACAGAAGCAACAGTAAACAATGAAGTCATTTAAATGATGCAAGTCCAAAATGGGTTGGAGGCTGGAGTCCTTCTTAGGGATGGTGAAGCAACAGGAGAAAAAACAATAATGGGACTGAGCAGGAACCACGGGTTCAATCGCACCCTTCTGTAATAGAGTGTGCACTCTGTCGAGAAGGGTGTATGAGGGGACAATGGAGAGTATAGCTCTGGTGGTGGGGAGCTCTGCAAACTTGGAGGCATATTCCCTGCATGTCTAAAGCCCTCGAGTTGGAAGTGATTGAGACCCAGATATTAAGGAAGGGCCTCAGTCTATCCCCAAAGGTTGCCAGTATGAAGTGTGCCGCCCCATCTCACAACCTCCTCTTGGCTTTTTCAGCCTCTTTCTTCTAGTAGCCTTGTCAGTACTGGGGCTGGGATGGTGGACTATGCACAGATGAAGAGGAGGAAGACAGAGAAGGTTAGTGTTGTCCTGACGCTTCTGGGGTTGGTAGGGCCTCTGTTGGTAAGAGAGGGGTACCAAGGGTGCTGGCCTCTATAGCAGCAGCGAGGAGACTAAAATGATGTAGAGGACATGCCATGCTTCTTGGCCGCCGCCTTTATATGGTATCGAAAGTTTAGCTTCTTGTCCATTTCTTTGTTAAAGAGGCTGGAATAATCAAAGATCATGTCCTTGATTGCAAATCAGGTTTGCGGAGTCAAATCCGATGACCAGAGCCAAGCGTGCATTCTAAGGGTCACGCGGCCAGAGAGGATCTTGAAGGCACAGTCAGAGGAGTAACATGCCAACTTGATTTGTTGTCCACCTATAGTGTGGGTTTCAGAGCAAATGGCCAGGGCTAGGGCCTTGTCATCTGGGATGTCATAAAGGAGAGGTTCCAGATGTTCCATGAGGGGTTGGACTTAGCCTCCCATGCATGAGGCATACTTGGCAACTTTGAGGTCAAGTACAGCAGAAGCATAGGATTTTTTGGCCAGCCCATTGATCTTCTTACTCTCCTTGTCAGTGGGAGAAGAAGAAGTTTTCGGGGTGAAGGACAGCTGAGACCCTTCCACGATCGCTGAATTCAGCTTGGGGTGTTTGAAGAGCCATGCAGGAGCTGAACGAAAGATCCAATATAAATTCTTGGTCTTCCTCAAAGCTAAAGCAAGTGTGGCTGGGGTCGATCAAAGAGTGCTTGACGATCTTCTCCAAAGAAGGAAGATAGCCAATAGAAGGAAGAGTTTGTACCTTCCCATGCACTCTGTTCGATCCCACAGCATGGAGGAACTGGTGGTTGAGTTAGGGTGGATGCTCTGATGACTTGAGCCTGTCACAATCTGTGGTTGCTGAGTCGGAAATGGAGACTTCATGTGTTGCAGGTTCAATGAAGCTCGTGGGGTCGACAGGTAGAAGATAACAACCGGTGTTGCAGTCATAAACCAAGTCCAGGTAATATTGGAAGAGGAACTCCTGAGAGGATGCCTCAATATCCACATGGGCACTTTCATTGGCCTCGGTCCCGAGGGTAGCACGGTCCCGATTTTGGGGTGGTAGATAAGAATCTTGAACCTGGGAGCTATCGGCGATGACACAGTCTGCCAGGTTCAGAGTCAGGATAGATGGATCTAGATTCAGAATCTCTCCCTCCGACTTGGTGTCAGAGTCAAGGTGAACAATCTGAGATGCATGTACCAATGGGGTTGGTTGTGTCTTAGCCCTTGGAAGAGCAGACGCCAAAGCTGGCCATTTGGCATCAGAACTGAAGGCTGGGGATGGAGTTTTGGTTGGGCCAATGACTCTTTCCGAGCCAATTTTCCAAGGTGAGAAGCAGAATGGGTTCTTTTTGAAGCCAAATGATTGGCTGATTTGTCACCCTTGGGGTGGGAAGACTGCCTCGAAGTGCTTCCTTTTGGAAGTCTTTTTGGGGTCTTCTTCCCTTCATTCCTTCTCTGAATGGGAAGTCTTCTTATCATTTGAAGACTTACCGCAGGTGGAAGGCAGAGTAGCCGAAGAGCCCTCAAAGGAAGGAGTAGAGGCTGGTCTCACAACTTGCTCCTAAAAGGCCACCTTAAGTTTGAGGACTCGATGTTTAAGGGCCTCAGTGGTCATAGACTTGAAGAGAGGGCAGGTCTTGACATTGTGGGTCTCCTCCAGGCACAAAACACAGAGATTGTGATGATCAGAGGTAAGGATCTTCCTGCCACATTTCTCACAATGTTTAAACGAGGCCATTCTCAACTAGAGTTGAGGTCACAAATCAGAAGGCAAATGGAAGTCTGGTGGTTCAAGGTCAATTGATTGGCAAACAGTATCCAGTCCAAATTCCAAAAGAGTGGTCAAAAACAGTCCGTGAGGTCAATATCAAAAGTAAAAGTACAAGTGATTCCACAAGCGAAGTTCCTTCTAAACTGCTAGCACAGCAGACAAAAGGAACTGAGGGAAAGAGCGGGATGCTAGGGGCTTTATAAGCGTGGCTGGAGCTACTGCCAAAAAGTTGCAAACAAAGTTTTGCCTAGTTACTGAGCAGGCATGGTAGTAACCCATTTGTGTGAATTTGCTAAAACCACGAAGAAGAAATTATTTTGAATAGGAAGAAGAACTGATATTTAACAGCTCATTATAAATGCCCTAATGCCATGACATACTTCCTCTCTTCAATGAATTTAGGACACTGTTCTCAACCAGTATTCCCCAACCTGGTGTCTTCCAGATGTTCTAAAGTACAACTCCCATCACCTCAAAAAGTGCAACTGATGGCCATGCCAGTTTGGGATTATAGGTTGGTGTTTTCTAACTCTTCCTCAGGTTTCTTTCCCCTGAATGTGTTGGCGTGCTACACCTATAATCCAATCAACCTACCAACCAAAATCTACCATACATGCAATTTATATTATAGTTTTTGTGGGTTTTTCGGGCAGTGTGGCCATGTTCTAGAAGAGTTTCTTTCTGATGTTTCACCAGCATGCCAGCCACAAATGCTGGTGAAATGTCAGAAAGAAACTCTTCTAGAACATGACCACACATCCCAAAAAACCCACAAAAAATATGGATGCCAGCCATGAAAGTCTTCGACTTAAATTTATATTATGCCTCATTACTTAGGTCTTTTTATTTCATATACACTCATCTATACCTTTTTTCTTCTCATTTTCTTATACATTTTACAAAAAAACTGATCTGCTAGTAGATATATTGCAAATTGATGGTCTGAATACCAAAAGGCACCAGATCCTGCCTGTTCATGGAAGCTAAGGAAAGTCAGCCCTGGTTAGTACTTGGATGGGAGGTCATCAATGGATACCAAGTGCTGTAGGTTATATTCAGAGGAAGGAACTGGTAAAGCACCTCTGAGTACTCCTTGCATAAGAAAATTATGAAATTCATGGAGTGGCCATAAGTCATCATGCGTCTTAAAGGTATACATACATCTGATTGTAACTATAGCATTTTAGCATTTACATTGCTATGCCGCTTAATAGTGAACTCGGCACTCTCTAAGCGGTTTACAATCTGTAAACCAATTGCCCCCAACAAGCTGGGTACTCATTTTACCGACCTAAGAAAGGATGGACAGCTGAGTCAACCTTGGAGCCCTGGGATCAAACTCACAATGTTGTGGCTGTAGTACTGGCATTTAACCAATGCACCACCAGCACTCCTCTGTGCCCTGCTGTGGGTATCATTTTGATGGGACATCCGCTATGCACATTTTGCTATTCTTATTCACCAAACAATCCAGCTGAGATACACAGATTTTCTTTCCTGCACACCCCATAAACTTATGCCCTCTTCACCATGCCACAGATCCAGATGAACACTTGGGATCAGCCTGGCATTGAGTGAGTTCACACTGCTTCTTTGACAGGTAGTGACTACTTAGGAACTTGTCTCTGATAGAAGGGAAGGCTCTGGGCTTGTAACAGTGCCTTGGACTCTTTGTTGTCCAAAGGATGCTACATATTTTCCTAAAGAAAAAACTTAGGAAAAGCCAATGTACCAAGGACCACAGGAATTTGATTTAAGAAAAACAAAAACGCCAAGTTTTCCAAGCTTATAACTATTTCATGCAACTCTCCAGAAAACCACTTGGAAGGTATTTCTGATTGGCATTCCAGCTTGGTTGACCTACCTGACCAGTGTTTGATTGTGCAGATCCCACACTGCTATGTTCCCGTCACTACAGCAGGAGAAGCAGACCTTGGAATCTGGGCTGATTGCTAGAGCATAGCACGCAGGGGCAGATGATGTCAATTCGGCTTTGATACGGGGAGTTGGAGCTGCCAGGTCCCAAATGGATAATGTGCTGGCTTCTCCACCAACGATCAGGGTGCGGCCGTCTGGGAGCAATCTGCAGGAACGGATGTAGTTATCTCTGTTCTGTGGAGACAGAAGCCATCAAGAGATTACTCATGAGGAAAGGAAAACAGCATTAACATGAGAGCTGAAATCCATAAAAGTATTGTATTCCCTCTTGGTTTTAATGAGCCATTTATACTTATGACAATGATAAAGTGGATTAATGCCAGAAAATTACACGACATTAGGGAAGTGCTTAAACTTGATCTACAAAATTCAGCAGTGAGAGATATTTAATCTTAATTAGCATCAATATGCAGGCCCATGGTCAGCAACAAACAGTTCAAAGCTTGTGATCCACTAAGTGCTTATGTGAATGCTCAAAACTTTTTTTTTTAGAAGTGGTGTTTTGTTTGCTATTTTAACCCCTTAAATTCCTAGCAGGCAATGCTTTTGCCACTACTGCCAGGAAGTTAGAAAGACTGGACACTCAAAAGATTCAGAGAGATCTGGCAAGTATCTTCAGTTTTCTGTTGTTTTTCTACTTACTGAGGGAGTGCTAGATGCTTTCATTTAGCAGCAATACAGCAGGAGATAACATTGCATTATGAATGGAGAAAAGAAAAAGGAAGAGCGAACAATAAGGGTGCTACTGGTCACGTTCCTACATAACACCTGCAAGGGGATTTTTACCATGTCATGTTACGAAAAGAGTGAAACAATACATGCTGGATAGGATTTCAGGTCGGAGTAACTCTAAATAAATAAATAAATATTCAGGCCATAATTTGCTGACATTAATATGTTAGATTTTTCTTGGCTGAGAATCCCAGGGTATTTTCATGGATGAGTAGGATGATTAAACATGGGTGAGTAGGATGAGGTTGGCTAGCTAGAAAGCAACATGGCTCTGCCCTGGAACTAAGCAGATCATGACTGTAGGCTGCTAGAAATGTGCACTGAAGACTTTAAAATAAGAAGTCCCTACATGTCTATTGGAAAGTTCTGCATAGATAAACTAAAGATGACCAGTACATGCAAGTGCTGTGAATAACTGAAAAAAACCAAACATGTTTGGACAGGCAGAGTTGTGTTTAACTTGTTTTGAAAGCTCTATACTGGTTACACTGACAGTCACATAGTTTGACTCTGTCCCTCTTATACCACATGCTGTTGAGGTGCATATTGCTAAGTAAACTGTTACAATCTATTGTCCAGTTGAACCCCTAAAGATCTCCCCCACAAAACATTTGTTTAATTCAGATACACAAACTATATTTTCAGCATTGAAGCCACTATGAAAATGGGTAGTTCTCTTCAAAAGGTGATGTGACTGATAAAACTTTAGAATAACTAGTTTTTATTTCTACAAAAACCACACAAAGGAAAAATCAAAACGGCTCCCTACTTTACAGCTACCATAATCATCACACAATGAGTATGTTCTGCAATAGCTATCACCCTGAAGGTCATGCTCTAAGAACATCTTGCTACCCTCATAGAATCATAGAGTTGGAAGACCACAAGGGCCATCCAGTCCAACCTCCTGCCATGCAGGAACTCAAAATCAAAGCATCCCCAACAGGTGGCCATCCAGCCTCTGCTTAAAGGTCTCCAAAGAAGGAGACTCCATCACACTGAGGGAGTGTGTTCCACTGTCGAACAGCTCTCACTGTCAGGAAGTTCTTCCTAATGTTGAGGATGAATCTATACTCTTACTCACCAGACAGTCCAGCTGAGAGACAGGGCTCTTGTTCCCTGGATGACTGATATCCCAAACCTTGACACATCCTTTCCCACCAGTGTACACATGCCTCGTAGGGTTGCTAATAGTAACTGCACAAACCACTTCCCCATGGTTCAAGGTGTTAATCTGTCGAGCATGACGGGGGATTCCTGGTCCAATGAGGGCATCGGGAGGGAAAGGGACAGGTTGCATTTGACCATCAGCACTTACATGGAATGAGTATGCTCTGTGGATAGAAGAGAGGAGGAAAACATGTTTTGTGAGGCATGAGATATGTGCTTAAGAGAAAAGGGAAAGATAGAGCTGGAATGTCCACCTTAGCTCCCTTTACTTAGCAACAAGGTCCATGCTAAGCATAATTTGTGAAATATTGTTCTGGGATTAATAAATTCCAGCCATATACCAGATTTTTCTTGCTCTTGACCTGCTGTTATGTAGAGGCATCAAGGAGCTATGTGAGATTTTTTTTTCTTTTATAATAATTGACAAAACAGCAGACCAATAAATGCTGAAGAGACATGGCAACAGTATGCCTTGCCAGGAACAACATGCTTTATGACTACCAGTCATGCCACCTGTGAATAACCTATCAACAACTTCATTGCAAATGCTCTGCAGCAGAGAGCACTCTAGTGTTCAAAATTGTTTTGTTCTAAGATGTGACATGTTGGAGCGTTTCTGTCACCAAACACAACTTTATTGAAGACACAGCTGGAGCACATTACATGGAAATATATGGCTAACCGAGGGGGAGGGGGCAGCTAGGAGAGCCATATGAAACTCTCACACAGGCTAGTGAAAATAGCCCATAAATCTCTTTCTTGATGGAAAGATTTTGCGGCTTTATTTGTTGCACTGCAGCTAACATACAAATAGTAGACCTTAGCAAACATATTCTGGCATTTCAAGCAATATAAAACATTCTAGAGAAGGTAAATTGGCAAATTTCCACTGAATTATGTCAAATTATGGCAAGGAACAGCAAGGTGAGCTTCTAAGCCATAAAGTGTACCATACAGTGGACCTTTTGCAGACAAGCTTGTTTCATTTTCCACATGCCCTTCAGGACTGAACAAGTTGTAAAATAAGAACTGGAGGTGGAAGGACTCTAGTAACATTGGAGTGAATATTGGTATACTTAGCTTCTCCTAATTCTTCCTATACAGCAGGGGTGGGAAATTATCCACCCACCCCACAGAATGTGCTGTCTAAGGCTTCTGGGAATCACAGACCAAAACCTTTGGATGATCCACGATCTTCTTCCACTGCTATACAGAACAGAAATGACCTGTCCCTTATTAAACATTTCAACTTAAATATCTCTCATACATGGTATCATCAAGGATAGAAAAATGAAAGTACATGCATATGTTGAGAAACCTTTATACACAGTAAAGTTAAAAACACAGAGAGATTAAAAACCTGGAGAGGGATCAAGTATCCTTAACCGCTCTGCTACCTTACTGGAATTTTTCCTTTTTTGCTTTCACAAAGGAATTGTCATGCCACAAATATACAAACAAATCAATGCCTCAGATCACTGTGCAATTTTCTCTTTGCTGAAGAGGACTGAAAGTGAAGTCTCCATATTAGTTATATAATTCTTTCTGCCCAGCTCACTGTGAGCCAAGCTTGTTAGAGTAGGTCACCTTTTCCGGTCAGTTCCATCAAGGATGCATTTGTACATTACAATATCATAATTCTTTTCAGTATTTTCAATCAAACAGAACATTTCAGTGTTTCTTTCTCTGTGCAACACTGTTTATGGAACCCAGTAAGACTGCAATTGATTGCAGGGTTTCTTTAGTGCACAAAAGAATTATTTTTAAAATGGAGAGGCAGAACTCTGAAGACACACACACCAGAAAGCCTTTTGCAATTTGCATTTCTGTGCCAAGCTGGGTTACCTTAGTCCAGCACGTCCCACTGCAGAAGTATAACCCCTTCCCCATGCCCTCTTTTATCCACAGCATCTGATACCCTTGGCGCATATTCACCTATGGGAAAAACTGCCAAATAGGCTTTTAAGATTAAAAGGAGGATTAACCACCCTCTGCCACACATGGCATTCAGTATCACAGAGAAAGCACATGGAACAAAAGTCTAATAATATGATTGAGTTTGGATGTTTAATACTCACGGTTTTCCTCCTGGGATGCCTGTCAGATTCGGAGGGATGCCTGGGACTCGCATATGATGATGTGGATCAAAACCAACCTGAAGTTTTCCCACAAACAGAACAAAGAAAGTTGAAAGCATTAGTGGGAAATGCTAGAATTTCTATCCTTCTATTTTAAACCAGCAGGCCCTCAAACATTACTATAGAGAGCCTTCCCCAAGGCTTAAGAACATAAGAAGAGCCCTGCTGGCCTGGATCAGGCTGAAAGGGCCACAGGCCAACATCCTGTTTGCCCATACAAAGCCCTCCAATATTATATGCTTCCAGCAAGTGATATTTAGAAATATATTATCTCTGAACATGGTGGTAGAAGGAAACAGTAGAGGCAATCCAGTCTTTATACAGATTTCTATACCACACTATACTTATCACTCCAGTGCCATTTCCCTAGGGCAGCTGGAGAAAGACAGTGACAGAAAGAGTTACTTTTTGGATTACAATCCCTAGAATCCCCTGGAAGCTGAAGGATTCTGGGAGGCACAGTGCATTTCCCCCCCAAGATCTGCCAAAAATATATTCAAAAAAACTGAATTATTAAAGATAAATTCCACACAAAGCCACAAAATGGCACAGTAATGTCAGTTACTGAAAGGGTTCAGAAGATCTGACTTCCCTAAAAAAACTGACTATGCATCGCTAAGGCAGCCAGCTTTGTTCTCTAATGAACTGCTGTCTTTAGTGAAAATGAGCCTTTCCCATTCAGAGCATCACCAACATTCACTTTAATACAAACCACAGACCCAGGGAACTTACCACTGGAGACCTTCCATAAGCTGCAGCTGCAGCTGCTGCAGCTGCAGCAGCACTCATTTGAGGAGAGATGTTATGCAGACCTGCATACGCAGCTCCAGGACTAGTCAGTTCACCATTCATTCCAGCATGGGGTACTATTCCAAATGGGGCGGGGTAAGGGCATGGTACTGCCATGGGTGTTCTTAAGCCTGAAGCTATGGAAAGGCAGAAAATGAAAAATCAGAGTGTACAAAAAGTATACCGAACAAAGAAGTCAGCCAAAAAGCTTTGAGGAAAAGGAGAAGGAGGAGGAAGCAAAAACTAATGAGATTATAATAAATCACGTGCACCAAAAATGCTTTATGTTTTTACAGATCCTTTAAAAAGTTTGAAAAGTTCTTCAATGAGCTCCCCCCCCTCCAATTCTTGGAAGATTTCTAAGTATCAATTTGAAATGGCAGAAATGGGATATGGAGTACTCTTTACTGGATTGTACCACTTCAGGCTGCAGGTGAGAAATTCTGAAATTCCTCTCAAAGAAAATGAAAAGAAAAAGGACTCCCTACATGAACCCACAATGGAAATCTTTCTTTACAAAGAGCTTTTAGATCTTCCCTCTGCAATATGGAATTGATCGTCCAGAATAATGTGTTATTTCTGTGCACTTTCACAATTTTCAAGCTCAGTTATGATGGCGGCGGTGTGCAGATATGCAAAGTGCTCCCTACCTTCTTCTTCACCACTTCATGGTGCAATGGCACATGTTTACACCTGCCTATGGTTGTATGAACCCAGGGCAGGGAGGGGACTGTAACACAGATCTAAATCTATGAGAGTGTACAGTAGCAGTCACCTTAAGAAGCAGGGCTTCACCCTGCTTGTCTCAAATGTCCCAATGTTTACTAACCTAACGGATCGACTCCTGGTGGTTTGCCAGGAACAGGCCTCAATCCGGGGGTAGAATTACTGCCTGGAGTTGGAGCATCAGTCCGTGGAGTGGGAGTACTTGATTTAGACACAGGTGTGGTGGATTTCTCATTCTAATAGGGAAAGAAATGGATTATTTTAGTTTCTAGAAGATGACTTGAGTACTTTCAGACAATCTGTGTGTCTTTCCTTTATACTTTCTGTTTGGTTTTATGTATGGTTGTGAAAGCTGGACAGTGAAGATAGCTGATAGAAGAGAATAATCTCATTTGAAATGTGATGCTGGATGAGAGTTCTACAGATACTGTGGACTGCTAAAAAGACCCCCCCCCCCCAAAAAAAAAGTCCCAGAATAAATCTCCCTAGAAGTCAGTGTGACTAAACACTGTCATACTTTGGATATATCATGAGAAGACACATCTTGCTAGAGAAGATAAAACTTGGTAAAGTGGAAGGCAATAGGAAAAGAGGAAGACTGCATTACAGCTGGATAAACTCAATCAAGGAAACCATGGTCCAAGAGCTGAGCAGGATTGCTGATGACTGGGTTGCTTGGATCTCTCTCTCATTCAGATAGTTCCCATAAACTGAAGCCAGCTTGGAAGTATTAACAACAATACATTTGCTTTCACTGGCAACTAAGGGCATAGTTGTCCAGCTACAACCTGTGTCTACCCCATGGCGAATGGAACCTGCATGAGTTCACAAGAGGTTTTACTTCTAATGCTGTTATTGTATTTTCCAGCAGATCATATTACAAGAAATACACAAATAGTCTTTTCTTAGTGTAATTAGTATTAAAAGCTTTGGATCATTAAGGTATTTCCGGGAAAGGTAAAGTCCAGACATGATGTGGTGGTATTTTAGCCACTATCACTTTTATAGTAATTTATTTTCTTACAACACAAATAGCTCATAACAAGAGCCCAGTCATTCTCACAGAGACAGAAATAGGAAGCTGGAGAACTCTGACCTACTAAAAAGGTACCCAGTAATGGGATCAGAAAGGATTTCAACTCAGCTATCACATTTCCAGTCACCACACTTACATTTAGACAACTGTTTTTTGCTCCACACCCAAAAATGTTCAAAGTGGTCTCGGACCTCCTAAAGGGATTTGGCAGACAATGGTCTCCACAGCAAATGCTCATTTAAAAAGCTGGAAAAATCCTAAATTATTTAATGACAAGAGTATCATGCAATAGATACCTTAAAGCAATCAAGCTCAATTTTATTTCCAAAGTGCTCTGACAATTCAAAGTTGAGAAATACTGGTGAAAGTGAACCACTGGTAGCCTTGCACAGAGATATCCATTTGCTATTGAGCTACGAATATTATGTCTGCCACCATTTCAGTTTGCTTAATGGAGACATTCATGCTTAAGTGTTTATACATCACACTTCTCTGACATGCTCAAAAGCATTGACACAATAATGTTTATAACCACTTTGTAAAAGAGGCTAATTATATTATAACCATATGGCAGACCATACAGTCAAGGATAAGATATAATAACTTGCTTAAAGACCCTTCAGTTCTTCCACTACAGTGTAGCCCAGACCAGAGATTCAAATATGCACACCCCTTGCTTCAGGCCACTAGTCCCATGTCAGTTTATTGTTCAGTGAAAGTGTCTCAAGATCAAGCCTGGGAGTTTTGGATAAATTATTCATGTAACATTCTAGAAAACAGATGGTTAATCACTTTTTACATTCCTGTTTTTTGCATTCTCCAGTTTTCTTCATCAGGAAAGATTTTATATAATGAATGGTGCTAGAGTGACCTTTTCCCTGCAAAAGGCATTTTCCATAACTTTTTCAGGGGAACAATGATGCAATGTTCTTATGGTGTGCAGATAAATTACAATCCCCTTTCCCACAAGTTAGCAGTAAATTGTTCAGCTGATTCTCCCTACACCCTAACAATGATGTAAAAAGTTCAAGTGGCTGTTTCTGCAAAAGTCAGATTGAGCAATGCATGACAGTTTCAGTCTTGAAGGTAATTAGCTACAGATCCACCCTCCATCCCCGCATATCAAAGGGAGCTGGCACTACTCTACTCTAGTCCTGCAAGCAGCCCTTCTTTGAATTGTTACTTGTTATGCAAGTCAAGAAATGCATCTGTAAATGACAGATTACTTTTTAGATAGAAAATGATTGTAGCTGAACACAGACCAGTAATACATATAAAGCCAAAAACCAAATCACATCCAAGCAGGAAGCTGAATTTACGGTAAGCTGCTATACAAAACCCCCGATGTATTCAAAGAACCCCTGTGTACTCTTTTTTATCCAGTGAATGGCAAACTTCCCGAAATGGAAAAAATATTTAACAACAAAGGCATATGCATCATTTTCAGACACTGCCAGCTGAATAAACCTTCTCTATCACCCCAAAAGATCCCAGGATTCAATGGATTTTTTTTTTGGTTGAAATACACTAAAAGCAGTTTTATATCATGATGTATAGCTGAGGCATGTCTCATTATTTTTGCTCTCTATTTAGACACTCAACAGTGCACATTGAGATGTGAACCTGAACACTGATTGTATAGGCACTTACAAGGCTAAGTTCTTTGGATTTTGAGGAAGGAGTACTACTGGAAGATGCTATCGAGGCTGGGCTAATTGGTGCATCTTTCTTGAGCAGACGAGTTTTGTCCAAGCCGTTCTCCCTTGGAGAATGTGCTGGGCTTCCTCGTGGAGATGATGGATCCTAAAAAGAAACTGTACTGAAACTGATGCAGTTTCAAAATGTATTTCCTTTCATTTATGAATTTATAATTGGATTTTACCTAATACATGCATTTCCTCCAATTACGGAAGTATATTTCTGCATTACAATTATGAGCATTTTACCTATTTGCATTTTAAAATATGCACATTGTTTTTTGCTCACTCTGTTCCCTGGAAATGCCCTGTAAGACTCACAAAGGCATGAACACTCAAGGTGAGATGCAATACATTTCTTGCAATAAATCTCAGGAGGCATGAAAATGCTACTTTCATCAAGACTTAATTCCAACAATACCTTTTTCCATCGCTAGTTATCTATCCCATTTTTTAAAAATAGTAACTCCATAAGACAAACTTCCTGATAAGAACAAAAGATCTAAACCTAAACCAATACCCCATGTCGTATTCAATAAAATATTTAAAATACTATTGTTCAGAAAGAAATATTGCACATACCTCATTGGAAACATCAACCACCAAGTTATCATCACTCTTTTCACCATCGCTGTCCTGCATGGGAGAAGGAAAAGAAAAAGAAGAAAAGAATGCTTAAGTGTTCCAAATGTCTAGTCTAATTGAAAGTTACATTTTAAAAAGTCAAGTATAAGCCTTAGAATAGCACTATGCCAAAATGGTTATTGCAAGAAAAGCATTAGGGACTTTATTTATTTAATGTGTATGCTGCCTTTCATTTGGAAAGGGACAAAGGGAGCCTATAGATGAAATAGTTTAAAAACTTTAAAATAAAAATGTAAAAACAATTAAAATCATCATGCTAAAACCAAATCATCATGCTATAACTTTGAGAAATCTAAGAATATAGGCTGCTGCCTTATACTTACAGGCAAAATAGACGGGCATCCAGGAATGGCCAGAAGCTGCTCCTGGCCTAATAGCCCTGGGGCTGAGGTCGCCTTGTGCTGTGGTCCCAAATGGACTGCGGCAAGGAGTGGAAAAGATCTGCTCATTTTAGGGCTGATTTTGAGCTGCTTTAGGCAGCCCCGGAGCAGCTTCTGCGTGCTCCGGGAGCAAGCATCATATAAACACCACACTCCTGGAGCGTCCAGAAGCCCCCCCCCCCC
>CM034703.1:85451610-85470078 GCA_020142125.1 Phrynosoma platyrhinos
GAAAAATACAGTATGTCAACTGAAAGAGAATTGCTGACCCAAAGTAAGCTTCATGACTCTTTCTACTTTGTTATAGAATCTATGGTGGGACCCAGGGGAAGAAAATTAGGTCCAGAACCACAGAACATGCCAGCTCCTGCTTTATATAGACTCCAAATGGTATGGGAGCCTAGGTAAAGTGGAGACAGAGGTAAAGGGACTCCACAGAACATCAGTAATTACTTCAACATATGGCAGGGAGTTGGTACAAAGTCCTCAAATGCAATTTTAATGTATCAGCCATTGATAAAAGCCTGCTATGTCCATGCTCAGTTTTACCAATCATGGGGAAGATAATAGAAACCCTCTTAGAAAGCCATAAATATATCATCAGCAAGGGGGCAAGCATCAGTGTGTTGTCTGCTTGCAATAATTACTACTTCAGATTACTTGAACATGAGAAGAATTATTATTATTCTACAACCCACAATGTCCATTGAAGATTACTTACATTAACATGTGTGGCTCAAAGTGCAACAAAGGAGAGGAAGGGAACAGACTGAAGGAATGAGCAAACTACAGCCAGGTTGCCTTTGCCAAGCATCACTATTTAACCATTAGATAAAGCATCTGACAGTTAACTTCAGATGAAAAAGAGAAAAAAAGTAATTCACTAAAATTAGCACAAGAAATAACAAATAAAGGGGACCAAGATCTCTTCCATGCAATAAGCCTGGTAACTCAAAGCCTTTGCAAATTTTCCCCATTCCCCTGTGAAGCTTTACTACACTGGGACAACGATGTATTTAGAGTGCAATAATTAAAACAATAATTCCCAACAAAGTGGGGATTATGAGATAATTGACCATCCTGAGGTATTAAATAAACCATTTTAAAAGCTAGGGGCACTCAGCTCTATGGTCAATTATTGTATAATTATCTGAATGACATTACTGCTGTTATTATTAAGTCTGTTCAAAGTAGAAAAGAAACAATAAAAATGGATAAAGTACACTTGGCAGGAAAATGACCTTCAAAGAAAGCTACATGGCTGACTTTGCACTTGTAACTGCTTTACAGCCTTCCATTTTCATACTAAAGGGCATCCATGGACAGCCACATAGAATTTGGATGCCATCACTGACCAAACTCCAAGCCACATGGGTACTTGTGCCCAGCTACATCCTACACTTATACAAAGGCTACCTTTTTCTGAAGCCCTCCAATGCAAAGAGGTCCCATAAGCACTTAGGTAGTATATGATGCTTTCTCCTGTTTTTGTAGCTAATACCCCAATTCTGACATGGAATGTGAGAAGCAGGAAGTAGGAGAAACTAGGCATAGTAAAACAAGAAATGCAATACATAAACATTGCAATACTTGGGGTGAGCAAGCTAAAGTGGACAGGACTGGGACATTTTGAGTCAGATAATTACAGTGTTTTACCCAGGAAATGAAAAATTAAGAAGAAATGTTCTGGTGTTAATAGTGAAAAGAGATGTAGCAAAAGCAGTCAAAGGCTATACAGTCAAGTATCCATGGATTTTTGCATCTATGGAGGGCATCCTGGAACCAAGGCCCCACTGTAATGTCAAGTATGACTGAATCATGTCAATAAAACTTCAGGAAACCACAACAGTATAACCTTAATCCAACTTTATGCTCTTACTACAGAGGCAAAAATGGAAGAAATGGAGCGATTCTATGCTTAAGTCTAGAAGTAAATTGATCACACACCAAAACAGGACTTCTTGTTAATCATAGGAATTTGGAATACAAAAATAGAGAAAAGAACAGAATAAAAGTTGTAGGAAAATTTGGCCTAAGATAAAGGAATGAAGCAGGAGAGTGAATGACTGAGTTTTGCAAGGTCAACAGTGTGGCCTGAAATAGGTTCAGAACCCTGAATGCAATTGTTCAGTGACGTGTGCACAGATACCTACTATAATAATCCAGGCAGAGAAATAGAAGTTGACACTAAAAAACAAGAACAAGAGACTCTACAAGATCTGAGAAATCAAAGGAAAATTTAAATCGTGAGTGGGAAAGAGCTATAAAAACATAAAAGGACAGCAGGTTTATTCAAGGAAGAACCATTTGGACTTCCGTTGGAATGGTGACCACAATGGCCATGATCTAGAGAAGCTCTTGGACTGTGGCAGCTTGCCACAGGGATTAGTCCTTCTTTGGAGATGTCAAAGAAGGCGATTGTATCCTCCCATTAAAGGGGAAGCAGAGGGGCCCACGACTCGCATTCCAGAGATTCCAATGCTACAATTAATCACAATTAAGAAGGTAAAGAAAGCGGAGGACAGGAATAGTCCAGATTGGGATCAAGGAATGTGGGTCTGCAGTAAGCCACGGCTCTTAATGAAAGTCATATTAGCGCTGCCACTGCTTTTCGCTTTATAGAAGCTAATAGTGCAAAAGCTAAGAAGAAGCCACCCTGAACTTTACTTTCTACACTCAAACTTAATCATCTGACTTAACCTGGTAGTTAAGAACTTTAATATGCTTTAAAAAAATTGGTTTTAAGAAACACTAGACTGAACTGGACTGAATTTTGACTTGAAAAGGGCTTAGTCAAAATGGCTTTCGGTAGAATATTGGAATGTGCTTTTTGAAATTGAGACTGTTGTTAAAATTAAATTGAGAGTTTTACTTTCATTTATATCCATTTATACTGTAAGAAGAGTGATTAAGCAAATAAGTATATAAAAGAAGCCAATGGGACAGTGATATTGAAAACGCTTAGCGGAGAGGACATTGCCGTAAACATCTGGTTGTTGTGTCTACAAACTATAAAACAATCTACAAAAACTTTTTAAAATATTGAACAATAAGGCTGGTGACACCTAGTGGAATAAATAAATTACTATAAGATTATTATTAATAGAACTACTATTATTATTGATAGAATTATGGCTTCAGGAGGAAAAAATGGATTACAAGCTTCAGTCCCAAATTTGACTCAATGGAAGTATCTATGAGAACAATGGACCAAAATGAATTTTTTTGGGAGGAGATAAAGAAAATCCAGGAGAGAATCCAGGAGGATAATGAAAAGATTAAAATGAGATAAAAGAGGAGATAAAATGTGAATTAAGGATTGAATTGAGGGACATTAAACAAAAATTGGAAACAATTACCAAAGATATGGAAAATTTTACAGAGAAGGTGGAGAAACTGGAATGTGAACTTAAGCAATCAAAGACAAAATTGGATAAAGTGATAAAAGAGATGAGGACTGAGTACTCTTGACAAGGATCAAGGCTAAAAATAGGGAGAACTGCCTGAAGTTGAGAGCAATTCCAGAAATGGAAAATGTGGATCTATATAAACTCCTAATTCCCGCTTCAGTGGTGTTAATTCAAGAATCACAGCAACATTTCCCATGAAAAATGGATAAAATTTATCACCTGAACTCAAAAGTGGCAAGATCCAGAAATCTACCCTGGGGCATGATCTTATACTGTGTCTGACAACAAATGCGGGATTTAATCATACAGCACAGCTATAAAAGAGAATTAATCATTAAAGGGAAGAGAGTGCAGATTTTCAAGAATGTGTCACTGAGAGTTCTTAGGTCCAGATGGGATTACTATTTCCTCACCAATCAATTAAAAGCTCATGGAGTCCCCTTCAGATGGGACGAGATAGAAGGAGTAACGGTGACATGGAAACAAAAGAAATACAAACTGCATTCTCTGGAAAAAGCCAAAGACTTTTGGTCTAAATTTAGAAAGAGATGGAAAAGAATAAGGAAGACAGTCCAGAGAGAGAAAGATATGGAAGGAGACCCATGAATAGAATGATAAGACAAGATTTAAAGAAAAGTAAAGAGAAGGGGAGGAAAGAAGTGGATTCGGAAGAACCAGAGGAAGGGGCTATAGGAGGAGAAGATGAAACTTAAAATGATGACTGTGTTTATTAGACTGAAATAACCAGGGGGAGGGGGAGGCTGGGTGGAGTTAGTAAAAATATCTATGTTTTATTCTTTCTCTGTTCTTTCCTTGTATATTAAAAGGTTTTGGAAATTAAAATAATTTTCTGGAATGTAAAGGGATTAAACTCACCAGTGAAAAGAAAGAATTTGCCTATATTAGTAAACAAAAACCAGATATCGTTTGTATTCAGGAATTCCATATAAACAGAAAAGATAGAAGATTGATTGTTAGAAAAAAATAAGATGTGAATATATATCATCCACAGACAAGAGGAAAAAGGGGGTTATTGTCTATATTAATAATCAATGGGAGTTTTTTGTGATAAAAATTGACCCTTTGTGGGAGTAGAAGTTGATGGGAGGGGGAAGAAAATCTTGGTTGTGGGGGTTTATTGCCCTCTGATTAACAAAAGCAAATTTTATTTTGACTTACAAGTGAAAATATTGGAACTTAAATATGAAAATATAATACTGCTAGGGGACTTTAATGGCATCTGGGAACCAAATTTGGACAGAGTTTCATCAAAGAAAATAAAAGACAATCAAGGGAAACTGCCCAAATCTTTCTTTAATTTAGTGGAGAATTTAGGTTTGATTGACACTTGGAGACAATATACCTTCCACTCAGACAGGGATAATTCAATGGCCAGGATCGATCTAATCCTATTGCCAAAAACATTAATGGGAGATATTACAGATACAGAGGTGCTACCCAGGTTTTTATCAGATCATAACATACTTATCTTAAATTTAAAAGAAAGAGCAAAAATGTTTAATTGGAAACTTCCAGATGTTATTGTCAGAGTAAATTGCACTCTGTATAGAAAATGTCAGATGTGGCTATGGCATGAAACTAGAGCAAAGGTAAAAAGGTAATCTGAGTTCAGTTGGGAGACATGATGACTCATCATTTCAAGAGTCCTAAGTCACAGGAAGCTGATGACAGAAGGGTAGGAGATGAAGGCAGCAAACTTCATTTCTGCAGAGTCATGACTGTCAAGTGATAGGAAACTGGGTGACATACCAGTAGTGAGCTGGACTCAAATCCCAGGGGAGATATTGTATATAAGTGAGTGAGTCGAATGCTCAGTGTGGTTGCATTGTAAATAGGCGCCTGGCGTAGCACTTTGTCAGTCTGATGTCTATAGCTGTACTCAAGAATAAAAGCCTCTTCGTGAGAACTCAGTAGTCCAGCAGTGACAGCTTCTGCATGGGAGGATTTTTTTCTCTGCAGCTTGCACCGAACTTCACAGTAGAGATTCTTCTGTGGCGTCTTGTTCCTGGCATGTCTTCTGCATGTTGATCCCAGATCACACATGCCCCAACAGATTTATTATTAGATTCAGAGGTAGTTGACAGTGAAAATATTGATTAAAAATTTATTGAATGAAAATATGAATAAAGGAATATATAGATCTAATTTGGGATACGGCTAAGGCAGTACTCAGAGGGTTTTTTTTTATTCAACAAAGTAGTATAAAATGGAGGAAACAGAAAGAGGAAATAAAAGCCTTGAATGCTTCATTGAAGGAAGAGGAAGAAATGTTAACATTAGATTTTAGTAATAAATTAATAAAATAAAAGATTATAATTTCACAAAAGCCATTGTCATCAGAGCTAACACAGGAAATAAGGAATTTTTTTAAAAAAAGATTCAACGGAAGAACTTTGAACATGTGAATAAAGCAGGTAAATGGTTGGCATTTAGATCAAGAAAAGAAAGAGAAGGAAAATTCAAAATTTAAAAATTAAGATAAGGAAGTGATAACCCAACAAGATGAGATTAAAAAAGTATTCTATGATTATAAAACTGTACATGTGGGAGAAAACACAAAAAAATTAAATCTTCAAGAGTGGATACAGAATGATGAAATTATAAAACTAAGTGAAAAAAAAAGCTTAGAGGAAGAGATTTCTAAGGAAGAGATTATGGAGGCCATAAATGGTTGTAAAAGTACTAAAGCTCCAGGTCCTGATGAGTTTACCCTGCTTTTTTTATAAAACATTTAAACATGCATTGTGCTCTCCTTTACAGCAAACTATAAAAATATGTTGATAAAAAAATTCCAGAGACTTGGAAAGAAGCTAATATTACTTTAATCCCCAAAGAAAATGAAGACAACATGGATCCCTTAAATTATAGACCTACTTCACTATTAAATACTGATTATAAAATAAAATGTTTAAAAGATCTAATTGATGAGGATCAGAAACATTTTTTACCTGAGAGGCAATTAAAAGGTAATATTCTATATGTTTTGAATATTATTGAGTACTCCGATAGGCACAATGAAAAACAAGCTGGCTTCTTCTTTTAGATTAGAAAAGGCCTTTGATTCGGCCAAATGGGATATATTAGTAGAGATTCTAACAAAAATGAATTTAGGAGAGATTTTTTTGAAATGGATTGAGGAGATCTATAAAGCCAAAAAGCCCAAATCTGTATCAATGGAGACAAAACTATACCCTTAAAGAATGGGAAGGGAACCAGACAAGAATGTCCCCTATCATCGCCATTGTTTTTAGCAGTGATCGATACTCTGATTAGGAAAGTTAGCGGACAATTCAGTGGTAAATTTGGAGGATTCATTATCATATGCGGGGGAACTCTTAAATATGGTGGACTTATTGGATGTAGACTCAACTTGAAAAAAATCAGCCATCATTACAAAAAATATTAACAAAAAAATAGGGATTAGAGCTGCAAAGGGAGATTAGTATTGAAGTAAGGAAAAAGATGAAGTATCTGGGGAGCTACATAACAAATAAAACAAACAAGCTGTTTGATAATCACTATGATAAACATTGGAAAGGAGTTTAAAAAAATATTTACTAAATTGGCAAAAATTGCACTTTTCCTTCTTAGGTAGGATAGCAGCTATTAAAATGTTAGTTTTACCAAAAATTCTTTTCTTGTTTTAAATGCTACAGATTACAATCCTTGGAAAAAAAATTAAAATATGGCAAAGAGACATAATGAAATATAGCTGACAGGGCAAAAGAGCCAAGATTAGGTTGAAAATTTTACAGGAAGTGAAAGAGGGGTCTAGCTGTACCAAATCTCAAATTATATTACGAAGTCTGTTGCCTAGCATGGATTAAACACTGGATATTACTAAAAGATAAGAGATTATTGGAATTAGAAGGAGAGGGTTTAAAATTTGATTTCCATGAATTTTTAATATATGATAAAGAAAATTCAAGTCAATCAATGAGGAATCACTGTATTAGGAAATCTCTTTTAAATATTTGAAAAAAATTATGAGAAAAGAATTATCCAAGGTATTCCAAAGTGGGTATCTCCACAGGAGGATCTATACAGGTAATAAATGTACAAGGAACACACCAAGGTATTATTATAAAACAGGGAGGGGTTTATGAAATAAGATCACTAGAGGAATTGAATACAGAAGGATTTAATCTGAGCTGGTTTGAATATCGATAAATATATGAGACCAAGATTGATATAAAGAATTTGGATAGTACAGATAAGAAGTTGGAACTAGAGATCATTTTAAAAGAAGAGAAATATAAAAAAATGAACAATCAGAAAATGTTATGATATATTGCTTACTTGGGATACAGAAGAGGAAGTTATTAAAGAAGTGATGATTAATTGGGCAAGAGATGTGGGCCATCCAATTCAGTTAGAACAGTGGAAAAGAGTTTGGTTGAAAAACTTGAAACACACAACAGCACAAAACTTTAAAGAGAATTGGTTTAAGAGACTTTTAGATGGCATCTTACACCAATCAAATTAGCAAAAAAATCTATAAAAATATGAATAATCTCTGCTGGAAATGTGAGGAAATACCAGGATCATATTTTCATTGTTGGCGGACATGTAAGAAAGCTAAAGAATATTGCAAAGTAATTACCCAAGAAATTAATAGACTCTTAAATGTCAAATTAGAGATGAAGCCAAAGTATTTATTATTAGGTTTGTCTGAAGATGAATTGGAGAAAAAGTATGGAAAAATCCTATTTTATATGGTGATACAAGCCAGAATCTTGTTTGGCCAAAAATAAAAAGCTAAAGAGGTTCCAGAAATAAGGGAATGGAGGATACATCTGTATGAAGCTATGGAGGCCGACAAAGTAACCCATATGATTAATAATGTTCCCTTGGATGATTATATGTTGGAATGGGATTTAGGGATGAAATTTATAAAAGAACAATGGGGTGATATAATGATTACAAATTTATAAGACATGTAATTTTTCCCTTTTCTCTTTTCTGTGTCTTGTAAGTACAATTACACTCTATAGAGATAGGTAGAAATGTAGTAGTTATGATAGAACTCTTAGGAAATATAGGTTATTAAAAATATATGTTTAAGTACAGGTTAGAACTTAGTATTTTAAGATTATTAATGAAAGTTATAAGGGTTTGATGCAGCAGAAGAAAGACAATTAAGTATGATTGATCAGGTGGAGGAAGTCATAAAGTATAGATTAGATTAAGTAGTTAGGTAGTTAGAATAGAGGAACAAAGACGGAGGAGTTGATGAAAGGGAACGTTAAAAAGGGAAGAGAGTATGTAGAGAAGGTAAGATAATGTGCTAGAGGGTAGAGAGGAAGTTGAATGAGACAGAAAGTGGAGGAAAGGGAGAAGACAGAGAGAAGGGATAAGGAAAGATTAATGAGAGGAAGGAGAGAGGTGGGATAGATAAGTGATAAGGTATATGAAGAAGAAGGAAGAAGGGGAGATAAAAAAACCTTCATCAAACAAAATAGTAATTATATATGTTCATGCTTTGAGGTAAGATATATCTTACTGAAAATAAGATAATATTGTGATTTATGTTATTTTTTATATGATATAAACTGAATTAATAAAATTTAGGGGGGAAAAAGCAAGAATCATTTGAAGAGAAACCTCATTTTTACAAAATGAAGTGGAAACTGCACTCGGCACTTGGAAAAAACAAATCACCAGGAACAGATGGAATACCAATAGAGCTTCTTCAGTCTACAGACACAGAATCTACAATAGTTCTAACTAAAATCTGTCAACAAATATGGGGGGAAAGGCCTACAGATTGGAAGCACCCAATATATATTTGAATCCCCAAGTAAAGGACCACTAGGGATTGCAGCATGGGATAGCAGGATGGTAAACAAAACTACAGAACCATGGCATTAATTTTCCATGCAAGCAAAGTGATGCTCAAAATTCTATAGCAAAGACTTTTACCATATATGGAGTGAGAAATGCCAGATGTCCAAGCATGGTTCAGGAAAGGAAGAGGAACTAGGGATCACATTGCCAGCATATGTTCGATAAGGAAGTGCACCAAAGAATTTCAAAAGAAAATCAGACTATGCTTTATAGATTATAGCAAGACCTTTGATTGTATAGATCAGTGTTTCCCAAACTTCAATCCTCCAGGTGTTTGGGACTTCCAGAGGCCCCAGCTAGCCTAGCCAACAGTCAGGAATTCTGGGAGCTGAAGTCCAAAACATCTGGAGGACCAAAGTTTGAGAAACACTGGTATAGATCATGATAAACCATAGATCAGAAGAAATGGTGTACCACAACATTTGATTGTCCTGATGCTTAACTTGTACTCAAGATAAGAGGCTACTATTTGGACAGAATACAAAGAAACTGAATGGTTTCTAAATGGCAAGGGGTCAGGTAAGGCTGCATTTTATCACCCTATCTGTTTAACCTGTACACTGAACGCATCAAATATAAAGCAGAAGTAGATTCTGGGGAAGGAAGTGTGGAAATAGGAGGAAGGAACATCAACAATTTAAGATATGCAGATGACACCATACCATTAGCAGAAAATAGCAGACTTGGAATGATTACTGAATAAACTCTTAAATGCCCTTGTATGGGAGGCTAGACTAGCAGGCGAAGACATTTTTGTTCAAGCAAGACTTTAATGTGAAATTGTTCTCATGAAGGCTTCTTATTGCAGTGCATGCTGTGTTTATGTTTTTAACTCTTGTATTTTTGCTGTAATTTAATACTGTTTCAATGCACTGACTTAATTGTTTTTAAATTTTTACTAGCATGTTTTTAACCAATTTTATCTGTGAGCCACTTTAGGTCTGACTCTGGGACAAAGGTAGCATATAAAGCAAAATACTGTAAATAAATAAATAGTTAAGAAAATAAAAATAGTGGCTACAGATGATTTACTAACTTTAAAGCAGATGATGAAGATATTGAAATAGTGCAAGATTTTTCATACCTTGGCTCAGTCATTAATCAGAATGGAAACTGCAGTCAAGAAATCAGAAGAAGATTAGGACTTGGAAGAGTAGCTATGATAGAATTAGACAAGATCCTGAACTGTAAAGATACACCATTAAATACTAAAGCTTGTCCACACTATTGTAAAACTTCTCATTTTTATGTATGGCTGTAAAAGTTGGAAAGTGAAGAAAGCTGACAAAAAAAATCAATTAATTTGAAATGTGGTCTGGGAGGAGATTTCTATGGATATCATGGACTGCTAAAAAGACAAATTAATGAGTCCCAAAGCAAATCAAGCCTGAACTCTTCCTAGACACCAAGATGACTAAACTAAGGCTATTGTACTTTGGCCATATCATGAGAAGACATGACTCACTAGGAAAGACCACAATGCTTGGTAATGTATAAGGCAGTAGGAAAAGAGGAAGACCACATCCTAGAAAGACAACAGACACAATCAAGGAAGCCACGGCCCTGAGTCTGCAAGAACTGAACAGGTCAGTTGATGACAGGGTGACTTGGGAATCTCTTATTCATGTGATCACCATAAGTCAAAGTCAACTTGATGGCAGTTACCAACTGCAACCCTAATGTTGCATTCAAAATATCAGGAAGTTGTGGCTGAGAAGTTTACAGGGCAATCCTAGGTATGTTTACTCAGAAGTATGTCTCATTTTCTTCTACAGCATTGCTTTCTAACTGTGTTTAGGTTTCTATTTAGAGAAAATCAAGTACAGTCACCCCTCTGTTTTCGTGGGGGATCCATTCTGGACCCCCTCCTGCAAAAACAAAATATCACGCATATTCAAGTCCCACAGGCTTGAATGGGTGCACACTCCCATGCAAGGGCGCCATTTTAAGTCTTCCCTCCTGCCGGTCTGTGTTAAGCATGGACCATGGACTTCCAAGTCTGCAGAAATGGAGGGACGACTGTATACATATGTCTCAGTGAAATCAATAAAGCATGCAATATAAAACTAAACATATTTTACTCAATGGTGCTGTTCCCAGAAAGCTTGTTTAGGTTGTGGGCATTTGTCACTACCTCTGTACATAAATCTCATTGCTTTCAATAGCGCTTAAGATTGTACAACATTCTCCTGATTACACCAACAGATGAGGTGGCAACGGACGCTGTATGCCTTACTATCAAAAGGTACCAATGAATTTTGCAAAAACAAACAAACAAACAAACAAAAAACAAAAGCAAAACAACAACAACAACAAAAAGCAAAGTACAAACCATACAAACCATGTTCTCTTGCATGGGCTTTCTCAGATAATATGTTAGTAATCCTAAGCTACAATCATTACTTTTTAATAGTAACCATGATTTTAAGAGAGAGTATTTGGTGTTTATGTGGCATTTTATCCACTAATTAACTTCACTAATTGCTGATTAAATGAAGTTAATTAAAAGAGAAAAGTGCCCTATATAATACGAGAGAATAAAAATGTTAAATTCTAGTAGTTAATGCAGAAATTAAAAAAAAATGCGAAGGGGGAAAAGCTTCTTGACTTTCTCTTCCTCTTCTTTAAACAAAGAAGCCTTCATAAAGCAAATCATTGATAAAATTACACTTATTGCCATTATTGGAAATCTGTGGAAATCATAAGGGCTCTAGCGATTCCTAGATGAGACAGATCCACCTCAATTTGGCTTCAGGCCTGTCTATGGAAGTGAGACAGCTTTGGTCACATTTCTGGATGACCTATGTTGGGAACTGCAACAAAAAATGTGTGTTCCTGTTGGTTCTGATGAACCTCTTGGTGCTTTTGATATCATCAGTCATGGTGGCTCGATTCCATTCTTTTCTGGAGGGAAGAGTACAGAAAGCAGCACTGGAATTAATGTTTAGTTCCTTGGCCATTGGCTTGTGAATTTTCTCAGGGTTCTGTTTTGGTCCTCCATGTTATTTAAAATATACTTTAAAGCTGCTGGAAGAGATTGTTTTGAGTTCATGGATCATGTGTATCACCAGTATGCTGACATCACACAACTCTATTTCTCCTTTCCATTTAATTCAAATTAAATTCTTTTGTTCTAAACTGGTGTCTGTGATCAGTAATGGATGGAAGTAACAGAAACAAATGGAAGGATAATCCAGATAATACTGAGTTACCCCTCTTGAAGCTTGTATTAGACAGGATTATACTCCTCTTGAAGACAAAGGTTCACAATCCACAATTCTGGATTCAATCCTGAGCCTGGAATCTTAGGTTTCAGTGAGACCTAGATTGCATTTGCACAGTTAAAGCTAGTGTACCAGCATTTCTAGAAATATCTGATCTAGGCATGGTGATAGATGCCTTAGTTACATCCTGTTTGGATTACTGTATTACACTCAACATGGGGATGCCTCTGAAAAATGCTAAAAAAAACCACCCCTAAGTTGGCCAAGAGTTGCAGTTTGTGGTTGATTACAGGGGGTAACCGCTGGATGCAGTGGCTCAAGTGGTTAAGATGCTGACTCTGTTGATTGCAAGATAGGCAAGTTGGCAGTTTGAGGCCCGTATGCTGCGTGATGGGGTGAACTCCTGTCACTAGTCCCAGCTTCTGCCAACCTAGCAGTTTGAAAGCATGCAAATGCAAGTAGATAAATAAGTACCACTTCAGTGGGAAGGTAAACAGTGTTCTGTACAATCATGCTGACTACATGATCACAGAGTAGTCTCTGACAATGCTGGCTCTTTGTCTTAGTAAAGTAGATGAGCAACGCCCCCTATGGTCGGACACAACTTGACAACCTTGTCAAGGGGAAATAACTTTACCTACAAAGGCATATAATTATCTTATTACAAATCCTCCAGTGTCTACTGGTCTGCTTCAAGACACAATTCAAAGTACAGGTCATGGGTTTATAAATCCCTACATGCCATGAGTCCAGGCATGGACCTACATGGGCTGCAAGATATTTGGAGGGGAGACTACCCTCAGTCTTATCACTGTCAAAAGCGCATCTGGTGGAACCATAAGAGAGGACTTTCTTGGTGGCTATAGATTCTATTTTAACAATAACTTTTGGTATGCTTTTGTTTGTTTTCTTGTGTACTTTTATTTGCATTTGTTCTAATTTTTGTAAGCTGCTTTGAGTCCCAGATTTGTCAAACAAGTGGGATATAAATGAGCCAACAACAATCAGTTTCACACTCTACCAGATGTTACTGATTGCAATTTTCGATCATCAGTGATTCAGGTTTTATCTGTGTGCCCAACCACTGGCATTACTTTTCTATAGTGGTGGAATTGTATGTTTCTATGAGGTAGGAGGCTATACTGGTCATAGTGTTGTAACTTCAGAGTCTTCCAAGTCAGACAGGCTTTTGCTCAGGAGCCAGAAATATCCCAATAAATATGGTGCAGAAAACAAAAACAAATCCCATAGTGGATCCGTTGTCATGTGGGTCAAACAAGGACTAACTCAGAAGTCTGGGTTCCTGGACTTCAGATTAAATGTGGGTTACAGGACTCAGTACCTTTTGCTAGGCAACCTAAGCAAAATATGGAGCTACTGGAAAGCCAACCACAGTGGAAGAAATGTACAGCAGCAGAAAACAGATTAATAATGGAATATTATAAAAGAAATCCACCAGCCTGAGGTCACTGAAAATGTATACCATCTGCAAAGAAATGTTCCCAGACCCTAATCTATCAAAGCTGCAATTATGTGACTATTGTTGTTATTATTGCTGTTAACCAATTAAGACAGGGTATTTCATCAGTGGTAGATCAAGAATGTTCTATATCCAGATTAGCTCATATAACTGGAGTTATTTAGTTAATAAATTTGTCCCACAACTTGTAGCATGTAAATTCCTATTTATCTATCTATCTAATAATGTACAAGTATATAATGTGTAAGAACTTGAAAATGCCTCTTGTAACTTATTAAATTATTAATTCAGTAATTCAGTTCTCTTGCTATGAGCCTTCATTCACTATATTTTTTAATTAACCTGGACGTTAATCCCATACTTTAACATGCTAATAGATAGGACATAGTAAGATAGGAAGACATAAGGAGAAGAAAATTTAGGATCAGAAGAAATAAAAGGGGGGGGGGGAGAAAGAAAAAAAAAAAGCAGCTTCATTTATATACCGCTTCATACCATGCTATGCAGTGTCTAAGTAGTTTACAACTGTAAGATCACTGTCCCCCAACAGCTGGGTACTCATTTTAGTGACCTCGGAAGGATGCAGGCCTGACTCAAGCCTGAGCCCTGGATAGTACTGAACTCGCAGGCGGCGGCGGCAGGGGTCCGTCTGGGCCAGTAAGCGTCGGGCCCTGGGCCGGAACCGTCCCGCGGGCCGTAGGTTGCTGATCCCTGGGTTAGAGCTTAAGCAGCCATGGCTCTTACAGAATGTCAATCTGTTTAGAACTGAAAGGATGTTAGTCTTCTCAACTACCTATTTGCCTTTCTCAGGAGGGTCAGAGTATAACTCTATTCAATTATATTCCTCTATTAATTTTAAGCTTGTTTCTATTGTATATCATTGTACAGCATAGAAAATTGCATTTATTCCTAGGAGTAAACTGCTATTAACACCTCTGTAATTGTTTGGTGCAGCAGTTCTTAACTGTGGACTCTGGGGGGCTGCTATGTCATCAAAGGAGGTCCTCAAAGGCCAACTCTCTTTTCTCTTTCCCAAAGCCTATGGGATTCAATCCCCCCGCCACATGCTGAGAAGCAAACAGTGAAAGAGTGAGGGAAAGAGTAGGAGACAGAGAGTGCCATCCCTCCTGCCAACCCAAGCAGCAACAGCATGACTCTGCCTCCTCGCTCTCTCACCTCCATCTTTCCAGACCTCCTGGCCATACCCAGTTCCTCTCCAAATTTTCCCCCAAAAGGCAAGAAGACATCATGCAGCAAAGACACCTTGGCCAAACAAGTCCCAGGATCACTGGTCAAGGATGTCTCCTCTCTAATGGTATCTATGGCTCCCTCTCTTCCTTCCCATCCACATCCATTTGCCAGAGCCAAGTGTTGTGCAGAATGATAGGCTTTGGGGCTGCATGTGTGTGCAGAATCAGAGGTAAAAGGAACAGTGAAAGGTGGACAGGCAACGGAGACTGGCCTAACCAGTGAAAGTAGGAACAGCAGCAGTTCTAGAGAAGAAAGAGCCATGCTCTGATGTATGTAAATGAGAGAGTGTATTAAGCAACTCTGTCTCTGAGTATGCACATGTGCTTGTGTCTGTGTGGCTCTGCTTTCAGTATCCTACCCCTGCACATATATAAAAAGAACATGGGGGGTGGGAATGAGAAGCATGCTTGATCCCTCTCCATCTCATATACACACACATGCACATCCAGGAAGCAAAATATTATAACAAGAGTGTGTGCATTTACTTATTTCTCCCTTCTGTCCAAAATTGAAGACCCATGATGAGCAACTTTAAATAAATACTTGATGCCCTTTAGACTTATTAAATCTTGAGTTAGTGGAGTCTCCTTCCTTGGAGGTCTTTAAGCAGAGGCTGGATGGCCATCTGTCAGGGATGCTTTGATTGGGAGTTCCTGCATGACAGGGGGGTTGGACTGGATGGCCCTTGTGGTCTCTTCTAACTCTATGATTCTATGATTCTAAGTATTGGTGATCTGTGTCAACAAAAGGTACCTTATTTTCTGGCGTATAAGACTACTTTTTAACCTGCAAAATCTGGGGTTAAAGTGGGGGGTCGTCTTATACGCCGGGTATAAGGAGGTTCATGATAGGTTTGCCTTAGTGTCATCATCAGTTGGAAATGACTTGAAGGTGCACAGCAACAACAACAGTTTTGGAAGTCATACTCTTCCCAAACTCTATATTTTAACTGGAAAAGTGGGGGGTCGTCTTATACGCCCAGTCGTCTTATACGCCGGAAAATACGGTACTTAAAGGGGGTCTGAGGTAAAGGAAAAATTAAGAAACGCTGGTTTAGTGTGTTTATTGTAGATCAGAGAGTGTTAAGCATTTGGATAGTGAAATGGAATGTTTGGATAGTGAAATGGAATGAAATGGAATGTTTTCTTCAGCCTCATCTTGTTTCCTCCTGGTTGGCCTCCCCATTTCTCTCCCCTTCCTGCTTTCTACTCATCCTCTGGTTTAGTGGGTTGCATGCTTTGAGAGTTTTGGTAAAAAATAATAATCATCATCATTTTCTTTCATTTAACATTTATTAAGCATACAACAGTAAAATTTACAATAAAATAAAACAAAACAAAACAAAACAAAATAAAATACATTTATAATAAAACTTCAGGATCATTATTAAAAAAATTTAAGTCATACTCTTTTTTCCTCCATCAGAAAATTGACCATTAGCCTAGTAATATGATAATTCCGATTTTCCAAAAAGTATTCCACTGATAACCCATACAAACAGATATTCATTTCCAATAACCTCATTAGCAATTTTCTCCTGGGAATTATATACAATGGCAAAGAAATACAATGTGATGGAAAACATCGGGAGCTTGATCACAGTGGCATATATGTTTCAAAAAAGGGGTCTGTAAATATCTGCCCCTGGTCACATTTGAGGGGTGTACATTCAGCCTTGCAAATAAAAAGGCCTTCCTCAACATCAGCAATGAAAGGGATTGAAAATAATCTGGTAAAATTGAAAATATTATCTTAAAGCAAAGATTCATTTAGCTAAACTCATGCTGTCTCCATTTATTGAGAAATACGTACAGTTGAAACACTCTGTTAAGAACTTGGGCAACTAGAGAGCTTTCTTCACTTTCCCCCATTCCGGTCTTTTTGGCGTCTCTCTCTTTCTCTCCCCAGCCACTCCAATTCTGATTTTATTTCCCCCTTTGCAATGGTCACTCACTTTGAGGGGCTTTGTCAATGTTGTAGCTTGTAGGCAAAAGATACAGCTAAATCAATGCCTTCCCATCCTTGATTATGTTATCTTTTTTAAAGAAAAATCTAGAATCATACAATCACAGAGTTGGAAGAAACTACAAAAGCAGTACCATCCAACCCCCTGCTATGCAGGAAGACACAATCAAAGCACTCTGACAGATGGCCATCCACCCTCTGTTTAAAAACCTTCAAAGAAGGAAACTCCACCACACTCTGAGGCACCATATTCCACTGAACAGTTCTTATTGTCAGGAAGTTCTTCCTAATGTTTAGGTGGAATCTCTTTTCCTGTAGTTTGCATCCATTGCTCCACATCTTAGTATTGGGAGCAGCAGAAAACAAGCTTGTTCTACCCTCAATATGATAGCTCTTCAAATATTTAAACATGGCTATCATGTCAGCCCTTAATTATCTCTTCCGCAGCCTAAACATGCCTAGCTCCCTAAGCCATTTCTCATATGGCATAGATTGCTGACTTTTCACCATTTTGGTTGCCCTCCGCTGGACATGTTCCAGCTTGTTCGAAGACTAAGACATGGAGCAATGGATGAAAACTACAGGAAAAGAGATTCCACCTAAACATCCCTTCTTGAATTATGCGCTCAGAACTGGACACACTATTCCAGGTGAGACCTGACCAAAGCAGAACAGAGTGGCATTATTATTTCCCACGATCTAGACCAGGGGTAGGCAACCTACGGCCTGAGGGCCGGATGCAGCCCCCCAAGGCCTTTGGATCAGCCCCAGTCCGGTCCTGCCGCCGCCGCCACCGCCCGCCATGATGATATTGATTATTGTTGTTATTACTTGTTTTTGGGGTTTTCTTGGCAAAATCTCCACAGGGGTTTTGCAATGGCTTTTCTGGGGATGAGAGAGTGTGCATGCATATTTTTAAATGTTTTTAAATTTAAAAAAATATATTTATTTATTTATTTATTTATTTTTGGTGCTTCGGCCCCCCCAATTGTCTGAGGGATAGCAACCCGGCCCCCGGCTCAAAAAGGTTGCCTACCCCTGATCTAGACATTATACTCCTATTGATGCAGCCAAGAATTGCACTGACTTCTTAGCTGACACTTCTACTTAGAAGTTAGTCATATTGAATTAAATTAGCAACACATATGCTCTACTAATGATTTTTTCAAATCATTTTTGGTGGGAGGCATACAGCACAGAGTAAATAACCTGCCCTCTTGATCCTTGCCTGTCATGGTTAGCCATCCAGGGGGGAGATACCTTGAGGATGTTCCTTAGGGACATTATTAATGCATCCCTTAGGGAAGATTATATTCCATCCTGTCTGAAGGAAGTGGCGGTAAGGCCGCTTCTGAAAAAAACTTCCCTGGACCCCCTGGACATGAACAGCTATAAGCTAGTCTCTCTACTACCGTTCTTGAGCAAAGTGATAGAGGGGGCGGTTGCTCTCCAACACCAAACTGTCTTGGAAGAAACTGATTATCTAGACCCATTTCAAACT
>CM034703.1:85470178-85485844 GCA_020142125.1 Phrynosoma platyrhinos
CCTCTCAGCGGCTTTCGATACAATAGATCATAACATCCTCTTGGATCGCCTGAGAAGTCTAGAATTGGAGGCACTGCATTGCAGTGGTTCCGTTCCTTCCTCTTGGGCAGATCCTAGAGAGTGATGCTCGGGGACAGTTGCTCTACAAGAAAAGAGCTTAACTGTGGCATCCCACAAGGCACCATCCTGTCCCCGATGCTATTTAATATATATATATGAAGCCGCTGGGAGAGATCATTCGGAAACATATATTTCTCCATGACAGTTTTGACTTCAGATGGCATCTCTCCTCTCAATGACTGTCTTAAGGCAGTAATGGACTGGGTGAGGAAAAACAGATTGAGACTGAATCCAGATAAAACGGAGGTACTTACAGTAGCAGCCCCGAAACCAGGTATTGGGATACAACCTCCAGTCCTGGATGGAGTCACACTCTCCTCTAAGGACTGTGTTTGCAGTTTGGGGGTGCTCCTGGATCCATTGCTCCAGATGACAAATCAGGCAAATGTGACGGTTAGGAGTGCTTGTTATCAGCTTCGGCTGATACGCCAGCTGCACCCTTTCCTAGAAACTAGGGACCTTGAAACTGTGGTACACACACTGGTAACCTCCTGTCTTGATTTCTGTAATGCACTCTACATGGGGCTACCCTCGTGCTTGGTCCGGAAACTCCAACTAGTATGGAATATGGCAGCCAGGTTGGTCTCGGGAACGACAAGAAGAGACCATATTATGCCCGTTTTAAAATCACTTCATTGGCTGCCCATTAGTTCCCGAACACAGTACAAGGTGTTGGTTATTATCTTTAAAGTCCAAATGGCTTGAGTCCAACCTATCTCTGGGACCGCTTGCTTCCATACAATCCACCCCGCACACTCAGATTCTCTGGGAGGAATATGCTCCAACTTATAAAAACTAGGCTGTCGGCAACTGCCCAGAGGGCCTTTTCAACAATTGCTCCCAGATTATGGAATGGCTTGCCGGAAGAGATCTGTCTTGTTACTACCTTAAACAGCTTTAAAAAGGCTGTTAAGATGGATCTCTTCCAGCAGGCCTTTCCTGAATAGACATCCTGGTCCCGAGAGTTAATTCATCTTTCTCTCCCAAACTCTGCCACATTGTTATTGTTGCTTGGTATTCTTTGACTTATTTTGAGTATGTTTTAAATTCTTTTATCATTTAATTCTGTTTTAAGGGGTGGATGGTTTTGTGGGATTTGTATTGCAGTAGGATGGCCTTTCCTAATATAACAGTTTCCAAATGTAAAGATCTCTTACTACCTCCAGGCCACAATGTACTATGGTCTTTGTAATCCATCTGGGAAATTTTTGAAGTTTAGGGGAAGGCAAATTTAAAGCAACAAAAATAGCATTTTTTGAAGGAGCCTATATCATGAATAGTGATAACCTGCACGCCATTTCCTGTAAATCTCACTGTCTGTTTCCAAAATGAACCTTAATGAAACTAATGAATTAACTAACAATTTAAGCCAATTAAATAATTAAAACTGTGTTAAGTGGCAAAGAATTTATTTCTAAATTTCCAGCATTTAACACCAAATCAATTTTCAAACTAACTTTCTAAGTCCTGGAGAACATATGGTGTCTTAAACAGAAAGAAAGTGGGAACAAGCTACATCATGCCAGAAGAGCCTGAAGGAAAAGAAATAAGCTTTGCAGGCCTTAAAAATTAATCAAAGTCATATCCCTCCCCCACACTCATTCTCCTTGGAGAAGCAGAGCTTCAAGCTTCACCTTAAAAAGAGGAAATATATGTTTATTATCAGACACAAGGTAGTGGGGTACACAGGCCATTCTGTTTACCCTTAAATGGTGAAATGAACTAATGTGACTTCCTTTCATTACTTTAAAATGAGTCATAATGCTATGAAAAAGAAAACTTCAAAGTGTAAATGCTTAAACAGTCGTAATCATGGTGATATATAAACATTTAGCTAATTTGGAAGGCCTTGATAAGCTGTCTGCATATTTGTTTTGGTGTGTGGAGTTAACAAACACAATCATCCACCATTTGAACAGCCAGATCAGGTTACACAGTGGAAGACAAAATACCAGTCAATTTTTGAGACATAATTCTATCAGCATGGACTGCTGATTCTTTAGCCCTTCCTGGTACCCAAGAGCACAAAGGCAAGCTGAACAGGTGTTTAAAAGAATGGCCTGGGATGCTACCTTGCGTTGCCTAGGTGGATCTTTAAAATTAATCCTTCAAAATATAGTTTCCTCTGCAATCACTGACTGAGGGGATATCACACAGCTGAGGCCTAGTTGCGGCTGAACCTGCAAGGGTCAATTAAGGGTGAAAGTAACCAACCATGCTGAAGTATATAGCCAGTGAAGTAAAGTGAAGAACTCAGCAGCAAAGCTGAAGAGATTGGGCTGGAATGTCAACATGGGGGGAAGGCTACTATAAATAAAGGCATATGGCATGATAACAGGAAAAGGAGTAGGAGGAAATGTAGTCTAGAAAAAAGAATATAATTTAAATAGGAATGCAAATAATATGTGGTAATATTTTAAAATGGACCAAAAAATACATTTCTCAAGTACTAGGAAACCCTGACAAGAAAAGCACTGGACTGATGAGAATTTTCAGTTTGGACTTATTCTGCTCAAAAATTTGCATGTGGCTGTTTGGCAAAAAAAGTATGCTGTTTCCTGCACAGAACAACCATGTACAAATTTTGTGTAGAAGATGTTCCATGTTGTGAATGGTCTTCTTGCAGTGGAAAGAAAATTTGCTAAAATTACTTGTCACTTCCTTTGTGAATGAAATTAACGAAGAATGACATCCCTAAATTTAATACCCCGCATTGTTAGTGATGGAGGAAGCATTCGTTCCATTGGGCTCAAACAAGCCATGTTTTGAGCAGTCATTATATGTTGTCATACCTTCCCTTACTTGTAATTCCCTGACCATATTAAACATGATAATGTATTGTTTGTACTGACATGTTAAAGAAACCCAGTCAGGGAAATGTATGTGAAAAGAGAAACTCACAAACCTGCTGTATATTATGTTACATTCATTTCCCATAGAACCTAGTATTGTCTTCCTTGATTGGCAGCAGCTGTCTAGTTTGACTTGCTCCCTGCATCCTTTTAAGTGCAGATGCAAGTGACTGAAAATGCTAAGCAAGTAGTCTGATTAAAAGTGATGACTCTCCTTCTCCAAATCTGTGGTCATGATGTTGTTGAGTACCACTACCAATGAGAAGAATTTCATCCAGTGACAGCAGTGACATAAAAGTGAATTCACATAGAGTTTGGCATGGTCCATCATCCCTCGTGCGATCAATCATTTCTATTTATGCTAGTGGCAGTATGCCTCTGACATGTAGTCTGTTGCACACAGGAGGGGGTTGAGATCAATGGCATCAGTGGTGACTGCACCGGGTGACACCCCAGAAGGGGGGTGACCCTTGGTGGGGCCCTCTTCCCACTGTGGAGGGAGTGAAGTGTTGCTGCTGGCACCCGCCCCTTCTTCTTTGCTGCCATGGCTCTCTCTCTGAGGAGGAAGCCTCAGGGAAAGTCAAGGGCAAAGAAACCACCTCTGAACAAATCTTGCCAAGAAAACCTCAAGATAGTTTCACCTTAGGGTTTCCATGCATCAGAAAGAATTTGAAGGCACACAACACACATACCTGGGTAAAAGCACTGGTTGGATTTTAAAAAAAATTATGTGGGGTGGCCATGCATTCAAATGTGAATTAACATTTGAAGGGGAAGAACCAAGCAGAGCAGATACTCTAATTTAATTAATCCAGAACAAAAGGCTCACACTGTGTAGGCAATCCACAGAATTCAGTTAGAAATGCTGAAGGAAGTGGGATGCCCCATCATGAAGATATAATGGAAGAAATATAAGGCCAAAATTTCATTCAAGTGAAACTTGGAAATGCTTTCAACAGAAGTCATTTACAGGCTCCTTCAATACAATGGAGGTTAGAAAACTTGCCTCAGGAGAGAAATGAGCAGGTAATCTGAATAGAAAGCAGCAGTCAGTGGCATGAGAAACAGAAGGCACAATACAACAAAGGAGCCTAAGGACATACGTGAGCAGCACAGGACTGCAAGCCATTACATAGGTCAAACATACTAAACTGTAATAATGTAAAAAGAAAACTACAAATCCTATGAAAGCTTGCATTTCTATCATTCCAGTTTTCTGAATAAATTCATACCACACAACACCTGGTCTGAACATTAGAATCCCCTGTCCTGTTGCTTAATTTTAAAGCAATATCCTTCTTCATTTATAATGGGTATTATATGTAGCTGAGTATGTTGAGAGTCTTGGCTTTACATACTAAGAACTCATCTCAGAAACTCCATGAGGGCTTGGCGTATTGTCCTACAACTATGATGTGTAATGTTTACATAGGGCTCACATAAGAAATTACTCTGGAGGAAGTGTTTTTTTTTTCTGTCTGCCCAGGAAAACTGCAGTGGCCACTTTGTGCAGTGGTTAGTGGCCACCTTGAGACAATCTACTGCACACTTTTCTATGTTGTTTTAGTCAACAAGTACTGACATATTTTTAAAGGCAGACATTATGGAAACAGAAGAGATGACTTCCATTTAGCTGCTCACTATGGGCCTAAGCAGACTGCCAGAAATAGTGCACATTAAATTGAGGCACTGCCCTGGCTCAGTGCTAGGGAATCATGGGAACTGTAATTTATTGTGGCACCAGAGCTCTCTGACAGAGAAGGCTCAATGTCTCAGAAAAAAATACAATTCTCATGATTCCCTAGCACCAAGCCAGGGCAGTGCCTCAATTTAATGTGCATTATTTCTGGCAGTCTGCTTAGGCCGTATGCTTCATAGGAAAAGCTTCTTTGGTACAAAAAGAGTCAGTCATGGTTGACAACATAAGAAATATACAATTTATACTTGGCCCTTACAGAAATTCTTGAAAAGAGGTTTTAAGCCATACCAAGTAGATTCTAGCAGCCTAATTCTATTATTATTATATTATTCTATTTACTTGTATGCTCTTTTCCTAGAACTGGAACTCAAAGTGGCTATGCATGTTTACTTAGAAGTAAAGACAGATGAGTCCAATGGTCTTACTCTTTAGTGACTGTACTTAGGTTTCCAACCTGTAAGTAGGCAATAAAATGAGGAGATGTTAAAATCAAAAATGCCAAACAAAGGTAAATCGTTGCAGCGTATTTCACTCTCTCTCTCTCTCTCTCTCTAATAGGCCTGGCTGTGTGCTGCTTTGGGGGAAATGAGACAAAGTAGAAATTAGGAAAGACTGGTTTGTTTCAAGTGAAAACATTTTCTAAAGCTGTAATTTTATCTCTTTGATCTCAATAAACTCAGCAAAACTTACTTTTTGAGACCCTGTTTACAGGGATAAATGTGTTTATTTGGAAGTAACTGTATTCAAGCAAAGGACAAAATGCACAACCATTATCGTCTTCCCTGTTTCTAATTTCAGCTAATGCAGCACGAGGTCAAGCCCTGTCTGTAGATCCCAGGAGCCTTCTGAATAGGTCATCAAGCCAGCAGCACTGGGGATAACCCAGCAAAATGAAGCCAAGGGTGTTCCAGGTCAGGAATTTAAAAGGACAGCCTCAATAATATGACTGACTGTGAACCCCAGAGGTCATGTAACAAGGATTATCAACACATTCTACACCAACTCTACCTGATTAACCGCACCTACGTGTAGTTGGACCTGGCCTGTTTAATGCTGTCCAATTGGCAGCTGTAATCACACAACTCTCCAGAGAGAGAGAGAGAGGGATAGAGGTTTACTCTCCATCCACATGGATGGTCATGTAATACCTAATGACCCTCAGAAACCCCTTGAAGTCTCCATAGTAACAACACAGACCTGCATATGGGAGGCCTGTAGAAACATTACTTGCATCAAAGCTATTAAATCCACATACACAAGGCTATGTAATATCTCATAAATATTGTTTTGTTTGTCTGGGAAATAACTTTTTTTTCTCTCTTTAAGCAATGAGGAGATGGACAACAATTAACATATGAAATTTTGCGACAGAGATCTTTGGCAATTTACGAATAGGATGTAGATAAATTTAAATAGGCTTTAGTATCTTCAAACTGTATCTGAAGTATGAGCAGAACTTCAGCCCAGTTGAAACTATTATGCTAAACTCTGCCAAGCTTTTTTTGGTTGTTATTTGTTGTTGCATGCCTTCAAGTAGTTCCCGACTTAAGGCAACCCCAAGGTGAATGTATCATGAGGTTTTCTTGGCAGAACAGATACCAAAATGACCATAATAGATGGTGTGGAGAGTGCTGAAATATTGCCTCTGGGCCTCTTTTGCTGTGGGGCTATTGTTAAATGCTAATACTCCTTTCACCACATGCAGATGCAACATTTTCTTTTTTTAAACAAGGAAGAACAAGCAGTGACTTACTTTGAAATAAACTGAATGATAAACAAACTGTGAATTTAACTCTCACATAGATTTTACTAGAGAAGACAAAGACAAGGAACACTTAGTGTAGCTCAGCCCCATTCCAAAGCCAACTCTGCAAACTTGAATGGGCCTGCTCAAAGAAAGGGTATTTACTCAGAAAGAAGCAACTTCAGATGTTTCCATCTTTTGTTCCCATTTTATTTATTAAGTGTAGAGAAGCATCTTCTGGTTGCCCTGTTACACAATTTGTTGTTGTTTTTGCATTTTTTTCAAGTGTGCTGTATGTATAAGTCTAAAAGTGGAATGAATGCCACTGATGGAACTGATAGCTCCTCCCCTGCATACCCCATATGCCCCCCAAATCTCCTCCAGGTTCGATGGACCTTCCAGAGCAGATGGGGTGGTGGTGAGGCGGGTATTTGGAGGTGGGGAAGGGAAAAAGAAGAAATCCAATTATGTTCCAGGATGTCTGCTCATGGGATGCTGGATGGACCCCTTCGTTCTGCTTTGTTTATTACAACCATTGTAATGAATTGCATTATAAATTGTAAAGCTTTCTTTAATGATATATCATAAATTATATAACAGTGTATGCACGGACTGAGTCAATTTATAAAATGTACATTTAACTCTCATAAAATCTGCTTCTGGTGTACATTTATTTCTTACAGTTCCACTGAATGTGCAAATAATTGACGCTTGGAACCTAATGTCTCCTAACAATTATGCATTGACGTTATAAGCATTTTATTTGGGTTTGTAGGAAAACTACATGGGACTGGTTTTCTTTTTTTAAATGGCTCTCCTGAGTTGATATCAATAGAAAACACAAGACTATACAAATACAATTCAATTGATCATTGGAGACACTAATTTTCACAAGAAGAGAAGCTTAATTTCTTCCACATATAATTCTAAAGACATAAAATACTGAGATGCAGCCTATATAAACTTGAAATTTCAGAGACCTATTTTTAAAGGGTACCTCTTATTACTTCACACTGCTTTGATTACTTCCAATAGAAGCTTCATTATGGATGAATATTGACATTTGATGCTTTTAAAGAAGGGCTTATCTGAAGATAGAAGGATACTTACAACATGCATTATGAGTACTATGTGAGATTGGGTAGCACAGATGAAAACTATGAGACTGTTTCACCTGAGATAAGCATAAACTAAGATATGAGTTGCATCCCTCAGTGAATGAGCAATCAAATCCTGAAGCTTCTGATTAACCAGAATTTTCTCTTTCATCTGAATCCAGAGACAGTGGTTTTCAAGCCTCAGCAAAGTGAAGATATTAAACCAATTTCAAGCTGTGGTTTAATATTCTAGTTTGAAGCTGGAAATCACGTTCATAGTTTGGCTGGTACAAAGGGCATATGGGGACAAAAAACCTGTTCAACAGATTAGTTTATTATGCTGATACATTATAAAATACATATGGATGGCCAATAAAGTTATTGGTAGAATGGCTGTAAGGAGAGGTTGCTTAGATGTGTATCTGTTGGATTTTTATAACAAAGCATGGTTAGAGTGGCTGTATCAAAGCAAATGCAGCTTCATTTACATACTGCTTCATACCGTGCTATGCAGTGTCTAAGTGGTTTACAACTGTAAGCTGGTATGAATGACAAATTATCAAATATCAAGATGTGTTGCAGCATTAGTATTATTCTCAGCAATACTGTTTAAATTGATCAGGGAACATTTGGAAGCACAACTCTTGAAAAGTTATGCGTTGACACAAATGATAATCCATATGCAAAGAAAATGAATATGGGATCATATTTGCCAACATACATATAAAGAAAAGAAAAGAAAAGAAAAGAAGTGCTTTAAAAAGATGCATTTTTTCAACTCTCTCCCCAATTCCCTTTATTCCACTTCCACTTTTTTGGTGAGAGATAAGGTGCTCAGTTAACATTTTTAGATGTTAAAAAGTATCACCATGTCTGTATGACTGAAAATGTTTTAATGTCAGCAGTGAATGGCCAATAATTTTTTAATTCAAGCTGCAGATGATGAAAAATAGGTTTTGTTGTCTAGTGCTCTCCCACATCTTGCTAACACGTTAAGTGTGATAACTGATATTCAAACATGTAACCTTCTGTTCTATTCAAATCTTTAGATACATTGAGAAGCCCTTTCTTTGGTGAGTACTTGATAATGGAATACATATTTCATTTTCCTTTTGTTAAAGGCAGAGTACAGTAATCCTTCCAAAACAGTGTTTTGGCATACACTCCTAAATTATGCAATTCACCAGGGTCAACTCAGCTGTTACAATCACTTTCAAAGGGGGGCATAATACATTATCATTATAGCTATATAATCTAAGCCGAGCTTTTCTTGGCTTCACTCCTAACATTTTCATGCTGAAATTTATCTTTTTTTGTTGTTGTTAAAAAAAAAAGGAAACACCATCTGAAAGGTTTTTGAACACTATACATGTTCAAGCTCTTCATTTTAAATGGTTTAGAAATGAAATAGTATAAACAGGAGGAGGAAAAATGCTTCTGTTCTCTAATCTAGCATTAAGTACCATTTTAAGGAACAACAGGAATGTTTCCAAACAAACTATTGCAGTGTACAAATTACCCAGCAGGGACAGAGATAACAATGTCTCTGGTGTGGGTTTAGATCTTTGCAAAAGCTAACATTTCATCAAGGTTGTCTAGGAAACCATATCCTTAAATATCCATCTTCAAATATGAGTGGTATGCATTCTAGTTTGGGATGCTTCTTGAGGTACTACTACCTTACAATAAGGGTGTTTACTATTTACAAAGCAAGACCCACATCCTATCTTTTAATTAGCAATACAGAAAAGGCCTTTATTATGCACTTTTCTTTTTGATGGACTCTCCCTTAAGGCTGCTCTTGAATATAAGTCAAAAAAGAAACTACCCTGGGCTCATGTCCAGATACAAGATGGGCTTTGCAAATGTCCATTCCACCTTGGAACAGCCCAGATTTTTTTGTGAAACAGAACAACTGCATCTATTCGGGGGTGGGGGGGGGGACAACTCTAGATTTTTCTGTTGGAATTTGCCATTGATCAAATAGAAATCAACCAAGTAAATCTATTTCTTCATTGTTACCAGTGGAACAGGTGAGTTGATTGCAGGCAGCCCACTAGTCTGCAACAATTTGTGTGGTGACTATTTTGCACATATAGCACAATATCATTCTTTCTATTTCTGGTATGAGTGAGGATGGCTTATGTAGCCCAAACTAATCCACTCACAAATAAGTGGAAATTATTAGCAGATTCTACAGAACACAGTGGTTTGCAAATAAATTAAAAATTAAAACAATCCTAAAATGAAGGGACCCCAAAGGTGCTCAATCATGTTAAGCAGAAAGAGAATGCTAACTTAATGGTGGGAGTGGAAAGAGAACATAAAACTGGTGAGAGGGGACATGAAACCAAATGGAGAATAGTGGAGCAAAGGATGAATGTGATTGGAATAATGAGCAGGAACTCTATGCTGCATTGTTCTGTTACAGATCCCATTTGTTTCAACTTAGGGCTGGTTTAGACTACCTTTGAATTAGGAGTTAGAATGATAGTTGTAGTTATGGTGGGAACAGCTGGTATAACAATATTAAAAGAGTGACAGGTATGTGGTACATAGGTTTATAGATAAAAATAAGGGGGTAAATCAGACAGGTGAGAAAAGACAGACACATTCACAAGTGGAGAGTTAATCCAGAAGCAGAAAAGCTTTAGAACCTAACAGACAGCACACACGTGTGCTTTGCATACAGCAATCCCCTGTCTACTAATCTGCATTTTGCAAACAGAACCTTTTTTAATACTTAAAATTATAATTTAAAAAGGAGCTATCTGGAGCCAATATCCAATGGTAATCTAGTGGTTTTCATAAAGAACATGTCACCCACTGATACTGGGTCAAACTGCCAGCCAAAGCTCTTCTCTGCTATTTAATTTTGCAAACTGGTTTCACTGTTTTGGAGGCAATTTCACACACCTGCCTTTATACCCTCCTCTCCTCTCTCTGTTGTTTGGCAGGAGTGAAGCTAAAAACCTTTATATCTCAGGGGAAGGACCCTTCGTGCTGTGAATATGTGTCTAAATGTGTTTGCCATGTCCCTTTCTTCTGCAGCACAATTTTCCCTGTTTGAAATCCACCAGGTCTGCTGATTTTCCCAGTAGACTACCACTCTGAGCTCTCCCCAGAGATCCCAAGAGGAAACCTGACTAATCCTGTAGAGGTTTTGTTCTTGTCTCCTCTGGCTCTGTGAAGTGTAGAAGGATAGAATGGGTAGGAACAGAGAGAATTAACTTTTTCTCATTCCTTTTCAAAGGCTAAATAAAATTGTCTTGCAGGAGGAGGACAGTCGCTTCTCCGTATTCAGTCATTCGCAGTCACACTATGCTGTCCAGTAACCTGCATTGATAATTTCTCATGAATAAAAATGCCAGCATTATCATCCACAGCTATGTTGTTGACAAGCTTTTCTGCTATTTCACTAAAAATACTATTAATTTTCTGGCTTCACAACAGCTGAGCTACTCCCCATTTGAATATACAAAAGAGTATTTTGTTTAAACCAAATTAAAAGCGTTCCAGTAAATGACTTCAATTTTTCTGGCTATACCATTCCAGTGGATACTACTCTAATCCTGCAACCACCGTCCCAACCCCCCCTCCCTTGTTCCAATCCTTCATCTCCTCCACTTCTCCAAATTCTCCTCTTTTTTTTAAAAAAAAATGCTTAACCCTTGCATACCATGAACTGCATTTGCCCAAAATGATGGCTACTGACACAACACAAACCATTTTGTGTTTTTTTGTGTGTTTTTTGGGGGGGAGGGGGAGGAGGGGGAAATGACTTCTACAATCTGCCAGGCAGCATGACCTATAGCCATGCAAGCTTTAGTGATTTCTGGGAACTGTAGTCCAAACAAGTAACTTTTCTCAGCTCTGCTAGAAACTCCATGAAAAGTGAAACAAATACAAGGTGCTACAACCAGAAAAGCTTTATTAACACCTCTGTTTGCAAACAGCAGCTGAAATTTGTGGGTGGGTGGAACAGTGCAGGAGTGGTAACACAAACATTTTGGGTACCTTCTAGGCACTTTCCCATCCAGATTAAGTGCCGACAGTCCTCATTTGAGTCAGCCTGTAAACTGCCATGTCTGCCAAGCCCTCCTGGCACCTCACCACTGTATTTGTTCCCATTTGTATCTAATGCTTTTGTCAACAGTTCAACACAAGGCAAAGCAAACAACCCACTACAAACACTGGGGGTAACAGCAAGGAGCAGCGAATCCTTCACAATTATCCAACCCCAGCTGCTCGAGGCCTGTCCAGGCCGCTTTCATTTACAACAATGTCAACAAAAGGCTGAAACCCAATAACTAGGGGTGGGTCAATACTACCACTGTAAAACCCTCTGGAGGAGGAAATGCTCTTCTCCCGCTTTACTGCTTCAGCAAACATGCAGAATAATTCAGCCAGATAGACAAGAGCTTGTCTAATCATTTGTCGTGCATGAATTATTCAAGGCTAGTCACATAAACTGCTTAAAGGACGGCTCCTCAAATATTTCAGAGGGAGTACCAGCTGTCCAATTTGTTAAAGGGAAGGAACATTAGGTAAATCCTGGCATAGAAGACAGTAGTGAACCTGGGGTTCTGTTTATTCTTTTTTCTTTCTTTCTTTCTTTTTAAAAAACCGATTAATGATGTAGCTTTTAATGGATTGATTCAGTTTCTGCAACCCAAAGGTGTCTGGCTGGCACAATTACAACAGGAAGGCTTCAAGTAAGTGCAACTGTGATAAGTGTCTGTGCTGTTTGCACTTCTTTGTGCATCACCTCTTTATGTCCCCACTTCCTTTTGCCTTGAGAAGAGTGGGATTAGATAAAATAGTACAGGGCTTCCTGCATGCCTCTAACCCAGTGGTACTCAAACTGTGAGGCACAATCCTAAGGGGAGCCATGATAGTTGCTGGGCGTACATGCAAGAAATTTCCTGGCTTTACCATGGTTGCTTCAGAAAACTCCTTTAGTGTCAAGCGCCTTCTCTTGAGGAGAAGGGCTGGACTGAGCTTGGCTGGGGTCAGAAGCAGCTTGTCCTCCTACTCCTCCCGTCTTCCTTCCCACCAACAGCCCCAGCCCATATCCCCCTTTCCTGCCTTGGCACAATGACACCACTACCTCACTCACAGGCTCCCACCACACCACCATCTTGGTCAAAAGGGAACAGGAGAAAAGGAGAAGAGTCTCTGTGAACCACCCAGTCTCTAAGGTTTTCCTTTTGATCAAACATAAATTGTAATGGTTAAGTGTTGATGATCAGTGTAACAAGACCACCAGCCTCATGTGACCCTAACAACTCCTAGGTCTCTATGGTTACACAGAGACTTCCCCTTCTCACTTCCTCCCCTTCCCTTTTGACCAAGATGTTGGTTAGTCCCAACTCCGTACTGCTCCTCGCCCCAAAACTTTCCTAATAAGTTAGAAGCTCAGATACCTAAATGCGTGTTTAGAATATATATTTAGATATAACAAGTAAGGGTTTCAGATACATAGGTTTAATGCCATTTGCTTACCTTTTATTTTGGAAAAATCATTCTTAGTAGAGATTCAATGCATTTCACTAAATAAACACAGCTGAAGAAATCTACCTCTAACAAATTCTATCTCCAGCTTTCTCTAAAAGGGACTGATACCCCAGGATTCTACTCCAAACAAACAAGATGAAAACAAATATACATTTAATAAATGGTAAGTTGCCATGGTATGCACGAATGTAACATACATTAGAAACACACACATATTTTCTCTCTCACACACACAAACACCCATGAAAAGGGGAAACGATATGCAGCATATTGTACTCCTTTGGAGGGAAGACAAAATAAATAACAAAATAAAAACCTCTATGAGATACCATCACACTACCATAGCCTTTATCAGCCTTTATTTACCCTGCAGGAAGCCTTGAATAACATTGGCTGAAAAACCCTGCACTACTAAATCATACAAATATTTGCCCAATATTCACACTCAATCAGAAAACAGGAAATAAGTACAGTCAGCTGTATCCATGCATTCTGCATCCACAGATTCCATGATCCATGGATTTTGGTATCCACAGGGGGCCATGGAATATCAAGGGCCCACTGTAAAATTATCTTCATCACTCAGACATTGCAAATTAAAAATTTCCTATGTGGTCATGAAAACATGTTTAAAAGCAAACTCTTGGTAAAAGTTTTTTATACATTAATTTATCAACTGGTAATTTATGACAATGTTCAGGAGGTAGGCATCTGCACCTTCCACCTATTGCGAAAGAATAATCTTCTCATTTTACTTTCCCAGAAGTCTGAATGGGTCCAAAAGACTGGTAAAATTTTCTGCACCATTTAGACAGAAACTAAATTCCTGGGCCTATGTTTGCTATCTGTATTCTTTCTAGGACTGATAAATGTGAGGAGTGTTAATTCACACATGTGAATTCTGATAATGCATAAAATGTAAATCAATTATTCGTTCCACTAGTTTTGAGATATTCAAGGATATAATGGATGCTGTTTTCCACAGCAGTATGCAAAACTAGTTTGTATGTATCCTTCACTGCCGCCACCACCCTTTTAATGGTTTCAAAAGAGAGTTTTGTACTACAGCCAAGTGATGAGGAATCCAAATATTAAAACAGGGTCTAAAAATCTAAATATTCTAGTTTAACTTGTAAGAACCAGGAAATGCATAATTATATTTGCTGGACATGTATCATTGTACTGGACACAGTCTCTGATACCCAATAATAATAATAATAATAATAATAATAATAATAATAATAATAATAACAACAACAACAACAACAACAACAACATCAACAACAACAACAACAACCCTGCCTTTTGCCATAGCAGTCAAGGCGGCTTACATCTAAAACAATGCAAAAACTATTCCCATAGTAATCAACTAATCATATAAATAAACACACTAACTGTCCCTTAAAAGTACACTAAATTCAGATGTCCGTTAAAACCAGAGATTGAAACCATAAACAAAGTTATAAACAATAGGCACTCTGGGGATATGGGAGGAAATATGGCGGGGGGAGATCAAGCTAAATGAGTAGTTTATTCCGGGTAGGTCTGTCGGAAGAGATCTGACAACGGCTTTTTAAAAGCCTTCTAAGTTGGGTATCTGACGGATCTCTTCCAGCAAGGCGTTCCACAATCTGGGAGCAGTGGCAGAGAATGTCCTCTGGGAGGTCGCTGTCAATCTAGTTTTTATCGGTTGAAGCAGTTTCCTCCCAGAGAACCTGAGGATGCGGGGCAGATTATATGGAAGCAGGCGATCCCTTAGATAGGTTGGACCCAGGCCATGTAGGGCTTTAAAGGTCATCACCAACACCTTATATTGTGCTTGGAAACCAATAGGCAGCCAGTGGAGGGATTTTAAAACTGGTGTAATACGATCACTCCTTGATGTTCCGGTAATCAACCTAGGTACCATATTTTGTACTAGCTGTAGTTTCCGAGTTAGGTATAAGGGTAGCCCCATGTAAAGTGCATTGCAGAAGTCGAGTCGTGAGGTTACCAGTGCATGTATTACCGTTTCTAGGTCCCTTACTCCTAGGAAAGGGCGCAGCTGGCGTATCAGCCGAAGCTGATAACAGGCGCTCCTGACTGTCACATTCACCTGATCTGTCTAGGAACACCCCCAGACTGCAACCACAGTCCTTGGAGGAGAGCGTGACCCCATCTAGGACTTGAGATTGTAACCCAATACCTGGTTTGGGGCCCCCCACTGTGAGTACTTCCATTTTGTCTGGATTCAGTTTGAGTTGGTTTTTCCTCATCCAGTCCATTACCGCCTCAAGACATCAACTGAGGGGAGAATTGCCATCTGCCATCTTAGCAGCTGACTGAGACATGGTGAACTATATTTGGGTGTCATCAGCATATTGACAACACTCAGCCTCATGTCTCCTGATGATCTCTCCCAGCAGCTTCATATATATGTTAAATAACATCGGGGACAGAATGGCACAATGCGGGAGACCACATTTTAGCTCTGTTTTTGAGGAGCAGCTGGCCCCGAGTGACACCCTCTGGAACCTGCCTGAGAGGAAGGAATGAAACCACTGAAGTACAGTGCCTCCAACTCCTAACTCTCTCAGGTGTTCCAGGAGTATGTCATGATCTATCATATCAAAAGCCGCTGAGAGGTCCAAAAGCACC
>CM034703.1:85491408-85509408 GCA_020142125.1 Phrynosoma platyrhinos
GAGAAGCACTACATATCAACACTCAGATTCATCTGAGAAGCCAATGCTGATACGATGCTTTGCAATTATTAAATGTCACAGTTCAGTTTCAACAACACCAAAACAATACCCACCACCACTTTTTGGGCTCCCGTATTCAAAGATCTCAGAAAATGCCCCCAAATTCTAACAGAACAGTGGTGCAGGTCCCTCCTCCTTTCGTGTTTCCATTGGATTTGCTCTAAAACCCTTTTCCCTTTCATCCTAACCCAATAAGAGCCGAGCAGAGGAGTGGTAAGGTCCAGTAAACTGTAGTATAAACACAAGCGATTATTTCAATTTTCTCCTCAGATTATTCTGTCGTGGCAGACCAATAAACCCAATAATGCCTAGATTTACTAGAATTTTTTTTATTCATTTCCCCAACGCAGCAGAAAGTAAGCTAATAACGTCCCACCGAGAGGGCTGTCAGACTAAATCCCTCAACTACTGAAAGCACTGCCTGGATAAATCTCACTTCACTTTCCATTCTGCCAACCACTTAGGGCAGGGCCCAGGGGAACTCTTCAGCTTATCCCTCCTCACGCAATGTCACAAGCGCAAGCCAGAGTGGCCCAATCAGTGCCAAGAAAAGAACAAACTAAAAAAGATTAATTCACAGATGTTCATGCATTTCACATACACTGTGCCCTATGGCCCGTTGCTAGGGCAACAGGAGACCACCAGTGTGCGCTTTATTGGCTTTATGAAGTGCGTCTCGGGGACTGTAGTCCGAGAAATGCTGCATGATAATAGCAAGGCTTTTTCAGAAGCCTTGTTTTGTGTTTATCCACATTTAACCCTCCGAGTATTATTAAGCACATTGCTATGCACAGCCATGGCACCCCTGCCCCGCCTGCCCCACCACATAAACAGGGTGGGAAAGATATTCAGCTGCCAAATGCAAGGTATGTGGGCACATTTCCTGAGGTTAGTTTTAGACAGGCTTGGGACAACATTCATATGCAAGCTAATATACAAAAAAAACCCAACACTGCCATGTTTATTCAGTCTAGAAATCCCATATTTTTTTTCCACCCTAAAAACATAGACACCTATCCAGATCCTATAGAAGGAAAAGAAGCCATCTTATCTAATTATTTGGATTAATAATTAATCCAAAACCAAGCCGACTTTTTGCTTCAAACTTTGCCTACGCTGGGAAGAAATGTTTGGTTCCTTGAATGCTGAACATTAACAGTATTTGGGAGCATATAATGTATATAAATCTTCACCAGAAGTCGACGAGTGACTTGAAGATGCACACACACGCATGCACACACAGACAGACAACCTAGGCTAGTGAATTTCCCCAGAACCTTTCTACTCCTCTTTAATTTGTTTGTTCAAACTCAATAGGCCAGCAAATGCTTAAGACTAATGAGGTTTTGTTTGGCTCTTTTTGCTTCTTGCTTGAGAAGGCTAGGGGTTAAAATCACAAATGTCAGGACTCTTACGAGTAGCAGCACATATCAAGTGTTAATCCAAAAAAGAAAAAAAAAGGAGGTGGGGGAGACAGGACAGAGAAAGAAAAGAGAGGGCTAGCAGAATAGATCAATAGAAGAAACAGCTTACATTCAGATTCACAGGAGAAATAACATGCAGAGACAATCATTTCCTGGGAAAGCTAAAGCCTAATGAGAATTTACTCTGTCTCTTTTCTTCAGACAACCAGCTCTTTTGTGGCAGGGGCTTCCTGACTGACAGGAACTCAGGGCCCCTTAATAGGATTTCCATATTATTTCCAACACCTGCCTAGAAGTTATTTGTTTACATTGAAGGATGCAAGATTCTCAAATCAGGCATCTGCTTCTAGTTCAGGCATATCTTAGGAAGCCATCTAGAAAGCAGCTTTGTTTCCATGGTGACATTTTTATTTTCTTCCCTTAGTTGGCTAGAAGAAGAAAAAACATTAGCATTTGCAATTTTATTTTGTTTTTTCAAAAGGCCAAATGTTGCTTCAGAAAACAGAACTTCAAAAATTGCTATAAGCAATGGGTCACCCAAGATGTATGTGTTTGTTTAGCCTAATTAAAAGAATCAGGCATAAAAGGCTGAAGAGGAAGCGAGCTTAAATTTCTTGTCAGATTTTTCGAAGCGGATATCTACCAGTTGTCCCACTTTTCTCCTTTAAAAACAAAAATAACACAAGGATTTAACAATGGACATATCAGTTTTCCAAAAAAGCACAAATAACCTTGTGAAGTCTTATAACATTCCCCTTTGCTGGGTTTACCTGGAATTATGTTACCAAATAATAAACAGTTAGTTACTATGAGGGAATATAGATTTATCAATTTTCTTCTAAAATCTCAAGAGCATTTAATATTTATAACATATTTTATAGTAGTGTTGTGACATGCGGGGTGGGGTCTTAAAGCAAATCAGGCCCAGACTCTCCCTACGGAGGCTGTCGTATTTTGGCCATATCATGAGAAGAAAGGACTCACTAGCAGAGACTATAATGCTTGGTAAAGCTGGGGGCAACAAGAAAAGAGGAAGAATTTCAGATGGACAGATTTAATCAAGAGAAGCCAGGGTGGTTGAGGATAGGGTGACTTGGAGGTCTCCCATTTATAGGGTCACCATGGATCAAACCTGACTTGAAGGCAGTTAACTACAAAAATACCTGGATTAATCTTACAAAGTAATAAAGAGTGACAATGAAGGAAAACAGATCTACCCGTTGCACATGCTCTAAATGCAAGAATTCCACATTCAATCACTAGCATGTCTAGGAACAGTTGGGGAAGACCAATGCCTGAAGCCTTCGGAACTTAATACAGCTCACATAGACAACACCATGTTAGAATAGTCTGACTTGATATAAGACTGCTTTTTGTACTTTCTTCTCTACAATCAGAAGTTAGTAAATCCAAGCAATTGAGATAAGTCATATAATTAAGAGAATGCTGTCCCGAGCCCTCAATCCACACTGGTAATTCCCTCCTATTGAACAAGCCAAAAGTATGATTAAAAATTCAACAAACCTTCTGAAGGAAGACTGACATGGAGTTAGTCATCTGATGCGGCCCTTAAATGAATCAGTTTGTCATGCTCTTGAGTTAAGGATGGAAGTAATAATTCCACACTATTTGTAGGAGGAGAAACTTTCCTTTTGCCAATGGAGCACAACCAAGAAACCAAGAGAAAAGCTGTATTTTCCTGAAAGAAACAGAACCTTGCCCTAGTTCTCACTAAAATGGGTAAGTCTGGACTTTTACTATGCCTTTCAAAATGGCAGATGCTGGTCAGAATGCCTTTTTGCTTTTATAACAAATCAACAAGTCAGAGAGAAGGTTATATCCATATTCTTTTCCCTGATCTATGTTTAACTGTGGACATTAAAAAAAAAGTTGGCTCTTTTTATTCTTTGAGATGCTACTTGCAATTTTAGATGGAACAGCCCAGACATGGGTATGAAAAGTGCCTAGCTGCCTTAAAGGTAAGAGCGGTCTGCCAACTCCCACTCAAACTTCCCACCCATCTCTCAGTTCATCATAGCTGTTAAGAAAAAAAGAAACTCTAAGAGCTGCAGGATAAATTTCCAGTGGAGGCGGCAACTACCATCTACCCCAATCACTCAAGTGTTCAGCTTGTTTTCCCCTTATCTTCTCTTGGTCAAAATGAAAAGCATGAAAATGCTGTTTAGTATATGGGGGATATCCCTCAATTAACAAATACATACCATAATTAAGTTTTAAATTAAGATGCTTCATAAAGTTTAGCTATAATGGATGAGGGAGAAAACATAAATATTACGAACTGATTACTCTCTCTAAATAGCTACTATCTCCTGATACATGGCTGATTACCAATTCTGATATGGAACCATCCCCATTTTAACCCCACAGAATTAGGAGAGATAATGGATGATATAGCCCTATGCATTTGGCACACCTATGGGGCTGCATTTTTGACATGTGTCGAAGACATCCATAGAGGAAGTTGGATTACTGGCAACCTTCTACAACCCAGGAAGAGGGAAAAGGTGAGAACAAAGAGAAAATTCCTGCTTGCTTCTGGTTAACAGGACACATTAAGGAGGAATTCTAGCCTGTTTGTCCAAAAAAACCCAAAAAAACCCACCCCAATATTATCACACACAGGTTCCAAAATGTGAAAAATTATTGAAACAAACCCCAAAATTCTTGTAATCTAATCTCGAGGTAAAACACTTTGATTTTTTTTATTCTTGCATGTGACAACAAAATAAGCAAATATGGAAACCACTAGTTTTTCCACAATTAAGTTTCACTAACTCATTGAGAAACAGGCTTCTGATGATAGACTACCAGGTTTTCTTTAGCCCCATAGTATTTCCAGGGACAGTATTTCAGAACTTTATGTCATCCTTTAAATCAGAGAGCCATTTTAACTGCCAACCTCAACTGATCTATTAAATGCTAATGTGTTGCTCTTTCTGACATACTTAGTGTAAAACTTTTCTGCCATTGTAGCCTTGCATAATGAGCAGTGGGGTAGAAGGAGGAATGCTCCTTACAAAAAATAATGGATTGAACATATCTGTTTTAATATCACATTCCTGAAATATCTTCTAAGTAGATTAATATAATATATTAGCCTGATGGGGTTTTAGATTGCAAAAAAATTACTGCAGTTTTTTAAAAAACATTGATAATTAAATTAGAACTGATCAGTTTCAGAGAGAAAATGTAGATATTTTTTTTTTACAGCAGAGAGGTGACCAGCTTCATTAAAATATTAAAATGGCTGCATTTGGCAGTTTCACTTTCTCCCACAATCAAGTTATTATCCTCGAATTTAGGGACATTTTCATACTATACAAATACAGCATCATGATTCCACATTAAACTTCATGGCAGCATCATATGGAATCCTATCATTTATAAAGGTATTGGATCTCTCTAACTAACAATTCTAAACTACAAATCCCAGTATTCCATAGGATGTTGCCATAGCAGTTAAAAAGGAATTACAGTGCTGTGATTGCACTACAGTGTAGTCAGCAAGAGAACCAGAAAGAGGACAGGTTGTTTACTTCTAAATATAGAGCTCACTCAACACACAACACTTGGGTCTCAAACTGCCAACCTGGCACTTCTTAATAGAGTGCGCCCTTGCTATCTGCAGGAGGAATCTGTTCCGGATCCCCCTGCAGATAGTAAAAACACGGGACCTTAAGTCCTGTTCTTCCCAATGGGTGTGCACTCCTGCTCGCACCGCTGTGTGTCTACATGCCCATTAAGAAAGCTAGGGCTTGCTGTCCGTGGAAGCTCAAACTGTGGATGGCAAGCCCGCGCTTGGTGCGGGTGCAGGGTGGTTTGAGATTTTCCAAGCTCTCATACACATAAAAGCTGATTGTGACAGTAAAATGTATGAGAGCTTGGAAAATCTCAAACCACCCTGTTCAATAATTCCTCTCTGCCTTTTCCTTCTCTGAAATATACTAGGGATCAATGGGTTAGATTAGAAGATTGGGGAAGTTGGAACTGGACCAGTCCTCAGACATTTCAAATGACTACCAGCAGCCCATTTTATTCTACAATTCATATACCTAGTGCTTACAAAGGTGTTTTGCCTTCATTGTGGCTTGATCTGCATAATTTCAAACTGTAGGTAGGAGCTCATTTGACTTCTCTATACAAAATGTATTTCCCGCATATAGAAAGACAGTATATGAGGGGACAGATTATTCTAGATGTATGCTATCTGACATCTTGCTTTCTCTTGACAGGGCTACTGAATGAAGTGAACCCACATGGTTTAAAGCAGAAGTAAGCAAACACTTGACTGTAATTCTTAGCATTCCTCATCACTGGTTAGGGATGATGGGAGTTGCAGTCCAACAACAGCAGGAGGCCCACTCTTTGCTCATCTTGGATTTAAAGTGAAACAGCTCAGACACAAATCCACTTTATACCTCAATCCCTTGTGGCAAACTTCACATTCTGTTCTAATTGAGTACATCTGACACGCCTGTTCAACATTGGAACTTATAACCATGTAAAAAATTTGCCTCCTGGGTAACTAGAACATCTGGAGAAAGAAGATTCAAGTTTTTCTAAATCATTAAACAGCCAAAGATCTCGTAAACTAAACATTTGAGAATAGGCAGAAGAATTTCCCCCCCCAAACAAGAATGCATACTGTTATTCTTAAATGAGTGTTCCACGATGAATTAAAATATACAAAATGGCTACATTAGAAGCATAGTAAGTGTGGACCAATTATAGAAAAATAAAGATTTGACTGAGAGTGTGAGCTGGACTGGTAGAGGAAAGTACATCAGAAGGCCTTTACTAGAGTGTAAGGTTGATCTCCCAATTTAAATATGCAAAGATATATGCATAAAATGTTCCTGACCCAAGAAAAAGAAATGGTGTTATAAAGAAAAAAACAAAAACAAGATCAACCACTTAAGACAGACTTGTAGCCTTTGCAGACTGCCAGAAATAGTGCACATTAAATTGAGGCCCTGCCCTGGCTCAGTGCTAGGGAGTCATGGGAATTGTATTTTTTTCTGGGACATTGAGCCTTCTCTGTCAGAGAGCTCTGGTGCCACAATAAATTACAGTTCCCATGATTCCCTAGCACTGAGCCAGGGCAGTGCCTCAATTTAATGTGCACTATTTCTGGCAGTCTGCAAAGGCCCTAAGACAAGAAGTATGGCCCTGTTAATTAATATTTGTTTCACCTCAGCAGTTACTAGAAGTGATTGCAAACAAGCAAGTCCGTCTCATCCAGTCACATCAGTCTATTCATGTTCTACCACCTGAAGACCAACTCTGCCCCAAAGATATATATGCATCTGCTCCACAACCCATTATTGCACATTTGCTCGAATTACAGCACCTGTTACATCCCCCACAGCTCCTAAGCCCACCAGCTGGTAACTATAAAGATTTCTAATAAGCACTATAGTGAGTTCACCTCACTTCCCCTTTTTATTCTACCCAAAAAAAACATGGAACCCTGGAGAAATGGACCCATGTGAAACAAAAGGTAAGTTACACAGGCTCTCTTTATAAAAAATGATCCTGGGAACACTACTCTGAACTCCTAACAATTTCCAAGTTGGGGTGGAAATAGCCACTTAACTGTTTTCAGGTTCCATCAGCTGGGATCAAAGCCCAGTACGTGCTAAACTGCCTATAGCTCCAGTTTTGGGGAGAAAGGTGGGTTATTAATGCATAAAATCATCAAGAGATGAGAGATCATCAGGAGAGGCTCTTCTCTCAGTTCCATCACTTTCACAAGCGGTTGGTGGGGGGCATGAGAGAGAGTCTTCTTGGTGGCTGCCTATAGACTCTGGAACTCCCTTCCTAGGGAGACCAAAATGGCCCCATCTCTGCTGTCTATCCACTGGCAGGCAAAACCCTTTCTATCTTGACAGGCTTTTAATGCAGAAAGTTTTAAAAGAACAGACTGGAGGTTTTGTTTAAACTTAAACTTTTTAATTCAATTTAATAATTTAATTTAAGCTTAAACTTTTTAATTCCATTTTATACTTTTAACTAGCGATTTGAAGTATTTTAATAATGTGACTAATTTAATTGTATTTTTCACTTTTGCGTGTTTTTAATTGTATTGCTCTTTTAAACTGCAAACTGCCCTTGACTCCCTATTTTGGGAGGAAGGAAGGATACAAATAATTATGATGAAGATGACAACGAGGACGGCGACAATGATAACAACTAACCCAGTCCCCATCTAGACTGGTTCCACTCTACTTATTCCTACTGCACAATGCTGGTCCAAAACACACTGCAGAAATAATCCAGTTTGATCACTTTAACTGCCCTGGCTCAGTGCTAGGGAATTCTGGGAACTGTAGTTTTGTGAGACATTTAGCCTTCTCTGTCAGACAGCTCTGGTGCCACAATAAACTACAATTCCTAAAACTTCCTAGCACTGAGCCAGGGCAATTAAAAGCGGTCTCAAACTGGATTATTTCTGCAGTGTGTTTTGGACCACTGTTTCATTAAAGCAAGAATTATTCTCTCTTCACTGCAGAATTTGGAGAACCCAAAAATTACAGAGAAGTCAACAATTCACATACTTTTATCTGTAAGACTATTTTAGTCTCATCCATGTGTCACTTATATGCAGAGGGCTACTGTGGAGGTCTTGTTGAAGTCACACACTCCACCTGAGAAGTTCATTTTCCTACCTGTTCAGTCTTCCTGTAAAGATCTATTGGTGTAGGGTTCCTCAATGCAAATGTGGATGTTGAGGACACAGGAAGGAAATTACACAGCCAGACCAGTAGTGGGACTGCGGTTCTGTGGCTCATATGATGTATCTTTATGTAAGTGACCAATGTAGGGACAACGGTTAACGTGTAACCATGCCTGTCTCTATTAAAGCCAGTAAAGCTCACTGCTGTTTACTCTCTAAAAAGTGTGCTTATGATTCCAGCCTGAATTACCATTATCCATTTCATCAGATATCACCTGGAAAGAAGCCCGTAACTTCAGCAAGCAATGCAGTGCAGATTACACAAGGGCTATTCAAGTGCCAAAAAAAAGCTAACTCTTGAAGTCAGTCCATTTGAAGTTTCATAGATCCATCTTGATTTCTAAGATGGGGGGAGGCGTTCAGATGCATTCCCCCCCCCCCATTACATAAGGCAATATTGCACCATTTTCTCATTGATGCTCACCACTTCAGGCCTAAGGATGCATTTACCTGCATCGATCTAGCTCCCTAGATCTAGTGAATCCTTACCCCTGGGGAGAATTATGGGGCAGGGAGGGTGACAGTGGTCCAGGAGATCGAAAGACTGAATGACAACATCTAGGAAAGAATGGTTGTAGTGCACCTTTTCAAAAATATAGTTATGAAAATATAATCGGACATATTTCTTTCCTCCTCGTGCCACTGAAGGAGGTTACCTTAATTATCTCATTCCTACAGCAATACTTAAATTTACATTTTATGAGCTATTCTAAAATCTGCCCTGCTTAATAATCTGTATCGTCAAGAAAACACTTGAAAGCGTCTCTCACAATTAAACCCAGCCACAACCTTGTATAAATCAAACTTTTGCTACCATATCAAAACGTTACACTGGGGCTGCATAATGTTGCCCACATCCTCATTACATGCTACACTAATTACTACCAGCAGATTCAGAATTTTCTGCACATTAGAGGCTTTTAGAGGAGCTATAAAAAATTTCAGGCACCATTAATTTAAATTTGTATTGAAATTTCCTTTTGACAGATGGCCAAAAATTACTTATTATTTAGAGCACCAGAGCTGCCTGTTTGCACATTAGAAGAGGAAAGGGAAAAGTTAAAAGCAAGGAGGAAATTTATGTCACGTTCATTACCTGTTAAATGTTAAGGAGCATTATCTTGCATGAATAAATTATTTCATACAAGCACACAGTCTCCAGCTGCTGGCAACTGGCACATTGTGGCTGATAAAAAACCATCTCAAGTCACACAGCAGACAATCATAAAAAGCCTTTCTTAACCAGGAGCCACTTAAGAGAGGGTAGATCAATAGAACAAGAAACTAACTGCTACTCTGGGCACCATGGATAACATTTAAGAAAATTAGCAAACTATTTCACCTTGCAAAGCTGGCAACAAGCCCTAGGTGCTGACACAATCCCACTTGCAACTTGAGGAGACTGGACAAGACAAACATTTATAGCCATCACTGTCTAATAAATCAGTACCAAAAAGAGTTTCCTCTTGCACGCTGCTGCTCCAGATGCCTACCTAATGGCTCAGAGAGAAAAAAGATCAACCCAAAATAATTGCAGGTGAATTAGTCTCTTCTGCTGAACAATGACACACCTCATTGGTTAATCTCTATTGCCCTTTCTTCTCTCTCTCTCTCTCTCTCTCATTCTCTCTCTGCATGTGTATGTATTTTAAAGCAATGCTGGCCAGTAAACAAAATGTTTTATACACACAGTTCACTTGAGGTTTGTTAATATGCCATTCTTAGGTTGATGAGGAGTTCCCAAAGCATGTCTAACCATAAATTGTCAGTGATCGCTCACTAAAACAAGCAGCAATGAGAGTAGTTTATTTTAACAAGCTGAGAGGTTTGGTATTTTACTAATGCACTCTGGTAGATCTGCCTATGAAAAAGGACAAAGACAAAGGTAGGGTTATCTCCACTATAAACTACTCTTTGTGCCAGGCCCACATACCTCATGATTCACTTAAACCACAGGCAGACATCTAGCCATGCATTCTAATCACCCATTGCTCAATAATTTTGCAGCTTGAAGCGTGAGGAAAACAATAGATTTATTAAGCTTCTGAAGGGCCACCATAAACAGCGTTCTGTGCAATCATGCTGGCCACAGAGCATTCTTTGGACAACGCTGGCTCTTCGGCTTAATAATGGAGATGAACAGTGCCCCCTATGGTTGGACACAACTTGACAATCTTGTCAACTGGGAATACCTTTACCTTTAGGGCCACTTATAGGTGACTGAAGGCTGCAACTTTTTGAGAAGTCCCAAATTGCCAGTATATTGTGTTTACATAGATCAAAGGAGAGAATTAGCAACATTAACACAGTTCTAATAAGTTATAAATGTGGCTACATTTATGGGAAGTTGAAAAGACAGCATATAATTTTCATTTTGTTTTTTAAATGAAATATCCCAGTTTTTTGGTTCAAGTGGAGCAGAAGGCAGCTTTACATTTGCTTTATGATATACCAGGGGTAGGCAACCTTTTTGAGCCGGGGGGCCGGGTTGATGTCCCTCAGACAACTGGGGGGCCGAAGCACCAATAAATAAATAAATAAATAAATAAATAAATAAATAAATTTTTTTTAAAAAATAAACAATTAAAAAATATGCATGCACATTCTCGCAGCCCCAGAAAAGCCATGCCAAAACTCCTGTGGAGATTTTGCCAAGAAAACCCTAAGAACAAGTAATAACAACAATAATCAATATCATCATGGCGGGCGGCGGCAGGACTGGCCTGGGGCCAGTCCAAAGGCCTCAGGGGGCTGCATCCGGCCCCCAGGCCTTAGGTTGCCTAGCCCTGCGATATACAGTCAGCCCTCTTAAATCCAGAGTCTTTCTCCATAGATTTAACCATCCACAGCTTGAATATAAATACACACACTGACTTCAAGAGTTATGTAGCTTTTTTTGCACTTGAATATATATTTTCTCCAAAAAGCAAGTCTTGATTTTGCTACTTTATGTAAGGGACTCTGTATTTAATGGGACTTGAACATCCCTGGATTTTTCTATGCACAAGGTGTCCTGGAACCAAAGCCCAACAGATAACAAGGACTCACTATATATTAAATCCACTTTAATGCACAAGAAATTAAATGATGTGCAACAGTCATGTGGCAAGGGTAGAATTAATTCATTACCCCAGTTTCTTTCATTAAAAAAAAAAAAAAAGCATTTTACAGCTTCCTAAATGCCAAAACAGAGGAAGCCTGGTACGTTTCCCTAGAGGTCCTTAGTAAGGGAACTCCCACAGAAAAAGCCCTCCTCTTTATTTACTTTAGACTCTATTCAAAGTAGGGTCTCAGTACCTAAACTACTGAGCACATATGGAAAGAGGAAACACTAACATTCAAGACACATTAAATCCAATATTTTGATACTAAAAATGAGTGGAATTCAATAATTCAATACACTGGCATTAATTTTCAGAGGCTTAAAATTTAAAAATATATTTGCCTTATGTTTTGTTGTTGCTATTTTTGAATAAACTTGTTAGTTGACATGGGTACCTTTGGACAGAAAGATGGAATTTCATCTCTATATAATTGATTGGACTCTTTCTTTCTTTCTTTCTGGCAGGATTCTAGACCTCAGTATCTGAACCATGTGTAGAGCCAATTTCTTTAATCTCTAGAAGGGCAGTTCTACTACCAACCATGTGCTCACTGGCAACTACTGTGTTTGGAAAACTGGCAGCTCTTGTCAGTTTGCAGATGCTAAGAACCCTGAAGGTAGCTTCAAAACTAATGAGCACAAGGTCATTTTCACTCTGTTGCAGCATGACAAAACTGTGAACAGTACCAAAAGAAGGTTGGGACAAGGATTCAGCTGGCAATTCTTTCATTTTCATGATAGAGATTCCAAAGGCTTTAAAATGTGACACTGATTCTTTGGTCACCAATATGGACTTGCTAGTTTGCCTCACCACAGTAGGCAAAATAATAATAATAATAATAATAATAATAATAATAATAATACAAATTTGGTATCTCCAATTTCTCCAGGAAAACTGAATCTAGAATTCCAAAACTAACCACAATTTTGGTGATAAAAATACCTTGAGACTACTGTATTTAGTTATTACATTTATATCCCATCCCATGGAGGTCAAGGGATCTTGGTTCCTCTTCATTCCATCACATTTTGTCTTCTCAACAACCTTGTGATGCTAAGAGACAGTGATTAGTCTAAAGGTTAACCCGTGAGTTTCATAAATCAATCAGGATTTGAACCAGGATTTCCTTAGCTCTAATCTAGCAAATCAACCATTAAACCATTGTGAACCTCAAAGAATTAAAGGCAGTTCAAGACACTACTGAACATGTTACTGTGTATAGATTTTCTTGTTGTTCAAGCCAGGAATACTCCTCACCATATTTATTTACATTTGGACCTGGCAAACATCATACACAATGTACAGTTCATAGTTCTCTATGTGGAATACTGTGCAGGGCCTGCCAATATAGCATATGGAAGTTTCACAATAATAGCAGTGGCTCCTTTTTTCAAACAACATTGGTATTCTAGCAGCACTCTGAACACAATCCACATCAAATATTTAAACCTTGCCTCTGCATTTATTATTACAAGAATTCTTAATTTTTTATTCATCCTTCAAGGCAGTGTACTGTAAGTGTGACAAATACATTTTTCACAATAGTTTAGAGAGATAGGAAATATAATAGAACAAAAAAGCTCAGTTAAAAGGGAAAAACACACATTTTGGGCTGGCACTGAAAGATTTCATCATTGCTGCTGGACTTTAGGAACACTAAAGACACACACATATGATCCCTGAGGGGCACATGTGAAGCTTGCCTGGGTATTTGGAGTCACATGTATACCTAAGTTTGTGGGTGCAGTTTTAATAAACTTGTCCAAGAAGTAGTCTGATCATGATAACTGGTTCATTAAAAAAACCTGTTTCCAATCTATTCCCCAATTTTCACTCAGTTGAGAACATCAGGTCAGGAGTAGCTATGAGCTGGTCCCTCTGAAACGAAGTTTTGAAGGATAAATGCTAAAATTCTCCAGAACAACCATTTAGGCATTTACCAAAACACCAGAGCCTACTTAGCTGGCTGGACAAAGAGATTGGTGCAGAATGGGATGGTCAGAACTCAAGTGAATACCTAATCTGTTTCTAGCAAAACAGAAGGTACAAACATCCAAACATAGCACCTGAGCCAACTGGTCTCCTTGTGAGAGAGATGGACTTCTTATAGATGACAGCAATTCTCTCTCTCCAGCTTATGTTGCTACTGGATGGACAAAATTGGCACAGATCCACTTCACCCATAACGTCCACCTAGTTTCAGTCTAACACACCAGAAAAGCCTCTTTGTTTGCAATTAATGGGTGAGAGGTGTTCTATCATAGATGAGAGGTGTTCTATAATGGGCTGACCTGGAATTAATGAATAGCATCCCAAAACCAGATGGCTTATTAGCAGTTTAAATCCTGTTTGTTGGCTCAGCAGGGGTGACAGCTCTAAGATATCATATTGCTCTTTTCCTGCACTGGTTGATCCATCTGACAGTATCTTATCTCTATCTGTTTGTGGCATACTATTCACTCTCTCCATAGTACACTGAAAATGATCCTTTAATAGTACACACTATGGATGAAGTACATACAGTAAATAAACAGGTACTATAAATTGCTGCCCTCAGGTTCAGAATGATCTCTTCTCCTGATGTCTAACAAAACCTGAGCATCTCCTGAAAGCAAAAAGATTTTGGAAAATGTGTTGTGTAGATGCTTCAAGATCAGGATTGCGTTCTCTTTTTTCCTTTTGTTGATTTTAATGTTCGGTTCCTGGATTTGACACAAGCGCAAAAAGTCTTTTTCCTTTGTTATTGCTAATCTCACAGAAGATCCAACTATTATTTCTTGGTAAACCCACAGTCTCTTCTAGCTCAGGAATATTTGCCTGCAGCATCCTACCTTCAAGAGCAGAAGCCTAGCCACTCTGACCTATGACTTTATTGCTAGTCTAGATTGACTTACTTCTATATGTCAAAGTCTTTAAAAAATATTTGGATCCTGAGCTAATTCAAAGTAGCAGATTTCACCTTGGCCCAAGATAGTCTTGCCAGGTTTTCAAAGTAGAAATAAGAAATAGTTGCGAAGTTTAGAGTTGGCACTTAGGTAGTTGCTATTAACAAGTTTGTATTCTACTGACATACCAAGTGGAAGCACTAATCTCAGTTAATTTAGCTATGTTTCTCTGTAAAATTAATATATTCTCTACATCCATAAAATACATGATGCACACATTTCTGTCTTTATGAAGGGATTTTTGGAATCTTATTCAGGCTATATGAAAATAAAAACTTTCCAACTCTCAAATAAGGAACATCCCTTATAATAAGGCAACCTTAGTCCTAGAAAACACATGATTCTTCTGTTTAGAGAACTAGACTGACTCTGAATTAACTTCCAGGCCCAATGCTAGGGATTTCTCAATGTGTTGTTTTTATTTTCATTTTATTTTTGTTTTAATTTTATTCTTAGCTGGTTTGAACTCTGTCAGGACAGAGAGGATATAAATGTTTTAAATCAGCAACTTGAAGATCTCTAGTTGTTAAGAGTCCAGCTCCCACAAGGCATGATCAGCATAGCTATCAGTTAAGCATCATGAGTTGCAATCTATTCCAGAATTTTGTTTCCCCAAACATTCTGGAATGGGAATAATTAGGTTCTCATATAGTTTACGCCATAGGAGTTTTGGATTGTGCATTGGTGACTTTTGTAAAATTAATAAAAATCATGACTTATTTGTTTTCTTCAAAAGAGCTGCTGCTGCTGTTATTACTGTTATTGTTACTGGTTTACATTAATTATTGCACTGTGGACAGGCTACTGTTAGTTTCAGTCTGGCTACTCTACTTTTTTACATGACTGAACAGTACAATTATTCAAAGCATTAAGTCTCCTTAATGCTTTGAATAAATGTACTGTTTAATCATGTTAGATGCCAGTAGTGCTATACTCTTTCTTGATAATTAGGATAAACTATTTTTTTGAAAATAAAAACAACACAACTGAATCTTCAGGCTTTTGAAAGCAACTGTAATATTCTGTCTTACAACATATATGATCCCAGAAATCTGTCTTAGTTACTGCTTGACAATAGATTAATGCTCACATTAAGGATGTTCTTCATACCCAAAGATCTGAAAGGCCATGTTTTGGTACAGCTAATTTGTGTTAAAATATCAAAAATCCTCTAGACACTAACATTAATTCCAGTGAAAATATTCACTATTGAGGCTAAAATTATAGGACCAACTCCAGGCAACAATTTAAGAGATGGGAGACAAAGCCATGGTGCATTTTCCCTGTTACACTAATCTCTACAGAACTAGTTGGAATAAAGTGCTGATTGGATTTTAGGAAATGGTGAAGCAGGGGAAATCCCATGATTGTTGTCTCCCCTAGAAAACAGAACTTCTTTTGAAGAGGGCTGTGCATATCAATTCATCTCCATTTTTTAAAAATTCCTTCTAAATTTTTGGGAAGAACAGCCTGTTTACTGTCAAAAATCAGCCAACAAGAAAATATATTACTCACTAGCAGACAGATTATCCAGCAGCTGTTGATATTTTATTATTGTAAGGTGGTGTTGAGACAATATATTACTTATTAGTTTCTCCCACTTTTCTTCATTGATGGTGTGTATGGCTCCCCTCCATCATCCCAACAATCTGTGAGGTGAGCCACACTGTGAGAGAGTGATTGGACCACTTCATGGTTCAGTGGGAAATTTAACTTGGATCATCCAGGTCCCAGTAGGCAGATTTCATTCTACTAACACATTGGAAGCTGAGGTTTGTTTGTTCCCTCTGTTGTGGGAGCATCGCATGGCCAAATTTCCTAACACTTTCCATGGAAATTACTCCCCATTTACTGCAGTATTGGAAAAGGTTCTTCATGTTTAATGAAAACACACAGAGTTGCTGCAAAGTATTCAGAGTTTTCCTCACCCTTGATGATGAAAAGGTATCTTTTGACATACTCAGATTTTCCACTGGGAAAAGGACACACACACCCATTTTCCTTTTTATTCTTTGTGGTGCAGAAAATGGCTATGTTTTGGGTACAAAACACCTTCATGAAATTTTCAACAAAAGTCCTAACATGTGAAAAATCAGCCTCTCACAACCTTGTTCACTTTTGAAATTTGCCAGTTCAGAAGAACAGAGGTAGTATTTACAGCTCACAAGAACTCATGAGCTCAAGAGAACAAAATATATGAAGATTTGTACCCCAACTCCACATTGATTGGATGAAAGTTTTTCCATCCTGAGAGAAGCTCTGTGTCTTTCAGAACATACCTAAAAGTCTTTTCACATCCCACCCAACAGTGGGGAAGCAATGTCATCTAGTTATGCAACATTACAGTTCATTATAATAAAATGCATTACAATGCACTGCATTTCTTTTAAGCTACTTCTTCCTTCTGCAAAATGGATCTTACCTTTATGGAGTCCCTGTCTTCATGTAGAACATTAGCAGCAACATGAGGGAAGGAGAGGGAGAGAGAGAGAAAGAGAGAGAGAGATTTGAATGTATTAACTTAAACATTTTATTTCCATAAAACTCTTCACAGCCCATTAAAGTCTGGACCAGTCTGGGGACCACCACTTTCTGTAGAACATGTATAAAGTAAGAACAATGGAGGAAAAAATAGAGCGGAGACAGCGAAGACAAAGATAAGGAGGGAAGAAGTGCTTCAAACTTGTTTACATTGAGGTATTAGATTAGGGAACTAAGCCAGAAGGACATGGGGCAAAAGAAAAAGGCACATGGATCTACGAAAGAAAGTATCCAAGGAAGAGAGATGGTATAGGAATAGGGAATACAGCCTGTGCTGGATGGGGTTAAACTCCCCCTAAAAAATCCAAAACAGGTTTACAGTTTGGGGGTACTCCTGAATTCAGCTCTGAGCCTGGATGCCCAGGTTTCAGCAGAAACCACAGTTTGCACAGTTAAAGCTAGTGTGGCAACTGTCCTCATTCCTGGAGTAGTCAGATCTGGCCACCATGGTACATGCCTTGGTTACATCCCTTGGACAACTGTAATGTACTCTGCATGGGGCTCTCCTTGAAAAGTGCTCAAACTTCAGTTGGCCCAAAGAGCTGCAGCCACATTGTTAATTTGAAATGGCTACAGGGAGCACACAACTCCCTCACTGCAACAGATTCATTGGCTGCCAGTCCATTTCCAGAAGCAATTTGAAGTGCTGGTTTTGACCTATAAAGCCCTATACGGCTTGGGTCCAGGTTATTTGAAGGACTGTTATCACCTTTATGAACTCATTATAATACTAAGATCATCAGGAGAGGTCTTTCTCTCTGTCCCCCTACCTTCACAGGCTCGTTTAGAGGGAACAGAGGAACAGGCCTTCTTGGTGGCTTCTCCCAGGGTCTGGAACTCCCTCCCTCGAGAAGCCAAGATGGCCCCATCTCTGCTCTCCCTTTCAGAGGTAGGTGAAAATATTTTCGTGCTGGCAGGCTTTTTAAAGTGATGAGGATTGAGCCTTTAAGTCAGGGGTAGGCAACCTTTTTGAGCCGGGGGCCGGGTTGCTGTCCCTCAGACAATTGGGGGGCCGAAGCACTGTAAATAAATAAATAAATAAATATTTTTTAAAAATATATATATAAATAAATAAATAAATAAATATGCATGCACACTCTCTCAGCCTCAGAAAAGCCACGGCAAAACTCCGTGGAGATTTTGCCAAGAAAACCCCAAGAACAAGTAAT
>CM034703.1:85528161-85544486 GCA_020142125.1 Phrynosoma platyrhinos
GTTGCCTCAGCACTGAAGAGAGACCAAAAGGGGGGAAAGGAGGAGGACCCTTCCAAGGGACCCGTCGAGGTTGTGGCTAGGTCTCTCTCTCTCTCTCTCTCTGCCCTCTCCCCAGACTGAAGGAAGGCCCCCTCCCAGCCCACAAGGCAAAGCTAAGCCCAGGGGAAGGAAGGAGGCGAAGGAGAAGGACTTGTCCCGCGGACTTGCCATCTGCAAATGAGCAAAGCCATGAATTGCAAGTCCACAGATACCGAGAGATGACTGTATTTCAGCTGAACTATTTGATGAGAAAGAAAATGAAGCACACTTATTGTGGTTGAAAGATTCTGTTCATATATTCAAACAAATTCAAGCTTTATTGGAATACTCTCTCTTTTTTTCATTGTAACATTGGACTTGGCTTAAATCCTCTGTTTATTATATTAACACTAAAAATTACTGACACATTAGTTCTGGCATCAACAAACTGTGTATGATATGCTGCGGCTTAGCTCTCTGCTGTTGAGGCCACGGGGCACGTCCAGTATTGAAACATTTCCACTACTTAGGTCAACTTCAGATTAATTACAATGTTTAATCTCTCAAACCTGCCTAATATTGTATTTGCGTCCATTCACTGTTACAAATTACTTTTACTTAAAACAATGATGTAAAACATGGAAAATTCTCCACCAAAAAAATATATTAGAAGTTTTCTATTTTGCACACCACATGTGTTCTGTTATTATTATTTTCCAGCCCCTCATCAGTTTTGCCCTGATCTCACAAGTGCCATTGGTTGGGACTGAACCATCTCCCAAATGAAGCCATTTTCCATGATGAATACACAGAAGAGGTCACTTGTTTTGATCAAATTTCAATAAACTTTGTATCCTTCCAGCAATCTGACCTTGGAGTTATAACTAGCTGATTCCACTGATTTCAGTTAGAATAATAATACTTTGAATGCTTCCCCTACTTTTTGAACCACAGTAGGATACCACGAGGTAATTTTCAGCAATCTTCTCATGTTCCATGTTTTCTGACAAAAAAAAACCTTGAAAAAGGAACTTTTTTGAGTTACTTTCTACTTTCTAGAAATGTTATCCGCAATCCATGTGGGAACAATAAGAGTTGTGGTCTAAAAATTAAATTTTCCAAACTCATCTCCAGATGTTTCAGGGTCTTGAACAGAATGGCGATAATTCATTAGAGACTTATGGAAACACCTCCACAGAAGTCTCAATAAAATTGTGATCCCTTCCCATGAAAAGAGTGCACTTCTTCCATTTGCAGAAGGGCAATGCAGGATTTCTATAACCACTGTAGTAAAAAAAAAAAAAAAAAGCCTAGACTTTTACACAGAGATGAAGGATCACTAACATAGTGCAGAAAGAATTCAGAGACCTAGCTGTGTTAGTCTGAAATATCAGTATGCAAAGGGAACTTGCAGCACCTTTGAGACTAACATTGTGAAAGAAGTTGTAGCATGAGCTTTTGTAGACTTGGTACATCTGAGAAAGTAGACCCAAGTCTATGAAAGCTCATGCTACAACTTATTTTTGCACAGCTAGTCTCAAAGGTGCTGCAAGATCCCTTTGCATATTGTGCAGGAAGAATAACTCTTGAAGGAATTCTTAAGTGAAGCAATGTGAGTAGTACAGAACAAAGGAAAAGTTCTGAAATATGAATGCCAAATTATTTTAACCTCACATGGTCTTAGTTGTAATTGTAATAGTAGGTTTTAGTTGTAGCAGTCCTCTCCTCACACCTTCCTTCCATCATGTTTCTTTTAATAAACCTTTTTTTTAAAAAAAAAAAGGTTAATATTTAACTTGTGTCAATCTGTCAGTAATTTTCAATGGAATATGACCTGTGAAAGAAGTCATTATAAGTGTTTCATTCCATTAAACACAACTAGTTTACTGTCAAGAGAACAACCTGTCTCTCCATGTTTCAAGTTCACTTCAGCATTCCACATTTAAATGGCATGGATCAGTGGTTTGGTTCATTTACCAATGAAGGCAGAATATTGCAAAGTTAACAAGGTGTTTCATTAGGCTTCATGAAATCCTAGCATCAGGCTATGAAGGACCTACAGCATACTATAAAGAAATATTGACAGAGTAGAACCACATTGTAGAATTCCTTTCAATCAGCCCTCAATTACTCTCTCCCATGTATGTATTATTGTACAAAGGACTGGACCCTTTCACCCACACTTCTGATTATTTATTGATGTCATTTGCAGCCCACCTTCTATATTAAAAATAAATTCAAGGCGGCATTCCCCTTAAGCAATCCCAGGTTGTGTATATAAATGAATTTCATTGTTTTGTTGACACAGATTTTTAAAGGTGATGAAAATAACTGGCAAAGAGCTACTCTGCTTTTACATTAAAATTTGGTGAAAACAGCCATCAACTGATAAGAAGCCCTCCTGTCTCCTTAAGAAAATAACTTGCTCCTTGTGAAATTATTTTATTTTTTCACATTTCTTCTACACACCACAGCATTTAAGCTACTCTGCAAGACTGAAACCCAAATATATCGAAATACATTCCTGAGCTACCAGCTAATGTGGTTGTATTTATTTGCTGCAGTTTACGGCTTCTGTTAGCTAGTGAAGTTAAATGGAAATATTTTAGATGAAAACATCCTAGTTCAGATATAAAATTACACATTCTGGATCAAGAGGTGTACCTTAAAAATCAGACTGAAAGCTAAGTTCACACTTTCACGACTTATATGAAAAAAAAAATAAGGGTGTTGCTTTTTTAAACTGACCTTTTGAAATTTATTTCATTTAAAGAATATTTTGATAGCAGTAGTTTTATTAGGTAATGAAAACTAATTGGGAAATTATTCATCTTCTAGTCTCCCTGCTAGAGCGTAAAAGACATACAACAAATGCTATTCATGATTCTACACAAACCACTCTGTCTGATTCATCCCCTTCTTTCTAAGGGGCACTTCAGAGGAAATAAAGGTTACTCTTTCCCATTTATATTTTTTAATTGACTGCTGGTATTTTCTTGTGGTCAGAAGGATTGGAAAGAGCGTTCAAAATAGCCTATTAAGAAAAACAAGTTACAATCAGACCTCCCTCCACAGTACTGTCAGCAATGATCAGAGTGCCCCTATTTCCTTGTTAAAAGACAGACGCATAAATGAAGGAATATCTTCACTACAGATTGATTATTCGGCAACCCTTATCCACATCTTCACTTGGCAATTTGAATTTTAATGAAAGTAAATGGAATAATTAGCATTTCAAAGCAGGTTTGATACACTGGATTCTTTTTTTTTTTTAAAGGGAGACTTTTATGTATATTCTCTACACAAAAGGAAAAGGAGCATTTGGGAGCGGGCAGAAAAAGGGAAGGCACATAGTAGGATTTTCATTAGAATAACTTATACAATGGCTTGCACTAACTGAATAATTACAGATGTGAATCAGGAGATATTAGCAATTTCTTTCACTTTTGTTTTATGTACCTCTTAACAACTAGCTGTTTTTATCAGTCTTGAGAGGTGAGTCACAATAAGTGTGTGTGTGTGTGTGTGTGTGTGTGTGTACACACACTTATTGATATATATATTATATATAAACACAGTAGCAACATTTAATGGCCTCCCTTAAAAAAGAATATATATATGTTGCTACTGTGTTTCTGAAGTACTGCTTCCTTGGCTGGGCCAGGGAAACCCACTGGGTGACCCTAGGCAAGTCACATTCTCTCAGCTTCAGAGGAAGGCCAAGTCAAACCTCCTCTGAACAAATCTTTCTAAGGATCACCATAAGTTCTAAATGACTTGAAGGCACACAACGTTTCTTGAGTACTGCTTCTACTGTCCAAAATTAAGAAGGTCGATTTTAAGTAAGATAATTAACATTTGTTTAGTAAAAATGAAACAATCTCATTTCAGTGGATGCCAGCACTGAATGAATCCACCCATTCTTCAGACAACTGAAATGTGATGACACATGAACATTATGAGTCCTGATGCCAGAAGCCCCCTTCCTTAAAAAATATTTACTTGGAAGTAAGACTTGGGAATTTCAGTAAACATTTCAATATGTGGACCTAGGATGGATAGCTGAGGTGATCTTTAAAATAAAGCACTGGATACAACTGGAAAATTTTTCTTGTACCCACTTATGTCACACTCAGTACTTGTCCAGAAGGGTCATCTAACATGTTGGAGGAGCTTTGGAGGATGGAAGCAGTTAAAGGTGGAAACTACAAATCTCCTCTGGATCCCAGTAGCAGAGTGTAGAATACAGCAAACTGCAAGTGGGGTGACATGACAAGCCATAAGAGATTATCAAAGCAGCAAACATAAGGCTTAGATATACAATTCTATTGTTCCAGTCATGGGTCTAAATCCAGTGTGGTTCTTTTGTGGTTCAGTGCCAGTATGACAGAACTTTCTTATCTTTTTCACTATCACTCTCTGCGCTGCCAGAATACCAACTGTGAAGTGTTTGTAACCCCTGCAAAGCAGGCACTTGGGCATCATGGGGGGTTGTAGTGGGAAAAGAATTATTTCTCTCTCATTGCTACTAGAATCTGCAGTTCTGTTAATGCATGTCCAGTGTTGGATCTTGTCCAATTAACTAAATATCCTCAAACTTTGCAAAGTATTTTCCATGGCAAGCCCGGTGACCTCAATGGCTAGGGGTACATTCATATGGGGTGCCCAAGGACATCAGGTGTTTGCTTCTTAAGGTCCACATTCCACATTTTCCCCCTCTAAAGATGTTCCTTAAACAGGCACAAAGCAGGAATGACAAAATGTGCAATAAATTCACCTCATCCATTCAGACATAAATAGTGTACAGAGTACTGACCTCACGGCTCAGTACAAATGTTCTATTTGGCCCCTTTCTTCACTCAGAGAAAGGACATTCTACTGTAAACAATATGTGCATGGAAGAAAAAAAAACATACACACTATCAGATCTGAGAGCCAGCATGTAGGATCAATTTGCTCCTGCTGGCTGTTGTTTTTAGGATGTATTTTGTTGTTTTAATTTTTTTAATCATATTTTGAAATTAATTATTCACACCACCCTGTGGATTTGAACTTGAGAGGTGGCTTAACATTCTGAAATATCAAACAAGAGCCAAACACAAAGGTTGCAAAAGCAATGTCTGTAAATCTTGCATCACATGCACTGTCCTACCTGGTATTCTGCTGTAATAACTCCCATTTTTTCAAAAGTTCTGTTTCAGAATGCTAAAATGGCTATACTTGAAATCTTAGCTTATAGAATGGAATACTCATGAAGGTGAATAACCTCTGGTATGGAAGCATTTGAATATAATTTTTCTCTAAACACTTAAAGATATGTGTTTAGCAAAGATCTCAAAAGATGAGGCTTTTTTGTCAAAGTGGCAGCCATTTTCTGAGCTTATGCTCATTTTTAAGAATGCAAAGTAGGAAGTGAGAAATGATCAATAGCCGTCATGTATTTGAGAGTTGATGTTTAGAAAGTTTCAACTCTATATTCTAGGTAAGAGACTAAAGCAGAGTGTCAATATGACCAATCTGCAGCAGTCCAGGTGAATCTAACTGCCAGGTCTATTAGTATCTAATGCATTTCTAACCAGCTAAGAGAGCTAAACTTAACAACAACAAAAAACAATGTTTTGGAGGGGGAAAAGAAAGAAAAGGAACTATTTTTAAAAAGACTATTAAAGCTAAAATGGAAAGACCACATACCCCAATGATTGCGTTCAGTTCTGCCATGGTCACTTGCTTGGCACGTTCCACAGCCTGCACCACTTGTTGCTGGTGCTATAAATGAAGATCAGAAACAGAGTAAAATTATTTGCTTTCTAGTGAATCAAGCATAGAATTTCCTTTTTTTTCCCCTCTCCACTAAATATAAGCTAAAAAAAAAAAAAATCCCCTCTCCAGATTGCATGCAGGCTTAAAATAATATGTGCCTTTAAGAGAGCAAGAATTCTCAGTGGATTTTTAAAAGACACCTCAGAGTGAGGGTTAATTTTATTAAAACCTAAGAGTTAACTGGAATTCAACTTTTACTTCTTTTCCCAGAGGCAAGGAAGAAAAGCAACAGCAGCATACCAATCTTTCGGTCGAGGACAGTGCTGCCGAGAACCAGAAGAGCTATTCTTCAGGTGCAAGCCAACAGATTATTATGAACAAATGTTGCACTTGGAAAAACAAGGTGTGCATTTGTGCACTCACTCACCACCACATTTTGACCTCACCACAGATGCAAGTTAGTTCTCATCACAAGTCCATAATTTGTGGACCTGACTGCTTATTTTCAATATAAAAATCCCCAAACTAAATCTCCTAAAGGTACCAAAATCCTGCCTGATCTTGGAAAGTGAACAGGGTTAGCCCTAGTTAGTACTCAGGTGGGGACTGTCAAGGTCTGCCATGTGCTGTAGGCTATAACTTTGGAGGAAGGAAATGGCCTAAGTATTCCTTGGATAAGAAAACCATATAAAAATCATGGTGTCACCATAAATTGACATGTGATACATAGACATACAAACTCACTCCACCCCTAAATTTGTCTATTTCAATAAAGGTACTAATCAAGTGCTGAAGCAATGAAATGCAAAGAAAACTGAGAAAAAGAAATGAAAGAGCAAGAGAGTGAGGTTTCGGCACCCTGGCCCTTTGTCTATAAACAAAATCTTTTAAAAATATGCTGTAATTCCAGACTCCTACAACTCTGGTTACAGAAGACATTTCAAAGAAGTTAGCTATAGGAAGACACATGTAGAATCTCTGATCAACATTTAAAAGTTTGTTTTGTGTGACAAAGCCATAGTGGATAAATGTTTCACTCTAAACATGCTTAACTGGATGTTAACAAGAAGGGACTGAAGTGAAAAGTTGTGGCTTAAGGTGGGCTTATCTGCACTAGACACTACACTACTTTAACTACTTGCCATGGTTCTTCTCCCCAACCCAGTATTTCCAGATACTACAGTGAGGGCATTAAGAACTTTGGGGGGGATGGACGTTTGATTCCTCTGAAGAGATAACACTTATCAGAACCCCTTGCTTGGAAGCTGTGACAGTTAAATGAAATTTGTTCCATAATGATAGAGACAAAATATTGTGAAGATTAAATAGTGATGATTTCAACAACATTGAAACTGGCTAATATTTCACTCTATGGTTAAGCAAAATTATGCACAAGCAGAACCAAAGGTTTCATAGGGGGAAAAAAGCACCACAAGGATTTCTAACTCAGGAGAACTGCTTCTCACACATCGCAATTAAACAGCAATTATCCTAGGAATAATCAGGCAATAAACAGTAACAAAACATTCATGGGATTTTCCGTGATTTGTTACCATTTATTGCCTGGTTATTCCTGGGATAATGGCTTTTTAATCGCAGCATCGTGTGAAATTATTTACCGTGATTGCACGATTTTCATGGGAAAATGGCTCTTTAAAGGTAAAGGTAACGGTAAAAGTATTCCCTATTTCCAAAGTTGTCAAGTCGTGCCCAACCATAGGGGGTGGTGCTCATCTCCGTTACTAAGCCAAAGAGCCAGCGTTGTCAAAGACTACTCTGTGATCATGTGCCAGCATGATTGCACAGAATGCTGTTTACCTTCCCATCAAAGTGGTACCTATTTATCTATTTGCATTTGCATGCTTTCAAACTGCTAGGTTGGCAGAAGCTTGGACTAGTGATAGGATCTCACCCTATCATGAGGCACCTGGGCCTTGAACTGCCAGCCTGCCAATCTTGCAATCAACCGTCTTAACTACTTGGACCACCGTGTTTAAACTGGCTCTTTAAACCCCCGATTTTCCCCATGTGATAAATTCGTAAGCCTACAGAGAACTGTTAACAAATATTAAGAAATACAGAGGGTATAAAAATGCAGGTACATCATAGCTCCAAGAACTCAAAACAACCAAGCCTAGAAAGGGGCAGTATATAAACTTCTCTTTGCATGTATGCTGTTGAAGAATCTAGACCTTTTATCCACTAGCACTTATTTGATTCCTTTCCCAGACACTTAAATTTTTCAGTTTCTGCCCTCTCAAGCTAAGAGCCTCATGAATCATTTATTAATTTATTCATTTTCAGCCACTCTTTAACAAATTCCTACCAGCACAAGGGAGAGCACTTTGCTCTTGGAGTCTCTCATAATCCAGCTAAATATCACATGGCCCAAAAGTTTAGCCTCAATGGTTTGAGGATAAGAGAACCAGGCATTAGAAACTATGTTTCTGCCTCAGGTGTACAAATGATGTGTTCAGAGCTTAGAAGTTAATATGTCAGTGTGCCTTTTTATTTTTTGTGAACTGTTTACATGTTCCACTGTTTATGTGCTATTTTTGTTTAATTTTTGAGACACTTAAAAATAGAAAAAATAATAATGCCCCAAATGGCCAACAATACCCTTAAAGCCCTACACGTAGAAATGAAGTTACAATTTTATCATTTATTATACAGCTTGAGTCTCCCTTATCTGAAATGCTTGGAACCAGAAGTATTTGAGATTTGCAATTTCTTTTGTATTTTGGAATACCTGTATTTGTATTATCTGTACATAATGAGATATCTTGGAGATCAGACTGAAGTCTAAACACAAAATTCATTTACATTTCATATACACCTTATACACATAGCCTGAAGGTAATTTTATACAATATTTTAAAAATAATTTAGTGCATGAAACAAAATTTGTGCATTGGACCATAGAAAAGAAAGGTATCACTATGGGCCAGAACTCATGGGCCAAAAGAAGTGGCTTCTGGCTGCTTTGGGAGCATGGAGTTTAGATGATGCACACCCCAAAGAGGCCGGATGCTGCGCCGAGCATGCTCTCCAGTCCAAAGGACTGGATTAAAAAGGAATCAGTTTAAATTGACTCTGGGTGATGCTAGATTGGGACTGCAGGCAGTGGCCCACTTTAGGAGCGGGCCGTACAATCACCGTGGTCCCTGTGCATTTGCAGCCAGAGGGCATTCCTTCCTGGCCATCTGCTCCATGATTATATCCATGTCTATCTCAATGTTTGGATTCTAGAATATTTTGGATTCCATGTAATGAAGACTCAAACTACATTGTTTCATTAAAATAACTCTGTTATACCCTCATTACCCCCCAAAAAGTAAAGTGTTGCAGATAACGCTGTTATGTTTGACATATTATTCCAAAGCTACTTATGTGATGGAAGTCTAAGTCGCTCTTATTCTAGGCCCCATTCATTCCCTACCATTTCTTCATTTCATGTTTTATCATGCTCTCTCACTGAGTTCACTGTCATCATTAATGCTGAGAATGAGGTCTAAAATAATGGGATTTTATCCAATTGGACCTAGAAAGCAGAAACACAGACTAACATTATGAGAAGAGATGCAGTTATCCATGATGCCATGTCTGCTGTGTTCTGCTCCCAGCCTCATCTCCCTCTGCATATGGATGAACATCTGCAACAAGGAGATTGCTCAACATGTATCTGCTTCCTATGTAATTGAGAACCTTATTATACAAGATTATGTCCCTTATATAAATCAAGCTTTGCTTTTTAAAAAAGAGTCCATGTAGCTTTTTCCCAATGACTAGATCAAGAGTAGGCAACCTTTTTGAGCCGGGGGCCGGGTTGCTGTCCCTCAGACAATTGGGGGCCCGAAGCACCATAAACAAACAAACAAACAAACAAACATAAAAATTAAAAAATTATTTTTTAAAAAAAAATATGCATGAACACACTATTCATGCATATTTTTTAAAAAAAATAATTTTTTAATTTTTATGTTTGTTTGTTTGTTTGTTTGTCAGTCAAGACCAAAGCATTACTTTTTGTGACTACAACGCCCAGGATTCCCAATCAGTACCTACTGTAGCCTTAAAAAGGAACATTTCCAAGCTCTGGTTAGAACAAGCCATACATGTTTTTAAAAGTACTAGAAAGGATTAATAACACATTGTTTCCCAAGAACTGGCTTTCTTCATGGCACATTCTGAGAAGTGTAGAAATAAACAGAGCATTTGAATACTTAACATCTAATCCAAGAGATTAATAAATATTTTTGTCAGGGATACTTTTGGGTCTTCAAATATTCTTTTTCTCTTAAATGCAATCTGTAGTTCATTTAATCTCCTTTAGGATGGGCATAGACTCTGCATTTCCAAGTACTTTGGAGATAACACTTACTTTTAAAAGATTTAGAAAAGTAGGTTTAACCAAAATGGAGTGTGTGTGTGTATGTGTGTGAGTGAGTGTCAGTGCCACCCCACGGAGCACTAGCAGAGAATTAAAAAAGAAAAACTCTTAGTAGTACACACTGACTGAAAAGAGATTTAAGAACGGGAGGATTTTCTTTATGCTGATGGGAAATAGAGAAGTTGGGGTGGGTGGGAAAAAGCAGGTCTTAACTACGGTAAGAGGCTTTTCATCCGTTATAAAGAACTGGACAAAGAGAAACTGAAGACATTGTATTCATAACAGGATGGATGCCATCATCTTCTTGAAGCACTTCTTTTTTCTACAGCAACATAGAATATATACTATCTCTTCAAAGGAATAAGTATTGTAACATCTTAGCATTATTTCCTTGAGGGAAAGAAACTGTATTCACATACACACACACACACACACACTCCATTTATAATGGGCCCTTGGTATCCAATGGGGTTTGATTCCAGGACCCTCTGTGGATACCAAAATCCATGGAAGTTCAAGTCCATTTATAAACAATGGCGTAGTAAAATTATGTCCCTTATATAAATCAAGCTTTGCTTTTTAAAATTATTACGTCGTAGATGGTGGATCTGTGTATACAGAGGGCCAACTGCATTTATTTTCTAAAAAAAGAAAGCAAGAAGGAAACGGGATGTCAAAAATTAGTGGGAGAAAAGCCATACTAGCTTCAAAATTTCTCCAAGCAGCAAAGAAAGTTTTGAAAGGACTTCAGGAAAAGCAAGTAAGTGAATGGCTAAAGCAATTCCATTTCAGATAGCTGAGGAGAAAATATGATTAATGTCAGACAACACCAAATTATATTAAGGTTAAGGATGAGAAGGGGAAACCTGTGAGACTGGAGGGAATTTGCAGACAAGTGGCATATTCCCAGTGCCTTAAGACTAGTTAAGGACATATATATTCACCTCTGGTATCACTACTACTTGAATAAAACGCTACTTGAAAAAAATTTGTGAGGACGGAGGGCGGTTACTGTTTTTACTTCATCTGCTTAAGTGGAGGTTTACTCTTGGTTGCTATTCTAAAATAGAAGCGGGCTAATTTTAGTCGTCCAAGGTTTAATTTGCTTTCTTGTTAGAAATGTGCTATTATGACACATTTCACTTACACCTAGAGTTCATTACTGCACCATACTCTACATGGAGCTACACAATTAAAGCACTTTTATTCCACTTTAATTCCCATGGTTCTGCCCTATGGAATCCTGGGATTTGTGTTTGGAAAGGCACTGGAGTGTGCTAGTAGAGAATTTGAAATGCCCATTCATTAAACGGTCAGTCCCAGGATTTCATAGGTTGAAACCAGGGCAATTAAAGTGGAATAATAGAGCTATAATTCTGCGATGTGACAGGGCCCCAGAATGCAGCAGCGAGAACGCTAATGAGGGAAGCAGTGCTCACTTATAAGATCATACTAAACCTGCCCTGCAAAGTCAGTATCAGTAAGCGACTTGTTCATGGGCAGAATTCAAAGCCTGGCTATTGGCTTTTAAATACTTAAAAATGGGAGAGAAAACAAACTAATAGATGAATTTGATTACATCAATAAAAGAGTTTACCTCTGGCTTAAGAGTTCTTCCAGTAAAAAAGTACGTTTTCTAGATAGATCTAATTTCTAGATAGATCTAATTTTCTCTCAAAAGGTGAGTCATCTGAAGAACGAGGATACTCCACTGATACATCCATCCACCAGGGAGGAACATTCTGATGATTTTTTTTACAGAAAGGTCCACTACTACGCAGAGCCACCCGAACAGGTCCATGCAGTTACAGATTCAATCAAAGAAAAAAAGCAAGGACCTAGTGGTCAATTTATCTTCTTATAATTTGATGCAAGAAGAAAATTCATAATTGAATAAAAGTCCTTTTCATTTGTAACCCACCCCCAGTTACAATTCATTTCAAATTAGAATTGACATTTTCAAACTAATTAGACAACTTAAATTGTGGTCCTTTTGGGGGGAACCTTCTCATGATTTTCAATGCACTTTTAAACGTTCTTCTAAATTTAATCCCTCAGTTCATAATCACAATATAGCTACTTTTGAAGAAGTTGTTCTAAGAAATGATGAGAAATTGGAAAATTCTTTAAAGAGACTTTGGTACAATTTAAATTATCAGGAGCACTGCACCTTGCAGTCTTTAACTGCCAAACATGATATTGTAATCAAACCTGCAGACAAAGGGGGGGGGGGGGCATCGTTCTTTTGGACAGACAAGATTACTTGCAGGAAGTACAACGCCAACTTACTGATCATCTCAGTTATAAAGCTATTAAAAAGGACCCTACTAGTTCCATCAAATTTATCATTAAAGTTTGGGTGCAAGAAGCAGAGATGTTAGGATATATAGATTCTTCCACTGCACTGTTTTTATTGCAAGAATATCCACGCATTCCTACTTTTTATATTTTACCAAAAGTCCACAAGGCAGGCTTTCCCCCGCCAGGTAGACCCATTATTTCAGGATCAGGATCTCTTTTGGAACCGTTATAAAAATTTTTAGATTCTTTTTTGGCTCCTTTAGTAGTAAAAGCACCATCATATATTAAGGATTTCATCCAGAACATAGAGAACACAAAGGCAAATTCAGAGGGTTGTTTAATAACTTTAGATGTAAATTCATTATACACATCTATTCCCCATTTAGAAACCAGAGAAATAATTGAGCATTATTTACATTCTAGTTCTGTGAAAAAACCTATTCATTTGATTTTATTGTATTGTATTTTTATGTTGGAAGCCACCTCAGTTGCTATGCAGAGGGGCGGGGTATAAATAAATTTTATTTATTATTATTATTATTATTATTATTATTATTATTATTATTATTATTATTATATTACATGTTCGGAGACTCAGTTTTTTTCACCATAGATTCATGTTTCTTTAAGAAATTCAATGTATGTATTAGCCACCTGCAGGAAATTTAACAGTAAGGGTATATTAGTTCATTTAGTTACTACCAGTCTGTAATCATGTATTGGGTTCTTGCAAACTGAATATGATTGTGAATATGGATAAGTAATGGATAGATAAAATGTTATTTTCAGGGATTTTTCTTTGTGACTATAGCATATATTGTTACTAATGTATGTTAATTTCATAGATTTAGAAGCATGGAATACTTTATTGGAATTATAATCCAGAACAGGATGTTATATTGCTACTGAAGAAGACTTTGGAATCGAAACGGCTACACAAATACTCCGGAGGTAGCCGTCTGCTACCAGTAACAGGAATACGTGTCAGGAATACTTTTTATATCTATGTTATCATTGCTGCTTTGAAGAACCACTCAGCAAAATCTTCTGCAAGTTCATTCATTGAAAAACTAATTCAGCAAAATCTTGTTCCAGCGGATTTATGGTAAATTACCAGGACACTGCTATTGTTGTCAGACTGGTTACTGAACTGGCATTATTGAGATTATCATTTTATATTTATCAATTTTTGGATTAAATAGAAGAATTATCCTCTGTAGTATTGTACATCCTTGCATGGTTTTTGTCATAATTTTCAATTGTTGTTGGATTTATTAGTCACCATATATATAGATTCTATAAGATATGGCTCAACTGTGTTGTATCTAATTGTAATGGTACTTAGTGATTTTTAGTATATCTATTAGGTTTTTTTCTCTCCTATTTTTAAATAGTTACGGTGTAAGCCTCCTGTTATGTTGGGTTACTGGCCTTTAAAACCCTAAATTGCCTAGATCCAGGATATCTCAGGAACCATTGCCACACACACCAGCATTTCTGAATCCTAAAATCTGATGGAGGTCCTTTTCTGTGTGTCTCACCTATGACAGAGGCACAGTCGGAGGCAAGGGAAAAGACCTAGCTGGCTGTATCTAACACTCTTCCACCCCTGAGAGGCTGAACTGGTATCCTTTTCAACTGAGCTTCTCCATACAGTGAAACCCTTCTTCAAGAACACATTTGTTTCATTAATTTCATCAGCTATTTATTGGTATTATTAATTTGCTTTATTACTGTATTTTATCTTTTGTTTTTAATTGTTGTAGACACTATAGGTTATATGTAAACAACAGATGGGTGGGAGTCTAAGTTTTTGTATAAAGAAAAATTAAATAAAAATAACTTGCAGATTCAATTATGAATCTGGATTCTCAGGTCACAGGTGTGATGTGGCAATTAAAGCTAGTGTGCCCATTGTGACTATTCCTGGAGATCTGCAACCTGGCACATGGTAGCACATGTCTTACTTACAGCCTGTTTGGGTTGTTAATGTGCTGTATTTCAGGCTGCCCTTGAAGAATATACAGAATGTGCAGCTGATCCAAAATGTTGCTACCAGTCAGAACTGGTCATATGGAACATATAATTCTCTTGTCCAAACAGCTTCACTTGCAACCAACTTCTTTCTGGACACAATTCAAAGTGCTGGTTATGACCTATAAAGCCTTAAACAATGGGTGTCAAGGCTGTTTGAAAGACTACTTTCCTATATAAGCCTGCCTATGTGCTTTGAGATCTACAGGAAAGGCCCTACTGTCAGTCCCACCACCATCAGAATTACAATTGGCCCTCTATATCTAGGGATCCTTTATCTAGATTCAAGCATCCACAGCTTGAAAGTATTTTTTTAAAAATAAATTCCAAAAGGCAATCCTTAATTTTGCCATTTTATATAAAGGACACCATTTTACTATGCCACTGTATTTAATTGAATTTGAGCATCCATGTGACACCAGAGCTCTCTAACAGAGGCCAAACATCTCACAAAACTACAAATCCAAGAATTCTATAGCATTGAACCATGGCAGTTAAAGTGTTGTCAAATTGCATTAATTCCACAGCATAGTTGCAGCCAAAGAGACCAATATGCTACTTGTAGACTGCAATTTGTTTTCTCCCTACCAGAAATGAGTTCTATAGAGATATTTTGCTAATTCTCTGTTATGTTAACCCCAGTTTGTTGAAAATATATTTTACATTATAGGTACTGAAACAGAAGGGATCCTATATCCCATTGTTCAAATCACTCCTTTTGAGAAATATCCTGTATCTCTTACTAATAACTGGTTAAGAAAATGCTAAACTGCTCATTTTCTTTATTAAATATTCCCAATTTTGCAAATTAAGCAAGGTATGTTGAATAATCTATGGCTTTTGAATAATTCTATCTTATTGCTATTATGAGCCAACTAATTTCAATAGGCAGAGATTACTACTCAGTAAAAAGTGGCTGGCATAGCACCACATGTGTGTACATGGAATGTAGCATGTAACAGAGACCTCTGAGCATGAGAAGGACAGGTTGCATACCTGTAATGGTATTTCTTCGAGTGGTCATCTGCGAATTCACACAAATGGATTATATCTATGCATGTGCAGCAACTTCGGAAACTTCTGGAATCGCTGGGCAGAACTTTACTTGCAACTTTTTGGTGGTAGTTCCGCCCATCTCTATAAAGCCCTTTCTCAATTCCATAAGTTTGCTGCCAAAGCAGTTTATAAACAACATGTTAAGTGAGCAGGACACAACTGAGGGGAAGATGGGCGGGATTTGTGTGAATTCGCAGATGACCACTCAAAGAAATACCATTACAGGTATGCAACCTGTCCTTCTCCTTTGTGGTCTCTATGAATCACACAAATTGGTTAGACTGCCAAGTTTAGGTCAGTGGAGGAGGGAGTATCCTGACACCAATTTGAAAGTTGAAACATGTTGTGATTTATTAACAATAAACTTTAAAACTTAAAAGTGCATGTGTCAGTGCTATTTCTTTGGTTTAGATGCATATAAAACATGAAATGCAATAACCTTTAGTGTAAACCAGAAAGCAACACTGCCCTCCCAAAGGCTGTGTCCCGTCTGGCCCTTGGTTCCAGCCTGTAGTGTTTAATGTCAAGTTTATTGCATTGGACCAAAGGTCTTAGCATAGAACTACAATACATACGTACAAGAAACATATAAAATATAAAATATGCACAAATCGTGCTCATAACAAAGTACAAAAAATATTTTAAAATTAACAATTAAAATAACCATTATATCTCAGATACCATCGTTATATATATTTGTCACCCTTACAGCCAATAGCTATTTCAGATATAAATTTCCTCCTAATTTTTTTTTGCTGCTAAGGCA
>CM034703.1:85544586-85568972 GCA_020142125.1 Phrynosoma platyrhinos
GATCTTCATAAAGTGGGCAAAACAGTATATAATGAACAAGGTCCTCTACATCTGAGCAACCATATATACAAGTGCATTCTTTTACTGGAATACCTCTGTGCCTTCCAGATCTATACATTGAGTTCATCATGTTCATTCTTAGCTCTGTAAAAGCTTTCTGGAGTTGGACAAATGTTAAATTTATGTTAAAGTACGCTACCTGGTCACAATTTTCTATAAGTTTATAATAAAGAGGAGCACATGGAGAGAGATGCACAGTATACAGATCCATTTGTGTGGCTATTTCCCTTATTGCTTTCTTGATTGTTTTTTTCTATACGTCTGAGTGAAGACCTTTATAGTGTTTAATAAAGTCAATGGCTGAGACCAGACAGCAGCCTTTCAGACATCCTCCAGAGGCACCCCAGTCAAAAAAGCGGAGGATGTAGCTACTGCCCTAGTTGAGTGTGCTCACACCCGGGCCGGAAGATTTCTACCCGACAGTTCATAGCAAAGGTGAATGGTACCAGTCATCCACTTGGAAAACCTTTGAGCAGTCATGGGTATTCCTTTTTTGGCCTCCGAGTAGCAAACAAATAGTCTCTCAGAGCATCTCGAACCCGATGTTCTGTTCAAACAGAAGGCAAGCACCCTTCAGACATCAAGAGTATGCAGATGGCACTTGGTGTCGGTGGTTGCATTCAGGGCCAAGGTGGGTAGCATAATGTCCTGGTTGATGTGGAAGGCCGACACCACCTCTGGGAGGAAACTGATGTTGGGATAGAGGACCACCTTGTCCTTGTGGAAGCGGAGGCACGGCTGATCCACTCGCAAAGCACCAAGTTCGTCCACGCAATGGGCAGAAGTGATGGCCACTAAGAAAGCTGTTTTCAGGTCAGCAATCTTAAGTCTGGGGTTGGTGGAAAGGAGTGAGAGCACTAAGTTGAGGTTCCATGCTGGTGTCAGTACCGAGGATGGAGGGTGAAGGTTATTAAAACTCTTGAGGAAGCCCTTTACAAGGGAATCTTTGAAAAAAGGTCTGCTTTGAAACTGATAGTAAGAACAGATGGCAGATAGGTAATACTTGATGGTTGTGAGACAGAGTCCCGAGTTTGCGAGGGTCAAAAGGAACTCTAGAACTATAGGAACCGAAGCATGGAACGTTGAGGAAATCCAGGAATTTGTTCCACTTAAACAGGTAGGACCTTTGCATCAAGGGCTTCTGAGCAGCCTGGATAATCATCTGTACCAAGTCCAGAAAGGCTTCTAGGAACAGATTCTCCATGCCACCAGGGAAAGAGTGTTGATGTCCAGGTGGTGAACTCAACCTCCATGTAGGAATAGGTCAGGACGGCACTCAAGGTGGCGAATTTCTCTCTGAGACAGATACAGGAGCGGAGCCAACTAAGGATGTCTCAGCCACCACAGGGTGATGAGGATGGCATCGGACCAGTCCGTTCTCATCTTGGCCACCACTTTCATGATGAATGGAAAGGGAGGAAAAGTTTAAACCATCTTTCCTGACCACTTGAACAGGAAGTCATCTCCTTGAGAGCCCAGAACTCAGATTCAAGAACATAATTGAGTACAGTGACTGTTGAGATGGGTGGCGAAGAGATGGCTCAGTAGTTCACCCCAAGTGTGTAAGAGACCGGAGACTGTCTCAGGATGGAGGCACCACTTGTGACAGGGGTTCAAAGACCTGCTGAGCTGGCCCACAAGCTTTTTTTCCTCTCAGGGAAGGTGGATGGTCTGCAGAAGAATCTTTCTTAGGATGCACCACTCCCAGATGCGAAGGGTAATCTCGAGCAGAGTCAGGGATTTTGTTCTCCCCTGTTTATCGAGGTAGTACATGACTGTGGTATTGTCTGTCAGTACTACCTTGTCCAGGATAATGGTCTCAAAGACACAGAGGGCTTTTAACACTGAAAGCACCTCGAATGCATTGATTTGGAAAGGTTTTTCTGGTGGAGACCACTTGTCTTGACTCTGAGGCCCAGAGTGTAGGCGCCCCAACCATTCATGGACATGTCCATTGTCAGAGTGATTTGAGGCTGAGGAGGTAACAAGGGCATCTTGGTGCAAACATTGTTGGGGTCGAGCTACCAGCGTAGGGATCTCGACACCGTGAGCCAATTTGAAGGACGATCCTGCATGGGATTGAACACAGACAGAAACCACAATTGAAGTGGTCTGAGGCAAAGTTATGAGTACGTCGTAGAGGCCATGTGTCCAAGTGCTACCTGAGCGGTGTGACCTCTGATGCATCTGCAGGATAGACAGTCTTGGACTGCCCTCAAGAGGGCCTGGAACCTGTCGGCAGTTCAGAGTCGAGGATGGTTCTGACCTGTCTGGTGGGAGACATGTTGGATTTCTCCATGTTGACCATGAGGTTGATTGACCTTAGCAGGGACATGGTAAACTCGACGTCCCTAAGGAGATCCTCTCAAAATGGAGTGATGAAAAGCCAGACATCCAGGTAAGGGAAGACTGTGATTACATGTTGATGAAGGTAGGCTACCACCAGGGCCATGCACTTGGTAAAGACCCTCGGTGCCATTAAGAGTCTGAAGGGAAGCACTCTGTACTGGAACACATCAGGTCCCATGGCAAAAGCAAGGAACCTCCTGTGATCTTCTCGAATCCCCATGGGGATTCTTGAGAGCGTCGCAAACTAGTGGTAGTTCTGTAAAAGTGGTAAAATAGAGGCAAGAGTTACCATACAAAAGCGATAGTAAACAATGAAGTCATTCAGCTGGTGTAGTCTCTTCAAGACTGTAAAATAACAGAGGAAAAAACAATAGTGGGCATCAGAGAGTTTCACAGCTCGACTGCGCCCTTCTCTAGTAAAGTGTGCACTTCGTCAAGTAGAGTGTCTGAAGGGGTGGGGAGATTAAGACTCCAATGGTAGGGAGCTCGCTGAACTTGAGGGCAGACAATTTCGAGGACCCACAAGTCAGAAGTCATCTGGGACCAGGTGTTTATAAAGGGTCCCAGCATATCTCCAAAGGGCTTGCAGACAAAGTGTGCAGCCCCATTTCACAGCCTCTTCTTGGAGTGGTCTGTGTCCTTTTTAAAGTAGCCCTGATGGTATTGGGGCTGAGGAGGCTGGAAATGGCCAGAAGAAGAGAATGACTGGGATGGGTGATGCTGTCTGGATTGGTCTTGAGCATGAAAATTTCTGTTCTGAGGGCCTTTGTTGTTGAGTGGGGTACCAGGGGCAGTGATCCCTGTATCAGTGGAGTTGGGGTTGGATAGAGGAGGAGGACATACCATGCTATGGAGCCGTGGTCTTCATGCGGTATCGAAAATTGAGCTCCGTCTCCTTGTTGAAGAGGCCGGAGTAATCAAAGGCCATGTCTTCAATTATATTCTTCGCCGGGGGGGTCAGATCAGAAGATCTGAGACATGCATAATGTCTGAGAGCCACAAAGTCTGAGATAACCTTGGTGGCGCAGTTTGCTGAGTGGCGGGCTGAGATGATCTGTTGGCCCCCTATGGAGCGAGCCTCGACTTGGAGAGCCAGCGGCAGAGGTTTCTTGTCATTAGACAAATCATCCAAGAGTGCAACATTATTTCCATGATGCGCTGTTTGTAAGCACCCATGCATACCAAGTAATTAGTGACCTTCATGTCCAGGACTGCTGAGGCATAGAACTTTTTAGCCAGCACATTGATCTTCTTGCTTTCCTTATCCACTGGCGAGGCTGACATCTTCAGGGTGTATTGGAGCTAAGCCACTTCGACAGTGACAGAATTGGGCCTTGGGTGCTTGAAGAGCAACAAGAAGATGAAGGTGCAACCCTGTATAAGTTCTCGATCTTTCGAGATGTGGACAGGATAGTGGCTGGAGTGGCCCAGGAGCACTGCACGATGTTCTCTAAAAAAGGAAGGAACCCCAAGACAGGTGGAGTGGGGATCCTGCTGTGTATTCTCCTTTCTATCAAATCCAGAGCCATGTTGTCTCTCCTGACGACCTCAATCTCTAGCGCATTACCCATCCAGACAACTTGGCCCGCAAAGGACTTGACATCATCGGTAGGAGAGGCCAGGTGATGGTCAACCAGGAGAAGTGGAGTTTGACCCAGCTCGGCAGATGAAGAAAGCAAACGAGACGAGTAGGAGTGCTGGAACCAAGAAGAGTCTCAGGACAATGGAAAGATGGTCTGCAACCTCCAAGGTGAACCCTCAGGTGTTTTAGGCAGAAGCCTTTGTTGGAGAGACTGTAGATTGGAGGCATCAGTGGATCTTGGGAAGCAGCCCTGTGCACTTGGGCCTTTACAGTGACCCATTGTTGTAGGGGAGGTACAGTTATCTGACACCACAGTAGCTTGGGATCAACGGGCATTAAGTACCGAGTAGAACCCCAGTCATATATCATGTTGGGATAGGATTGGAGGAGGTCTTCCTCTTCTTCATGAGCCATGTTGTCAGCCTCGGTCCTGAGAGTGCCTTGATCCCTGTGAGTAAGACACTCAATGGCTCAGTCCTGAGCATGTTCAGTCTGAACAAAGGATGAGACCTGAGGGGTCATGACGGGGACTTCCTTTCTGAGTTCACCTTCAGATTCGGAATCAAAGACTAGCTTTGGTTCCTTCTCCACCACAGCCAGTATTTGAGAACCAGAAGGAACGGGCAAGCCAAGGCTGCAACTGCCAGAGGGGTCTTAAGCTTGGAAATGGGCTTTTCGGTTTCTTTCCATCTCAATCCATAACCCAGAGGGGAATGAGCCTTCTTGGGGGCTGTTTCAGTGGACCTACCCCACTCAGTAGAATGCCTCTTCTTGGAAGTCTTCTTGGCCCTATGTTCCTCTGGAGAGCAACCCCTCTACGATCTAGCCCCTCTCCTTTTCCTTGTCAGCCTCGCTCTGAGATTTGTATGTTTTCTTATGAAAGCCAGCCTTCTCTTTGTCAGCCAACGTATCTTCATCTGAAGCCAAAACACACCCATGAGCCAGATTTCAAGCAGGCCTCAAGGCTTGCTTGTAGAGAGCAGCCTTCAGTCTCTTGTCCCTGTTTTTTAAGGTTTGGGCAGTCATGGATCTGCAGAGGGGACAAGTGTGAGGATTGTGTTCCTTGCCCAGGCATAGCAGGCAAAAGGAATGTGGGTCTGAGCCTGGAATTTTACTCCCTCCCCCTTCACGCATTGTTTGAAGGAATGGGAAAACGTTTTCCAAAGCAGACTGAATTGAGTCTGAGAGCGAAGGAGAAGTCAAAACAGTCTGAGGTCAGGCAATCAGTGAACAGTGGTGAGGCGATAATCCAAAAGAGTTGGTCAAACAATCCGAGGTCAAAATCAGTCCATTATCAGAAATGCCTTTAGTGAAAGAGTGACTCCAACGGAGCGAAGTTCCTTCGAAGCTGCTAGCGCGGTGGACAAAAGGAACTGAGAAAGAGCAGGAATGCTAGGAGTTTTACAGAGATAGCTGGAGCTACCACCAAAAAGTTGCAAGCAAAGTTCTGCCTGGCTATTCCAGAAGTTTCCGAAGTTGCTGCACATGCACAGATATAATCCATTTGTGTGATTAGCAGAAACCACAAAGAAGAAATTACTTTACAAATTAATTTGTTCATCACGGTGCCTGTGACACTTTGAGCATCCCAAACACAATAACGACTATTATATGTTAGAGAAGGCACTTGTCACAAGGAAATTGGCATCTATCACATTCAAAAGTTATGACTACCAAAGGAACACAGCCCAAATATCCACAGAATTTCCATATGCCAGGAACTGCACTTCCTTATACCAAGAGGAAAATGGATGGATCATATTTTTGTTGTTCTGCTGATAAGAAGGACAAAAAACAAAAACAAAGAGGGATGAAAAATTAAGGCCAAAAAAGGAGATGAAAGGAATTAAGAAAAAAATACAGAGATGTAGGAGATTTTTCCAAAGGGCTTTTTCCGTCATCGCCCCCAAATTATGGAATGACCTGCCAGATGAGATCCGTCAGTTGACAGCTTTAAACAGTTTTTTAAAAGCTGTTAAGATGGCTCTCTTCCAGCAGGCCTTCCCTGATTAGTTACCCGGCCTCAGAAGTCCTTTTATCCCTCCTACATTTGGTTTAAATGCTGCCCCGCCTATTATTGTTTGTTTGATTATGGTTTGTTTTAATTATGTGTTTGAATCATTGTTTTAATGTAAAAATTGTTTAATTCTTTTTTAAGAGGTGGGGGGAGCGTGGGATTTGGATGGTATTTTAATATTGTATGTTTTTTTAATTTGTTGTGGGCCGCCTCGATTGCGTGACAGAGGGGCGGGATATAAATAAAATGTATTATTATTATTATTATTATTACAAAGGAGTAGGGGTGTTACTCCTTTGTCGTTACATGGGTGGAGTCTTTCTAGGGGGTACAGCATTTTATCAACAAGTGTTTTGTTGCTGGGAAAACCACTTTCCTTTTGCAGATATCTATGGCTATTTTTCAAGAGCTGTATGCTACTGGACAGGCACAGCCTTTGACACATCTCTAATGTGGAAAGTCACCAGCCCACTTCACACTAAATACCCATGCCGCTTTATTTTAACATCTGCTAAAAGCCAGCCCTCATAGCCATGCATACAAACATAAAACTAACCCTCCTAGCCAAAACACTTCTAGTAGTACTGCCATTCTTCTCCTAAACCCAATAAGGCTTTATCAGCAATACTATTTCTCCCATCCTTACATCTGATGGATGACTATGCCATTACAACTGTAAAGTAGACAGACAATAAATGAGGAAATGAGCCAAACAGTTTATTAAGAAAATATTAAAGCTGTTAGCAGTTGGACCATTTCGCTCAAGGAATAAACAAAGATGTTGTTGCTAGTCACAACTCCTTTGTAGAAGTACATAATATACCAAAAACATGTATTTTGTCATTTGCATACATTTTTAGAGATAAACTTAAAACAATTTGATTGCATACTTAACAACTTTAATGTGTTAAGTGACCAGCCAAGGGAATGAAGTGAAGGAGATAGTGAGAGATGAAGAAAAAGAATATGATCTGCACAGGACTAAAAGGGAAGCTTTGCATCTGAGTAATTATTTAAACTTGGGTATCCCACATTCAACAGCAATATTTTAGACTCTGGCTTGTTGGGTTATAGTGCTCTGAATCTGCCATATTTCCCTTTCACTGTTGTCAACTGTTTGTTAACCCATCCCAATTATAGCCTAGAAGTGATGAAGCTAACATGATGAAGAGAGTAGCTAGAGAAGTAGTGAAGATAACATGATAGAAGAGCAACAGTTGCTACTATCCACTTCTTCATAGGTTCCTTTTCAGTCCAGCAAGCAAACAGAAGCACAGCCAGTGTGAAATACAAGGATCCATAAAGGAAGAAGGGCACCACACTCAGCCCGAGGAACCCAAAACTCAGAACTAGCACTGACTTGACTGCGCTGAATCATTTCCATAAGCAGAGTTACATTTTCAGCTTTTATGGAACATGCCTCTGAATTATTTAAAGCAGCTAAAGTATACAGTGACATCTGTACAATTAAAAGTTACCAGTCCAGCCTCATACTTGCAATTATTACAAACATTTAATACAAGGTATTATGTAATATAAAATAACAACAATAATAAAAAGGACACAAACTGGCAGAATTGTTCACATATTTTAACTTGTTTGCCTCTGAGATCATTTATATAGCAAGGTCAGAATGTTACAGCATGCTGATTAAACTGCCCTGAAAGTAGTTTGTACATCAGTGACACACCATGATTGCCATCTTTGCAAGAAATCCCTGGTGAATTTGACTATGATCTCTTGTATCAAACCGTGCTAGCGCACACCATTGATTTCTTACAAAGTCAAAAAGCAATAAGATGAGTTAACCTGGCACTATTATCAAGCACTAACACTGCCATCAATGCATGCAGTGACTGTATTTAGTTCATTTTCCCCAAAGGAACAATAAAGAAATGACTAGTGACATTTCCTAGCCTCCTCCTCCTCAATTCTTTAAACAAGCTCAGAAAGTTACTAAGGTCTGGGTGTTGGCCACCCCTTGTCCACAATTTTAGGTGCTTGACAATAACTAGAAATAAAGGAGACTGTGGTAGAAAAGCTAAGGTTCCCACCCAACCACCCTTTTTGGCAAAGTACAAAGTGACAGATCACCATTTCTAGGGTCCAAAAGGCAGAAGGTTTTTTTTTTGGTGATTGTGTGAGTAACATCACATCCTCAACCACTCCATTTTGTGGCCCCATACCCTGCCCCAGAGCTTAAACAACTGTTAGGAGACTTAGGGCCTGAACAGATTGCCAGAAATAATCCAGCTTGAGACCACTTTAACTGCCTGGGCTCAGTGCTAGGGAATCATGAGAATTGTAGTTTTTTCTGAGACATTAAGATTAAGCCTTCTCTATCAGAGAGCTCTGGTGCCACAATAAACTACAGTTCCCATGATTCCCTAGCATTGAGCCAAGGCAGTTAAAGTGGACTCAAGCTGAATTATTTCTGGCAGTCTGTTCAGGCCCTTAGAGAAAAGAAAGACATATTGGAAGAACATCAGTCTTTATGGTGTGATGCCGTGTCCAGCTGGTTCTCAGCCATTACTTTGCCATGCCACCACCATACCACTACCAATAGTAGATTTTACATCGTTCTCCTGAAACTCTGGTGTTATGCTATACTATTATCTGAACAAAGGCCTGTAATCAGTACATGCCAAGAAACTGACAATCTGGCCCTTCCAGAATCGTGGAAGGCAGCAAGTTGGCCATTCTGGGAAGTAAGTAAAATCTTACTTACTAGTGCTGAAGCAGCATATTTTTGATAAGAGGAAGAAACTATGTAACATAACATTCCAAAAGGTAAACACATGGGAAATTCCTTATGTTACCTCAGACATTAATTATAAATGCTTCCTGAACTCTTCCCTGATCTTTTGTTAACCCACAGAACAGCAATGAGGAATATCCCATTCTCTAGATACTATTGACCTGCAATTTCCATTAATCCTAGCCAATTGAATCAGCCCTGGTGGCGCAGTGGTTAAATAAATGCCTGTACTGCAGCCACTCACTCATAGACCACAAGGTTGCGAGTTCAATACCAGCCAGGGCTGAGGCGCGACTCAGGCCTGCATCCTTCCGAGGTCGATAAAATGAGTACCCAGCTTATTGGGGGGCAATCAGCTCACAGGTGTAAACTGCTTAGACATCCCATAGTGCGATATGAAGCAGTATATAAATGAAGCTGCTTTTGCTTTATAAGGGCAATTGGGAGGAGACATGGGGGCTTTAGTTCCATAAAATCTGGAGAACCACACAAAGCCCTGGCAAAGTTTTACACTTCAGCAATGTACACATAGTAGTTTTGTTCCAGATTCCTAAACCAAATGAAGTGGAATAAATGGCTACAACACAGTGACACAATCCCATATATAGAATGTGATCCCCCAAAAGTATCATCTAGCAAAAGTATCATCTAGCATCTAGCACAGGGGTAGGCAACCTTTCCCCTTTAAGGGCCGAGGGACTTCAGTTCCCAGAATCCCAGGAGCTATTGGCCAACATGGGACTATTGGCCAACATGGCTGAGGCTTCTGGGAGCTGAAGTCCCTCGGCCCTTAAAGGGGAAAGGTTGCCTACCCCTGATCTAGCACCAAATCTAGCACCTACACTGAGGGGTTTTTTCAGCACTAGGTAAAGACTGTTGTTTTCTCCCAAACATTTCCATAACTGGTGGAAGCTATATTTCAGAGGAAGGAACTGGCAAAACCACCTCTGAGTATTCCTTGCCTAAGAAAACCCTATGGAATTCATGGAGTTGCCCTAACAGTCAACAGGCAACTTGAAGGCATGTGCGCACACCCATCCATGCTGTATAAAGTTTACAGGGAAGCAGAAAGAAAAGAGAAAAATCACCATACTATCTGTGGAATGGATTATACGTGATAGACTCTCTTTTAAAAATTCCAAGCCAATTATGTTTACCCCACCTTCTTCAGCATTACTAAGTAAATATTTTGTTGTTATGGGCCTTCAAGTTCGTTCTGACTTATGGCAACCCTATCATGGGGATTTCTTGGCAAAATTTGTTCCGAGGAGGTTTACTGCCCTCCTCTGAGGCTGAGAGCATGTGACTTAATTCAGTATTATTCCACTTAACATTTTTCATGGTCTAAATAATCATGTTTTTATTTGCCCACAAGTAAATGTCAAAACATTCCCAGCCTGAGGGGCAGGAGTGTAGTAATATCAGATCTCTCAAAATAATTGCTTGCATCTTCATAGTAACTTTCTAGGGAAAGCATGACATCATTTCAAGAAAATCATATGCTTTGGGGAAACTAGTTTTACAGTTCTGTGTAATTTTCCCTTTCAGTGTACATAAATACACAGATAGAACATAAATATATTTTAATTTTGATTAAAAGAGACATATAGAAAGCATTCTTATTCCAAGTCAATGACTGAAAACTCTTTCCCGATATGTTTTCTCTATATTTCTGAGTGTATGTTATTTGTTGACTTTGAGTTTTGTATACAACTGTGATATTTTGCTTTTGTACATTACTGAGACTGAAACACAGATGAGGAAGTTTTGATTAAACGGAGACAACATTTTTTGGGTTGTACCATCCTGTCTGTTTCTACCATTGTGGTTCTCTATTCATGAATATCCAGCAGTATATGAAGCGGCCTGTAAATGTTCTGGCATAACACACCACTTTTCAGAAGAATCTCGTGGACTCAGTCTCTGAATCTTAAGTAAGCTCTATGCTGCCTATAATAATTTTTTGCGGCAAGTTTCACTACTTTTTGTACATAAACTGTATGTTTGTAAGCAACTGTAATTGTGATTATAATAGGTTATGAATACAACAAAATGTCATGATTAGAGATATTGACATGAAATAACAGGCATGATTTCAATTTCATTAAATGTTAATTGTGTCTTATATTTATGTACATATACGTACTTCTCTGAGTTAATTCTATGATGTTTCAGACGCACTATTTTCTGGTAAGATTTCTAGTAAGTTCACACATGTCCTATTGTCTCATTCCAGGTCCAGTGGTCCATATAGCTCAGGAGTGTGAAAAATCTTTGGAGACTAGAGTCCAATTTTGCTTCTTCACCCACCATCCCCCACCCCACCCCCCAACCTGCCATAGATACAGAGACTCCTAAAATGCTATATTTTTGTTCTGCACAAAACTGGAAGTGAATGGAAGGTACAATAGGTTGCTTCAAGGTGCCTTGCTTTAGAGCAGTGCTGGTGCCTGAAAAGCCACCTCCAACCATTGTTGGCTTCTATTATAGCCACTATTTTGATTACTGTTGAAGTGAAGCTGGAGGGAGCATTCTTGCTGTTTCTGTGAGTCGTGTGATCCCCACCATTTGTTTTACGCCCATCCCTCCACATTTGTGGCTTTAACTTTTGCAGATTTGATTATTCACAAATTTTATTAATATGTACTCTCTAGGAATATCTAGGTCCTCCAGAGCAACTCTATGGTCAACTTTAACCAAAAGTCACACAAAAGTACCTAGAGATTCCTAGAGAGAACACTCCACTAGGCATTTGTAGCTCCTCCAGTGCAATTCTATGGCCAATGTCTGGCAGATGTTGACCACAGCGTTGCACTGGAGCACCTAGAGATTCCTAGAGAGGTGTCCTCTCGGGTAAAAACAGTGCTTTCGTTATTTGCAGTTTTTCCACATTCACCCTAACCCTAGTGAATGTGGAAGGACAAGTGTAGATGTAAACTGCTGCCCTAGGAGGCAGCTACTGTTTTGTAACCCCCTTTTGTTGTGGTTGTTTCCAAAGGGAGTATGGGAGGGACAGGGTCTTGTGATTCCCCTGTCTGAATCACTTGTTATTGTTCACACATTAACTGGCAAATCGTTCTCCATGTTTTCAGACAGTATGTTCTAGATTATGCAAGGCAAAGAAGGGTCTTCTTTATTGAAGCCATACACCCTACTACCAGTGGCTAAAAGAACAGGAAACTAGGATGGATGCAAGGAGAAAGGGTGCATTAGGCTATAGCATCAATAGTTGACGGCACTTTGTATTTTCTGCCAAGCTTAACACCAATGGTAAAAAATGCTGCACAACTCATGCCTTTCCAGCAATTCTTCATTATATCATATTAGATGCCAGCTTGACAGAGTTGTATTTATGCGCACACTGACATGACAGACAAACATTTTAATATAGCTAACAGCCTGATTGTAATGCATACCACAGTAAGACAAAAATCCTCGGCAGTCGATGCAAGTATGTTGGCTGCCAACTCAGAATATCACAATTCTAAAATTACCCTTCCCAATGGTTAAGTCTATTAATTTAGACAGCTCAGAAGTAAGGAAGAAAAAGGATATTCGTGGGCCCTATCAATGTATGTTACTGAGGCAAGCTGAGTAGAACACCCATGTTCAAGGCAATATGTCTGTCATTCAGGGCATTGGAAAAATTAGTAGTCATACTAGTCAGGAGACGTGGGAAGCTGTTGGCTAAAAAAAGTAACTTCTACATGCTCTGCTCTAATTGATATATGTGGAAGCAGAGAAGCAACAAGTTAGAATGGCTATAATTTTCTTTCTCAGCTTGTGTGTTTCAGAGGCACCCAGGTGGCTGGATATTGTCAGCATCTAGATGAACCTCAGTCTAATTCAGTGAAGACTCTTTTGATTTCATACTGCCACCGAGGGCAGGGATACTACCATGACAAGTAAGTTCAGATGATAATTTTATGTGAAATGCAGAAGCTATCCAATTGAATATCACCACAATGGGGAGATTACAGTGGACTCAGAGGGGGAAAAGCAAAACGGTTTATTTGTATGATACTTTTTCATGATAAAATCATGCTCAAGGCAGTTTCCTGTAACACTGGAGGGGGAGGGACACTTGCAATCACAAACTGCCAGAGAACCGTAAAAGTGAATATCCTGTAATTGTGAGAATAGTAAATGTAAACATCACCACCCCTTACCTCCTGGGACAAGAAGGGAATGACCTGGGCACAGATGGCATTCAGTCTCTTGACAATTTCTGCCTGCAGATGAGAGAAAGAAACGTTAGTGAGCAGCATTTTACAAACATTCCAAACTCATTTGAAAGGACAGTTTTGCAAGTTGGGTAGTTACACCCATGGCCAGTTTCAGATACCAGAGTAGTACCAGCAATTATTTCAGTCCATTCCACAGCAGTTATATGAAAGCCCACCCCAATGGAAAATGGAAATCTCCACTGATTCAGAGACACAACTCTGCCCCATTTGCACAGTGACAGAAATGTGTCCTAATGCTATAGATCTCAACCCAACAAATACATGGAGTGAAAGACAACTGTAGCTTTTCTCCTGAACCTTTATTTAATTTAATTTCTTTATTACGACCATTCGGTCAGCACAGTTTCTCCTGAACCTTTATGACTCCCCAAAGGCACCACGTAAGGGAAAGGATATAAAAAATGCATTTCTTCTGCTGTACTGTTTATGATTGGGTCATTCTGTCAATCCAAAAAAAAAGCATTAGCTGGCATCTCCCATGGTTTTCACTAACCCCGATCTCCACAATAATCATTCATACATTGGGCCATAATAAAATTCAGGTGGTACTGGCTTGTCTCATAGGGCACTCTTTGTTATTTTACTAAAAAGCTCAGTCATGATATAAATGTATAGCTTCTATTTATTTTTCCAGATTTGCCCTAGTGTGTTAGATATTATAGCTTTCATCCTGGAAAAAGGGGCCCATGGATTTTAGGAGAAAGGATCCTGAGGACAGTATGCTATGCTGCTTATCATTACTATAATCAAGGTTCACTGTCTGGGTGTCTTTTAATGGAAGTGAAGAGCCGCCCACCTGCAGTATGGGAACGCTAAATGGACTACTTTGAGAAATAATCCTGAGACTCCATCTCTACTTTTTATAAAGGATCCCAGTCTAAGGTTTTAGCAGGAAAGACAATCCAATCAATATGCCTCCTTATCTCAAGACAGATCATCAAGATATCACCTAGGCACCTATTTTGTAATCTCTCTGGGAGGCCCCACACTCCCAGGTCACACAGAACTTGATCAGAGAGAAAAACAAAAATGCAGGCATTGTAGGACTCACAGCTAGATGGCCTCTAGGCAGAAGGCACACTGTGAGCTCTCCTGATAGGGTGACAGGGACATCCAATGACCTCTTCCACCTTGGGACATGCTGACCTACAGGCTGCTGAGAACCTCAGAGGGTGATGCTTTCTAGTGGAAGGCAGAATTTCTAATATGTTGGTTCGGAAGTGAACCAGAAGTTGAGATTATTGTGCTATCTCTTCTCAAGTCCTGAACCAGGAACTTCTTCCTCCATCTCACCTAAAAAACTGGGTAAACTTCTGTTGGCAGGTCTTTTTGTGTCTGCTCCCCAAATTCCCTTGACTTTTTCCATTGTTATTATGTTTTGGGGTGAAGTCAAGGTCTAAGAAGAGATGTTTAATGCTCTCCATTCCAAATTCATTTTCTGAATTGCATTTTGCAGGGTTCTTGTGTCTCTAAAAACAGTTAAAACAGCTGCCCTTCATCATCTTTGTCTTCTAGCTTTAGACATATCAGTTTCTAAGGTGCTGGCAGCACCCATTCATGGTACTACAGCCAAAACCCATATTCAAGTCTGTTCCAACATTTGGTAAGGATCCCTAATCCAATTTCCCAAAGAATCAGCTTTCTGTTCCCTCTCCTTGTGTGGCCCACCTTGTATTATTGAACGTCAAGGTATCCCATTGTGCTTAGATCTCTTAATACCACCTTGCCATTTCCAAAATGCTTTCACCATTCTTTATAGTGAACCATAATGTCCATCTATGGTTCTTCGTCCTCCACCACTGTTTTCAGGGACAGCTGCCTTGAGCACAGTTTTTAATGGTAGGGTGTGATATGCATTAAATTAATAAACAGTCTGCCACTGGTCTGCTAAAGGGTGATGTATTAATCAGTCTTTCCCCCCCTCAGTAAATGTCTGCAATGAATTCAAGCCTCTGTACCTCAAGGGCCAGAATTCTTGAGAATCTCCCTGTTTTTGTCAAAAAAGACTCTTTATAACAAGTGTGTACACACACCCTAACTAAGGATCCCAGGATCCCAGATGGAATAGGTACACACGCACATATGGTAGTTTGCATGCACTAAGGCATTCAGTAACAGATATAGAGAACAATGTCTCTCACATAAGTTGAGAACTGGGCAAACCTTTAGATTTCTTGGAAGTTACAACTCTCCAATTGTGTGCATCTGTTCAACAGGAAATAAAATGTAAAGAACAACAGTGACAGACCCCCATCCAGCAATTAGGGAGTGAATAATGGTCAACAATAACCACTTGCTGCTCTGAGAGTTCCTTGCAACAGCAAGTGCTCAAGCTTCAATGCAGGACAGAGAATTTAATTTCCATCACTAAATCGGGCTATCTCAAAAAGCTTCAGGAGCCTTTTGTGACACAATAATGAGCCACAGCTGAAAACACACATACACACTCAACTGAGATTGGCAAACACTTTCCCCAGTTTCTGAACAAAGTTCCCCCTCCCCTGAAAAACAAGAAAAAAGACAACTTTATCATTCACACAGATGGGACTGTGTGTATATATATTCTCAATTTAAAAACAATGGGATAAAAATCCAGTGTGGATTACAGTATAGGTACATCTACTGAAATCAACAGGACCTGCATAAATTATGACTAAGAATTCCCAGGGTTTACTCTAGTTGGGAATAGCACTGGATCATGTCCAATAAAATACCAAAAATGTTGCAATCACATTAAGAGGTTTTTCTACACTGGTGAGCTTCTTATTTGGGGAAAAAATGTTGGCTCATTAAAGGTTTCCATCTAACTGTTCAATGAGCATCATTCATCAATACATATAGCATTTACATATATAAATTGTTTACTCTTTCATGTTCCTGTTAAATAATATTACTTCTCTCAAACAACTAAATTCCTGAATTCATTCTGGAGTTTGTTTATATGCTCACATATCCTAAGGTCACAAGTGCTGAACACCTTATGATATGTATAATACACATAAAGATATTAGAAGCTTCTACTTCACTCTATAATACTTAATTGCACAAATATAGTGGTAGCAGTAAGAACTTTGGCCAAAATGAACTGAGAATGCTGTAAACAAAGAAATGATGGGGTTAAGAACTGTGTGGAACATAAAACATATTGACCATGCACCAAAATACAACAAAATCCACAAAACAGTGATACCTTTATTGGCCAACAAAATGCAGAAAATATTTCATGCTAGCTTTTGAAGCTCCACTGGCTTTCTCATCAGGCCAAAGATGCTTTTTAAAAATCATACAGGAGACAAAAAGTGACAATGACAGGAGATGAAAAGTCACAGGCCTGCATTTTGTATCAGATGTTGTTTTTCTGTTGTAGTTCAGATGTTCCCGAGGGATTTCAATGCAGGCAAAGGTCATGTGGGAACCAAGGAACAAGGGCAATAAAAGACAGGCAATAAAATTTCAATCCCATTAGTAACAGAGCCCTTGATATCCAGGTTTCTGTCCCAAGTGAATCTAACTATCCTTTTCTTAGGCAAAAAACACTGAACTTCTCAAGAAGTCCCTGTACTGTTACATCTGGAAAAACATTTAGGTGTTGTATAGCTAAAACTTGCCAAACATAGTCCAAATAAAAAAGTTTTACTTTTGCCAGAAGTTAAAACCTCAAAGCGTTAAGTCACAGTCCATTGCTTCCTTTTGTTAAAGTTTCCCCTGATGCATCTAAATTCAATGTCTTCATATCCAGGAAACATATGGGTAGCCATGTTGGCTATACACCAAAATATAGCAAAATACAAAATCCACAAAAGAGTAGCCAACCAAAATGCAAAAAATACTTCATGCAAATTTTCAAAGTTCCATTGCCTTCTTCATCAGGCAAAAGATGTTTTAAAATCATGCAGGGGGGAGGGAAATGATGTTAGAGTCACAGGCCTCTTCTTCTTTTTTTTCTTTTTCTTTTTTTTTACCAGATGTTGTTTCTGTTGTAGTTCAATTCTGGAGGGATCTCAATTGCCAATGGGGGTGAAAATTAAAATTTGAACTGAGTACAATCCAATGGAGTATTTCCACTGAACCCCATCACTCCTGCCAACAGTCCCCTTCAATTCTGCAACCCAACAAATGAAGCCTACAAAACCTATCCAGAGGAACAGATTTTGGGTGCCACAGAACACCAAAATGGGAAGTAGAGGAAAAGAAAGCCCTGACGCTGGATATGGACATATACAATTGGATCATGGCCCAATAATTCACCATAGATGCACAATGTACATTCAGCTTCTTATTCTGTAATGTACCCTGCATGTCTCACATGAATAGAAGGTGCAAGACAGGCCATCTCTAAAAGGGGCATTTTAAAATTACATTCTACTTTTGGTCACTTTGCCATTACATTCAGTGACAAAATGCTCTTTCATGCAAAGTCATTACTTGAATGACAGATACACTCATACTTGTGTAATTTAGACTTTCTTCTTTCATCAGTAACCCTTTTGACCTTCTCGCTATGCAATCTTTTAAAAGGCAAAGCCTTCAAACCCTATCTATCCCATAAAAGACTAAAGAACTACCAATAAGAAATGAACATACCTGATGAGATCCTCATTAATGAAAAATTACATAGGCATAGAAAGATTGCTGAAAGCCAAGAAATGCCAAAGTTGCGTTTTTCATTAAGCTGTTACTCTCCCATGCATTGAGGGCTGCTTTATTTAGCAGCCTGTGTCTCTATCTAGCCTAGGATCAGTCCATTTAGCCATCTAACCCAGTGTAGCCTCCCCTGCGTACACTGACACTCCAGGGATTCAGAAAGAGATTTTTTCCTTTCACCAGGTCCCTGACCTTTTGACATGCCCAGCAATGAATGCTGTATCTTTTGCATGCAAAAGATGCATTCTTACCGCCACCGCCACCGCCACCACCAATATAGTTCCAGAGCTGGAAAAGTTTACTCTTTTGGACTGCTATTCATACTACATGAGAGATTTGGGGAACTTCTAAATTTGGTACACAGATAGGGTACAACATAGCACATCTGTACTTTTCTAGTTGGATGCACCAAACACACATGCTCAGCTACTCTCGCATGCACACATACATACAAATGTGAAGCAGGCTTATAAAGAATGACCACAGATTTTCCAATCCATGATCTAAAAAGGGACCTAAGCAGGTTGAGACATCCTGATGAAGAAACTGTCAACTTCTGTGAGATTTTTGCACAAAAGCAAAAAAGAACAGTAGTTTTTGATGAGCAAACTGATTAAATGTAGAAAAGAAGGAACACAGTCAGATGGATCCATAATTAGTTGGAACACTGTGCTCCAAGAGTCGTCACCAATGGTTGTGTTTCAAACTGGAAGGAGGCTTCTAGGAGAGTGTCTCAGGGTTGTGTCCTAGGGCCATTACTCTTCAACAGTTATAACAATAACTTAGATGACAGAGTGAAGGGAATCCCTTGATCAAGTTTGAAAATGACACAGAACTTGGAAGGCTGTGGCCAGCACACTGGAACATAGGAAGAGAATTCAAAAGGACCCAGATAAACTAGAAAATTGGAAATTAATAAAATGAAATACAACAAATACAAAATTATACATTTGGGACACAAAAACTAAATGCACAGGTATAGGATGAAGGATACATATCTCATCAGGACTATATGCAAAAAGGACCTTGGAATTATTGTTGATAGTAAGTTGAACATGAACCAGCAGCATGATGCTGCAGCAAAGAATGTGAATGCTATTTTAGCCTGCATTAATAGAAGCATCTTTTCTATGTTGACAATCTCATTATATTCTGCATTGGTCAGGTCTCATCACTGCATCAGCTCCGGGTGTCTTGTTTTGAGAAGAATATAGACAAGATGGAGCAAGTTCAGGGAAGGGCAACAAAGATGATAAGAAGTGTGGAGATTGGAGACTGACCATATAACGAAAAATGGAGAGAGCTGGGCATGTTCAGCTTGATGAAGGAGGAGGAAGAGGAGGTAACATGACTGCACTCTTTATATATTTCAAGGGCTGTCACAGGAAAAAAGGAGGCAAGGCTGTTCTCTGCTACCCCAGAAGGTAGGATCAGGTCTAATGGTTTTAAGTTACAAGAGAGTAGATTTTGATTGAACATTATTTTGCATGCACTGTTTTGCATACATTGGCTTTGAAGAGTTCATATGTGCTTCCTTGATGTGTGCTCCCATAAGATGGCTGAACAACATACATGCAAACTATAGAAATCACTTTTATGTCCACATAGCTGTGTGAGTCCAGCTCCTCATTCTAACTAGATACAGGCTCATTAGCATGGTTACAATAGGGAACATAGCTTGTTATGTGGCTTCAAGACAACTCCAACTTATGGCAACCCTATTACAGTCATCCCTCTGTTCTTGCAGACTTGAGATCCGTGGTTTTGAATATTCACAGAGGACTGTGCCCCATTCAATCCTATGGGGCTTGTATATAGGCAAGTCTCCGTTTCCGCATGGGGGAGTCTGGAAATGATCCCCCACGAAAACAGAGGACTGACTGCATAAGGTTTCCTTGGCAAAATTTACTCAGAGGTTTGCCACTGCATCCTCCTAAGCCTGAGACAGTGTGATTTGTCCAGGGTCACCCAGCAAGTTTCCATGGCAGAGTAGGTATTTGAGCCTGATCCTAGAGTCCTAATCCAGCACTCAAACCACTACACCATGCTGGCTCTCATTCAAACCAAGACTATTTCAGACACTAACCCAGACAGTGACATGAGTCATGTTAGCACTGGCATTTGACAACTGAACATAACTAAACAATCTGGACACTCAGCAGTGAGAACTAGTTAATTATCTGAAGATAAAACTATTCTGATTTCAGAGGAGTAGAAGATAAAATGTATTCTAGATGGCTCTGGTCCCTCACAAGTTCTTATTTTACCTTCACAACCACTCTGTGAAGTAGTTTAGGCTGAGGGACTTCCAAATGGGTCTCTCCAGTATTAAAGCTAGCACCATAACACACATAAGGAACCAGTCTTTAAAGAAAAAAAAAACTATTTGTTAACCATGGACAGACTAAAAACAATGTGTGTGTTGGTATTGTACATTTTTTTTTTATTTTGTCCCACCTATTCATATGGGCAGGTGATGTTCCTTAAACAGATCCTGTTTAATTTGAGCACTGTTCCCCAGTCAGTTAGAGCAAGAAAAGAAAAAAGATAGAGTGCCATTCAGCTGCAAATGAGCTTACTGTGCTTCATAGCATTTCTTTCATCTCTTGTTCATGTTTTGTTCTGACCAAGATTTGCATCTTGGCATTAGCAGCTACTTTTGTGTCTCTTAGCTGTGTGTTCTGTCCTCTGACTCACCTTAACAGACTGGGTGGAGTTCCCTTTCAGCCTCCCATTGCTTCCTGCCCCTTCTCAGTTTTTTATTGTATTCTTCTTTCACTTTTGAGTGTGTTAGTCACTATTTTGACCCCCAAATCTCCTTTTTGCTTTAAGTTATAACCTCTCTACTCCCTTTTCTTTTCTTTCTCTCTCTCTTAAGCAACACTAAATATCAGCTTTCCTTCCTGCTTCACTCTTCTTCTGAGCAATCATAATATCCACATTGCTCAATCTGATAATCAGGAGTTTTAATATTTTCTTGTTGCTCTATATTTTGTACTTTGCCTTTTCTACCTCTTCTACCTATACTTCTTGATTTCCCCCCCCCCTTGCTTGCCTCTTCATTCGACTAATTATCTTATTTCATTGTGTGATAATCACCTGCTTTCCTTCACATTTTTCTTGGACTCTGCTTCCTTTGTTATTGTTATGTTTTTTTGTTTTTTAATTGATTGTACTATTGTACATTTTGTACATTTTATCTTTGTACTCCCGCCTCGATCCATAGGGAGAGGTGGGAAATATAAATAATTTTATTATTATTATTATTATTATTATTATTATTATTATTATTATTATTTTACCCTCTAAATCAGGGGAGGAGAAAGCATGTCCCATTCAGGCTGTCTCTACAGCCCCTGATTCCCCTAGACCTCCTGCACTACCTTTTTTTTCTTGGCCAAAGTGGGGAAGGGCAAATGGATTCTTCTGGAAATCCTGAAATGTGGCAATAACTCCCACCCTGAACTAGACGAGACCTTAAAGAAAAAAACCAAGTTCTTAAAGTATAAAGATATACAACTGAGTACTAAAGAAAACTCTTCTTCAAAGTATTGCATCTCCCCATCTGTTTTGGATCCTTTGCTCCTTCTTTTCTGCCCCTGGGGGCAATTATAAACTTCAGCCTTTTGCTCATTTTTTCATGATGAATCAGTTGCTCTTTATTTTTCCACTTCTTTTAGTCAAACTTGCTTTCTTTGCTCCTTCTTTACAAATCTTATTATCCTCAATCTTTCTCCACTCTTTCCAGTTACCTGTTATAAACAATGTTCTTTTACCTCTATCTAAAAAATTTCTCTGTTGTTGAATGTATTCCCAGATTACCTATTTTCATTCTTCTCCATTTTCTTTGAATTTTTAAACTCCCATTGGTTTCTGTTATTTCATTTAAACTAAAACGTGCTTTAATTCTGCAAGGTATTTTTTTTTAAAAAAACTATTGTTGATTCTTTCCTATCTATGTTCACTTTCTCTTCCTTTGTTTTAAATCGCTTAAACGTGTTTTTATTCAACACTTGGATTTATATATAACTCTTTTCTCTTTACTAAACTAGTCTCATGACTATTATCCAACAGAAATGCTTTCCTTTCCTTAATTAATGTTCTTTAAACTAAGCAGCAACAGAGATATTCTGTTCTTAGTTCATATTTTATTTTGACATGGTCGATCATTTCTATGTCTCTCTCTGTTTGGGGTATGTATTAGTATTCGTCTTGTTGCTGTTGTTGTTGTTGTTGTTGTGTGTCTTCAAGTAATTTTTGACTTATGGTGACCCTAAGGCAAACCTATCAGGGTTTTCATGACATGTTTCTTCAGAAACCATTGCCATCTTCTGAGGCTGAGAGAGTGTTGCTTTCCCAGGGTCACCCAGTGTGTTTCATGGTTGAGCAAGGATTCAAACCCTAGTGTACAGTCGTACTCTGACGTTCAAACCACTATGCCACACTGGCTCATCTTACCAGTATTTTTATGGATTGGCTCCAGATTTAGTCATGCCTGAAGTAGATCCACTGAAATCAAGGAGATCTCAGTTAGTGTGAGGAGGGACTGTTGTTGTTGTGTGCCTTCAAGTCATTTCCAACATAAGGCAACCCTATCATGGGTGTTTTCTTTGCAAGATGTGTTTAGAGGAGGTTTGCCATTGCCTTCCCATGATTCTGAGAGCATATGACTTGCCCAAGGTCACCCAGTGGGTTTCATGGCTGAACTGGGAATCAAAGCCTGGTATCCAGCGTTGTAGTCCAATACCCAAACACTATGCCTTTTTCAAACTCTCCATGAGTATGAGTTTAGATATTCTTGTTATTCTTTGCTATCTCTGTTCCTTCTGTTCATTTGGTGACATTATTGTCTTTTCTTTTTCCTCATGATTTGGTGGCTTTTAAAAATCTATAGAATCACAGAATCATAGAGTTGGAAGAGACACAAGGGCCATCTTGTTCCCACCATATCCTTCTAATCTGTTTTACATTATGCCATCTGCTTCATTTTTCATTCATTTATGTTTCTCCATGGGGCAACTATTTCAGGTATTTCATTCAATGTAAAAATCAATATAAGGTTTAATGTAAAATTCAATACATCACACTAAGACTGCAATCCTCTATCCACTGACCAAAGAGTATTCAGAATCAGTAATTATTGCTGAACTCAGCAGGATCTTCTTTTGAGTTTTATGTACTAAGTTTTGCTGTTAATGAGGGGGGGGGCAATGTTATATTGTTGTATTAAAGCAAATCTGAAGCATGACTTGGTAATATTTATCTTCCTGGCATACTTCCAAAGAGGTTTAGAATTCTTCCAAATTCAAGAAATAAATTAATTACTGCCTTTTTTTGGCAAAACAAGATCCTTTACTAAGAATTTGAAACCATCCTGTCAGAGCACTAGCCTCAGAACTAACAACTTGAAAAACAGAAAGTTCTAAAAGGAGAAGGAGGCAGACAGGGAAAGTTCTCCAGGCCTAATCCAACTGGACTGTCCTCGCTCTTCACTGAGACATCTACCAGCTGTTGCGTGTGAGGGATCCTCATTGCTTGTTATATTGATGACCTTTACAGCTTCCTCTTTTAAAAGGTGTGTTTTGATGTTACTCCTAAGCTATCTTAGAAGGATCTGTGTACTGAGAAGGAGGATATAAATAATGGTAACAAACAAAATCCTACTTGATGACAACCAGAGCAGTGAAAATATTTACACAGTTTTAATTACAGCAATCAGTGCCACTCCCAAACTATCATGATTCCAGTCTGGAAAATCAGGTTTTGTGCACTTGTTAAAAGTATGCATTTTGCAAAGATAAAAAGCCTGATGGAAATATACCAAAGAAGAAAATAAGAAGTTATGGTCTTCTTCCTGGAAAGCACCAAGATATGTTTTCCCTTGAGCTAGAAGGAAGCTGTGTGTTTTGAAATCCACAGACACCTAGACAATTTCAACAGGAAAGAAGAAACCCTTAAAGTAAATAATAATAATAATAACAACAACAACAACAACAACAACAACAACAACAACAACATTTATCCAGCCCCTCTGCGGGATAAACACACACACACCCAACTCACTTCCATGTCAACATTCTCTGAAGATGCCAGCCAAAGATGCTGGCAAAATGCCAATCTTCTAGAACAGGGGTCCTCAAACTTTTTAAACAGGGGGCCAGTGGTGGCAAAAACGCCCGGCAGGCCGGATGAATGTCCTCGGCAGGCCACATACGGCCCACAGGCAGTAGTTTGAGGACCCGTTCTAGAACATGGCCACAAAGCCCCCCCCCCAAAAAAGACAAAAAAACAGGCAGGGCATGTTGAGATAATGATAAGTTTATAATTATTATTTCAACATGTTCTCCCTGCTTTCCTACAAGTTTTCTTTTTGATCAAATTAATATTTTTAATTTCTGCTTTAGCTACACAAAAATCCTTTCAAAAATGAAGGTAGCTAGCACAATGTCTCATAATTCTGAACACTAACTTTAAAGCTTTGGACCACTGGTGAAAGATGACCGCAACATTAAAAGTAGTTAAGATTTCTATGAAGTCCAGATTGCTTCATTGACCTTTCAAAAAAAAAAGTTCATCAGTGTTTCAAAGGCCAACCAAGTACTCAAGTCTTGACTGTAAACAATAATCAGTTGTACTATCTGGGGGAAAAGATAATAAAGCAGATATACCGTCTTTACAGAAGAGCTACCGTATTTTCCGGCGTATAAGACGACCGGGCGTATAAGACGA
>CM034703.1:85569072-85580945 GCA_020142125.1 Phrynosoma platyrhinos
GATTAGACTAATCTGAAGAGGAAACAAACTCTTCTCATGTTTCTACTATAAAATTTATATTTACTAAGACGTCAAAGAAAAGAAATTGAGATAGTTCATTCTTAGAAGATAAATGTGTTGGGGCTTGACCAGTAGTAGTGTGGGGAACCACCTGAGAATCTCAATGATCCAGATATTAAGAAATGAAAAGGAATGCAAAGATGAGGCAACGTAGCAGGTTAAGGCTAGAATGAGCAACATGCTTCAAGATGCTGACCACAACAACCAGGTATGAATAGCCCCATTTTATCTCGGAGCATTTTATTATGTATAGATCCCATTTATAGAAAGAAAATGGTACCTGTATACCTAGAATATCCTTCTTAGTGACAGACATTAAAGGCAACATATTAATTTGTTCCCTACATCCATGATGGCAACAAAAATAAAGTGGTTTTGGAAGAAGATACACTTACTGTGATTGTACAAGCAAAAATGACAGCTGCTTCTCCAGATGAGCAATCAAGATTACTCCTCATAAAGCCAGGGTGTGCTTTCACATATGAGTTATGTGAGCAGTTCTACAAGGCTAGAGAGGGTGGCAGAAGTAGTAGTGACAAGAAAATGAGACTGCCAACTTCAAACCAACTATTCCTAGCTTGGGTGGAAGAGCCAAGAAAGACAGTTTGGGATGGGTAGCTTGGACAATTATCTCTTTGTGCCATGGATTAGGTGACTGTCCAAGACAGTCCTTCAAAATTAGTTTGCCTCTGTGACCACCACCCCTCCCAACCCTAAAACCAACTATTCAAGGCACTGGCAAGTTAGAATCAACAGGCTCTTTTCCCCATCAGATTTCTCAGCAACAGTTTCTTCTTTTCCTTCTTTTTGGGAGCAGCAACTTTTTCTTTTCCACACTGGAGCCTTCACTTTCACCACTACTGTAACTATGGGCCTAAGCAGACAGCCAGAAATAGTGCACATTAAATTGAGGCACTGCCCTGGCTCAGTGCTAGGGAATCATGGGAACTGTAATTTATTGTTGCACCAGAGCTCTCTCACAGAGAAGGCTCAATGTCCCAGAAAAAAATACAGTTCCCATGACTCCCTAGCACTGAGCCAGGGCAGTGCTTCAATTTAATGTGCACTATTTCTGGCAGTCTGCTTAGGTCTTATGAGAACAGAACCAGTAGCATTCTGGCCAAGTCTAATTTGTGACACAATAAGCTTAGTTGCTCCTTGCTAGTAGAGTAAGCACACTGTCATAAAAGTTTAGGTTATAAACATTAGAAGATTACATATAAACATGAAAACCTATATATTCAAAATAAACAATCATGCAAATCTTAGATATGAAGAGTGGACAGTTAAATGTAGACAGAAGCCCTATACAATGCCGAATGTTAGAAAATGAAACAGCAGCCAAGGTTTATTTTATTTTGAAATTCTTGTGATTATACAGGGTGACTGACTCAATGTTTTTACAATACTTGAGGTTGGCCACCCAGAAGCTTGTCTAAATCCTTCCCTCAAAGCCAAAGATTTATCTTAACCATCAAATAAAAGTTTATTGCAAATAAGAAGGTTGTTCTATGCGCTCACCCAAAACTTGCTGTAACCTGCCACCTGCTAAACTGGATAATTACAAGAGGAGGAGATCTGTACAAAAGGAAAATTCTCCCCTTCCTTTAAAAAAATAAAAAGGGAGCCTCACCCAAAGGCAAAAGAAAAGTACAGCCCTGAAACTGAAGCGCTGAGATACTCTGGCAAGTCTGTTCCATAAAAAAGTGCACCAAGGAGGATTGTTTCTCTGGGCACTGGAGACACTGTCATTCTGTACAATCTTCACAAAGGTATTATTAGTGGTATACAAATTATTCCTGGTTACAGGCCTGTTGAAACAATTCTCTAATCATTTGTCCCCTCACAGAGGATGACAGAATCACAACACATCTACAATTGGGTGGTGGGAATGCTTGGCTGTACAATAATTACATGTAAGGGTAATTTGAGTTGCAACACGTCTTTGACTCTCAGGCTAAAATCACAAATAAGTCTCTCTCTTTTTTAAATGCCAAAGGTATGCTACGTGGTTACCCAATGCAGTCAGTGGCAAAACTCCAACAACTTTTACTGACTCAGAACAAAGGTCTTAAATCTATTTGTATGCCAAGACAGGAAGGACAAATGTATCCAGATAAAAAGGAGAATGAAAGGGAAGCAATACACAGTGATGAAGGCAACTCTCAAAGTATTACGGGATTTTATTAACAGAACTTATTAAAATACTGATATGCAAGAACAGAGTCATCTAAGACAGATGTTCAGGCCCAGTGGTATAACCATAGGGCAGGATACAAAGTGGGTTTCAGGACAGAATACCAGTAGTGGTTGGCAATACAAGTCATCTTTCCTTTGGTGATGCACACAGAGACAAAAAGTGAAGGGGGGGGGGGCAAGAGGCCTTTGTCCCTTGATTTTCTGGCAACTGGTGTACAAGAAAAAATAATCACTGTAGTTAGTTTGTCTGAGTTGTCTGCCAGCCTCTACCAAGCAGTGGCAACTGTTGGCTTTCATATAAATGGGCAACAAACATGTTGTGTTTTAGTCCAAATTTTCAAAGAGCTATCCGAATCCCTGAATGTATCGTGAGGATACGTTTTAGCATCCTGGATGGCACCTTCAGAATTTAGGCTAAAATCCAGAGCAGATTCACCACCCCACTCATAAGAACTCAGTTTAACTTTTTGAAAACCTGTCTACCTCTAGCAGCAATCTCCTTACTCACTGGGTGTCTGTGTGTTGAAGTCAAAACAAAACTTTTAAAGCACCAAGTGGGCCACAAATAAGACACCAATAAATTGAGCATATGAGAAAGCTGTATGTATTCCTCCCTATGGTAATTTTTGGTTTACCTCCCTAACTAGATGGATTTGTCAGAGCCACATTTCTATTTTATTTATTTTTTTAAAAAAAAAAGTTATCTGTTCCAACTACTTTAGGCTAGAAATTAAAACTCTATCAGAGCTTGGCAACTTAATTTTTTTTAAGTAATTATTTTCTGTTCCCAAAGATGGAACATGGTGGAAGTGATGGAACATTTGCATCCCCTCTATCTGCTCTGGAGGTTTAGGGCCTTTACAGACTGCCAGAAATAATGCAGCTTGAGTCCACTCTAACTGCCCTGGCTCAGTGCTAGAGAACCATGGGAACTGTAGTTTTTTTTCTGAGACATTGAGCCTTTTCTGTCAGAGAGCTCTGGTAACAAAATAAACTACAGTTCCAATGATTCCCTAGTACTGAGCCAGTATTTCTGGCAGTCTGTAAAGGCCCTTAGATAATGTCTAGAGTGAAGTTGTGGGTGAAGCAGAAGGGTGAGGTGGGGAGAGAGAATAGGAACCCAACTTGCTAGTGGTGTCTGGTTGCTCCATGGAGAGGGAAATCTCCCACTACTAGAACCGCTAACAATTTCTTCCAACACTGTATGTATCCAAACTGGAGCTTGGGCACAGCTGCAAAACTCCCTCTACACATACACACAAATAAATCAGCCTCTGCTAATAGTTACTATTTTAAAAAAAAAAAAAAAAGCACTTTTATTTAATTCATTAATTAATATCCTGTCCTTCTCCCAACACAGGGCCCAAGATGATTTACAACATGATTTAAAACATTTTTACAGTGCAGTACATTTTTTAAAAAGCCACCTAATAAAGCGCTTTTTAAAAACATCAAAATAAATTACCATATTAATAAAATCAGTACTTTAAAATGTTGTAAAATCATTTCAAAACATGACAGTAATAATAAAAATGAAGCACACAGACTCCTTTAAAAGAGCTTTCTGCATGGCCAGTCACCAAAAATCTATTCAAATAGAAACAAAGGTCTTTGACCTGACCACAGAAGAACAACAGATACAAGTGGGTCAAACAGACCGGCAGTGTGGAGCTTCCTCTGGCCGCTCCAGCCTTAGTCGTTTCCCATTCAGCATGAGAACACGGTGACCAGACGCTGTGGTCCCACGGCTGGCTGCCACCACAGTCTGCAATGGACCACTGGCATGGGATGCTTTTTTTGTGCTCCTTTTGTGGCTAGGTTTGGGCCACCTTAGATAGCCATGGCACAGCTTCAACGCCCAATCCAGGGCATCCATTATCTGAACACCATGCACCCAGATCAGCCTGAAGGCCGTCTGTTTCGGGACAAAGACAACCTTGTTTCCCATGGGAAAGAATACTAAAATCTGGGAGCAGCCACTAAGAAGGCTCACTACCATGCCCTCACCAAAAATACCTGTAAGAGTGGTGAGATAGGAGAGAAAGCCTTTCTCCAAGGATCTTAAAATGTCAAGTAAGCTTATATTTTAATATATGGTCTTTAAAAAAGCCTGGATCTAAGCCATGTAAGTCTTTGACTTATAAGTCTTTCCAAAATAAGTACAGTAGTTGTTTTTTAGTTTCTTTATGCAAACAGAGAGAGAGAGAGAGAGAGACAAATAGTACAAGCTGTTGGCCTGTGGTACAAAGCACATTCTCTTCCCTTCCACACTGTCATTGCCTCAATACTCACACCACATTTCCGCACTACTACCCTCTTATAGTGCTGCTATTCCATTATTACTGCCCAGTCTGCCTCCTGTTGCATTCTGAGATTTGTAGTTCAGTGAGGCCTAAGAGATCCCTAGCTGAGAATTCTAAATGCCCCCCCTAAACTGCAAATCCCAGAATGCAACAGGAGGCAGCCAGAGCAGTAAAAGTGGAATGGCAGTACTGTAAGAGTGTAGTGCGGAAATGTGGACAGTAGAGCACAGGATCACAGCACAAGCCAGCACTCGAGCCACGCAATTTTTCTCACTCGCCATTTAATGATGCCACCTCCTTGTAACTATAAAAGCAACCAAGAGTACTGCATTATTGCTGTATCACAAAAGGGATGGTAGTATCCATTATTAAATTGCTATCATAATGCAACTTTGTTAAGCTTTAGCTATTGCAAAGACTTATTCACCAGTAACTAGCTTGTTGTAACTGCTTATTTCCAAGCTTTGACATCCCTGTTCACTGACAGTTACTAAAAAGTTTACCATATCAACTGATTAATTCCCCCCACTTGCCCTCAAACAACTGCAAACTCCATCATGCAGAAAAAAGGTGGGGAAACTCTTTCAGATTTAATTTCAGAGATATTCTTACAGGCTGCACTCCTTGCTTTTGGCAGGGCCAAAGGCAAAATAGTCATATAAAAATACCAGCATATTTTAGCTTCAAGCTTTTACAGCCGGAAACTAAGCCTCAGGAGAGGTGTTTCAATCTTTTAAAACAGGCAAAGACATAAGCTTGGGAAAAACCCAAAGACAGTTATCTAGAAGGAAGAAGATGAGGCTGCTTGGGGACTGGATTGCCACCCCAGGAAGGATAGATTTGACCAGAGGGCCTGAGGTTTCTGGTTTCTGATGTAGGGATTTAAAACATGGTAGAAGGTAATGAGGGCTTTTTCCTATGCTGCTCCTCTGACAATAAGGAGGAATATCTATTGTAGAATAAAGTGCTCTATTATGTGCATGGATAAGTTGTGATCTTTCACAGAATAAAGCAATGAACTCTATTTCCATGGAACTCTTGAAAATGGATGGTTCTTCTTAACTGAAAGTAAGCATCCAACATAATTTCACCTAATTTATTCTGAAACACATATTAGAGAGTATTTCTCTATCACAAGATAGAGTACACAAGAATTTTTTTAAAAAATACAACAGTGGGAGAGAGCCACAACTCCTTACACAAACTAACTTGCAAACTTGCCCTTTTAAAAACAACTTTTCATCTTGCCAAACATTTAACGGAGATACTTTTGCTCAAGATGCTCTTTTTCTTCATTCAGCTGTTTTGCCAATCGAGTTTTTATGATCTTCCTAATTGGCAGCAGGAAACAGAGAAAGAAGCAGAAGGGAGGGAGGGGAGGGAGGAAGAGGCAGGATTTCACAAAATTAAGTAGCCAATTCTTCACTTTGAAAGCTAAAGTTGCCTCGGAAACAGGGCTGCTTCCACGGTCATCTAATTTTGCTTCTTTTGTCCCATGGGGCCATGCTTTAGAGAGGCATTTATTTACAGGGCTTTCCAGTGGGCTTCAGTTATCGGCCAATAATACTGTGGACACACACTTCTAATGGCCTCTGTTTTTGAAACCGAGTCTAATCTAATGGCACAGAGCCCAAACTCCTTTTTCCAGCATAGCCATTAAAGGATGTAGGTTATTGCTGTTGTCACCATTGATATTTGTCATTGTAATGTAATTAGGCCCCTAAAATGATGCATTACAGCCCTTGGCACAGCTTCTATTAAAATCTTTTCTTCTGCTCACTGAACTGCGACCTGCTTTCTGATGAACAACAGACAGACAGCTTTAGGGTGAGGAGCAGATTCATCAAAGAAGTATTTTCAGCACTGGAAAAAAAGGAAAGGGGGGGGGAGAAAAGGCAACCTATGAAGAAAAGCACAAGGGGGAGAGAGAGTCATACAGCACATTTGAATTTCATCTGACCACTTGAAATTCTGATTGCATCTGATGAATCTTGCTTAGACAATATATTCCCAGCCTGCGAATCACATGGTTAATCAGGGTTCTAATCTGCTATCCATCAGCCTATGCCAGCAATGTAACTTCCAATCAAATTTATAGGTTATGTGGGTCATGCATCCCTGAGCAACTACATTCACAGATCTCCCATTTAAAAAACAGGCCTGGCTTCTGAAATGCTGATGTTAGGGTGTCTGGATGTTAGAAGACTATTCAGAGCTTTATGAAAGCTTCTGATAAACAGCTGCTAAATTATTGCCTGTGGATGTGGGCAGAATGTTCCGAAAGAGCATTAACAGCCCAATAAAAGGGTGATTGTTCATGCCAAACCCTAAAAAGGATAGCCTGTTCTGCTGTACTTTGTCAAAAACATTAACAAACACTGACATGCCTCCTGCTTCTTCCCTTAACTCTTACAATACATTTTCCTTCTCGTTTAAAACAAAACAAAGCAGACTAGTGATGACCCAGAAAAGACAGTCTGTTTCAGATTCTTACAATGATAGTTCATAAGCAGTTTAAGTAATTTGAAACACAGTCCACATTTACTATATTATTCTTTTTAACAAGGTATTAAACTAAGACACATGCATACAACAACTACACAATACTGTTCTCTAAAATTATAGTAAAAATATTTAAGTATACATGTACAATATGTATATATTTGTGTATAATACTTCTGTACTAAATTTCAGTTTCTTTCCCTCATCCCAGATGGTTATAAGCCATCAGGTATTAATCATCATCCAATGATTTTATTCAGAAATTTTAAGTCACTGTAGGTTTTTAACATAATAACTTGAGAGAAATCCCACATAACTCTAACCACATACTATTTTAGTACTGTATTTGGGGCTATTTTCTATCCACTGGGGGCTTTTATTAGACCAAGATTTGTTTGTCAACAAAAGCTTTTGGGAGGTCAGCTATTGGAAATCAAAGCCCAACCCCCACTAGGACCCTAGTAGATCACGACAGGTAAAATTAGTATCACTTTTCCTCGTGCATCTTTAATTCATTCGTCCTCTCTAATATCTTTCCTAATCCTTTTCAGTATAATTCATGATTGGTTTATAAGTGGAACTAGAGGTTAATAAGGTTAATTTTTAAATTTTCTGACTGCCAATTTATTTATTATAGAGCTTTTAAAATACTATGACCAAATGTATAAGAGTACCCTTTGCAAACTTGCCACTCTCAAAATTTACTAAACTACAACTCCCACAATTGCCCAGACAGCTGGCTGAGCTATAAGAATTGTTGTCCAAACATACCTGTAGGATATCAGACTGGAAAAGGCTGTCATACAGTAAGCTATCTCTGATCAAACCAATATAGAATTCGTGCCAATTCATACCATTCTTAGACCTCAAATAATTTTTAAGCATACTGAATAGAAGCAATGGACAAAACACATACAAGCTGATGAAAATAGTTACCAACTATAACTAGAAATCTGAAGTGACAAAATAGTTACCAATTATACCTAGAAATCTGAAGTGACAAAAGATGGCAGATTTTAAGTTAAAATATTGCCTTGGTGTTTTTAAAGTGCAATTCAATAATTGCAAATAAGTTATCTGGAATGCAGAACTCTGTTCACAATAAAGCAATGTTTATTAAGCATTTCTTTATAGTTGGGATTCCAACTGAGTTGCCTTCTAAGTCTTTATATATGATTTGAATGTCAATGCACCTTCGTTGCCACATACAATTCAAATGTCAATGTAGACAAGTCCCATGTGAAGGACTTGCAGAATATTTTATATGGCAATCTCTGTAGGACACTATAAGAAAAGTATCATTTTTAGTTGGAATTCAACAAAAACATCATGGCACACCTGATGGCCATAACATCTTTTCACATACTTATGATGAGGTTAGAGAGTCAACAAGTCTTTATATTGCTTGGGATTCTTCTTGCATCTCTAACCTGTTCATGTGCCAATATATACATACAGAAATACTGCAGAATCATTTCATATTCTGGTTTAGGGGTATTCTCTAAATGCTTCTCAGAAAGAAGACATACAGTAATCTTGTTTCAATTCCAAAGGCAGGGATACCTTTGAAAAATCAGAATAGTCTCACATCCAATTCTTCCTTCACCTATTCTATTTGCTTTTGTAGAGGGAATCTACAATTTATATGCATGAAATATAAATTGGAAAAAATGAAAGAAAACATTGAAGTCTAAATTGTGAAAATATATCTTTGCAGGATGCCATTCATACAAGGTGGAAATTAGCTTGAAAGCTATTCTAATTTGTTCTTTTTTACAAGCATTGACAAAGGAAGTATATACATGAAACTATACTTATCTCTGTAAACTCAGGTCTACAGCATACAATCAATGATACCCATTCTGTTATCCTGCACCAAACAACAGAACTAGCAGGAGTCTCTACTCTCCCCATGGCTTCTCCCTGTTCAGTTTCAAAGGCAGCTAAGGCAAATTAATCCCTTAATTGTTAACAACAGGATGGTTCAGACGATACCCCACTCCCCAATGTGGTCAAGAAACAAGTAACACTGACTCTACAGGCAGTGCCTGTTCCTGCCTCCTCCAAAAGCCACACTACCTGCTGTCAAAGGATTCAGTAAACATACGAATGAGATCTGCATACATACAGATATATATATAAATACAGATCATCTGCATGAGGGCAAATTCTGTCCCCACAACTCTCCCGTTCTTGGATTATTAGGAATGCAAAGCCCATTCTCCTATATGCATTATAAAAATGGACAGGAGGCAGATGTGTCTCCTGGTTACAGCAACAACAGATCTATGGGGCCCTCTGCCCCCCCCCCCCCATTCTTGGAAAACTGTAGTTAAAAGGTCATCAGGGAGAGAAAACAGATACCAGAAGCCTCAGCCATGTTGGCCAATAGTCCCATGTTGGCCAATAGCTCCTGGGATTCTGGGAGCTGAAGTCCCTTGGCCCTTAAAGGAGAAAGGTTGCCTACCCCTGATGTAAAGGTTAACAAGTTGGGGTAGATTATATAAAATCACACTGTTCTCTTTTGTAGTAGAGGACAAAGTCCTTATAATTATTTGCTCAGGGCAAATAGGGGCACATATTGAGACAGATGGTGATGGAGAATGTTCACATCCACTCATTTTTTCAGCCCAACATGGAAAGGAATAAGCCCCACAACAGTGACCTGCAAAAGGGATATATATGAATCCTACCTTCGCAAGTTATATGTCAATTGCAACTCCTCTGCCACCAAATTTTAAAACAAATTATGCCCATTCTAAGAATGGTGAACACTTCCTTCCTTTCCTAACCACTGTAGCCTAAAAAGCAGTGATATCTATCGCACCAACCCCCTTTCGCACACCAGTGAGGCACAAATTGTTTCTGATTATGTTTACAATTTTCTTTCTGCTATTCCGCCAACATCTATAACTATTCAGGCTAAGATATAAAAACAGATAGGGTGGTGTGTAGGGGGGAGTATTTGTTGCAAATGGGTGGCAGGGTGCAAGAAAGAAACATGAACACGTTGGTCAGACTTGTGAAACCTAGCCACAAAGCATCAGGTGACAAAAAAGCAAGAAGAAATCTAACACAGACTGACAAAACCACATCTTTGCTTGATGTTTTTAACTACTGCTGTGGTTTTTGCCACTGCAAAAATGATGAAGATAGCAGGGTGCATGAGGCTTGCTATCTCATATTTATTTAGTATGGTGTATAACACTGTCATTTTCAGAACTTGCTTCCATGTCACCTTGTGGTGGTATTTGATCATCTGTCTGCTAAGTGAACCAAAGAGCAGCCTTATGGAGATTTTGTGTAGTCTTCGGGTTGTTTTTTTTTTTTCCTGTTTAATTATTTAATTTTCCCCCCATTCATTTTAGTGTTTTAAGATGTAGTATATCATCTTGGTTATTTTATTAAAAGGCATATAAAATATAAACACTGATGAATAAATATCACCCTTTAAATAAAATTTTATTTTATTTTATTAAAATATTTAAATCACATTCTACCTCATAAAACCCCAAGGCAGTATACAATAAAATAAGTTTAACCCACTGAAAACAGTAAAAAATATACTAAAACATATGAACAATGTGACAAGTTAAAACAAGACAATCTAAAACCAGTTAAACAGTGTTTCCTAAAAAAAAAATGTCTCACCTCCTCAGCTGTTTTGACACAAAGGATAAGACAGGTAGGTGTCCAATGCACCAGTTTATCCTATTTTGTGAAATCAGTTTCAGTTCAACCTGATGACATGGACAAGATGGTAGCAGCAGCAACCAACCATGCTAGTTATAGCCTGATTTAACTTGTTAGAACTAGATCTAGGAAATTTTTACTTTTTTATACTACCAGATTACCCCAAAGAGAATGCTTAATGAATCCTCCTGTCACATACCCAGTTTGGTAGGGACTGTCCTGACTAATTGTCTGCCACCTCATTTTTTTCAGCTATTTTAAAATGTTTTCAAAAACCATAAACTAACTTTAAAATGTCACCGTTTTTCTCTCCCCTTCAAACTTTTCCCGTTTACCCTAAGCTTACTTCCCATTGCTGCAAAATTAGCTCAAAGTGCAAAAGTAGCTTGTACTCAATTAACTCAGCAAAGGGGGAGAGGAAAAGAAGATGTGTAATCTTACTCTTCCCTGTAGGTTCAGGCAAAAGTAAACTGCTGCTTGGTTTTTGCCCTAGTTAATTTTTGCCATCGTGACATTTTGATGTTGCTTGCTCACAGCTTGCTCATCTGTGAAATGTTGCTATGACACACATAACTTCTGCCCTGAAAGTAATGCATAGCAATGGTTGACAATTAGCTATGGTGCCATGTTGAAAGCGTTGCCCCTGCCTTATAAGAATCTAAACAGCTCAGGGGCAGATTATTCGAGCTATATTTTCTCCTGTACAGATTATCTCTCTCTGAAGAGGATGACTTGTTTACTATGCTGCAACAAAGCAAGGTTCATTTCACTGCAGTACAAGAGGGAAGTCTCCAACGTGGCCCTCGCCATGTAGAATGATCTCTCCATTGAAATGTGGCTATCAGTGAGCCACCAGCTGAAGATTCGTTTCTTTAACCAGGCACTTTCCTGATTTTGTCAGCCCTGACAATGCCCCTGGTGATTGTAATGTACGTTACTGTTTTCCTGAGAGCCAGTGTGGCATAGTGGTTTGAGTGTTGGACTATGACTCTGGAGACCAGGGTTCAATTCCCAACTTGGCCAAGAAACTTATTGGGTACTTAAGATAATTTATCCATTATTGCTAACTCTTTTAATTTTCCATACCAAACATATATACCATATTTTCCGGTGTAT
>CM034703.1:85581045-85595267 GCA_020142125.1 Phrynosoma platyrhinos
GATTTTCCAGGGCTAAAAAGTAGTCTTATATGCCAGAAAATAAGGTACTCGGTATTTTTTCTGATTTCCAAAACCATGCATAGGTAATTCTTGCTGCTGTTACCATATATAGCACTAGGCATTTTTCATCCTGAATTAATTTGCTCTTAAATACTGTTTGGATATTTAATAAGAATAACTCTTGTTTAAAAGGTATTGGTTTCTTCAACATTTTACCCATCATATTATGAGTTTTTTCCAATAACTTCTGGTTTTATTACATTGCCATCACATATGGTACAGTGTTCCCAATTTAGTCTTACACTTCCAACAAGATTTGTTCCTTTTATTCTGCATTTTGGCTAATCTAGATGGGGACAAATACCATCTGTAAAAAAATTTATAGTAATTTTCTTTCAGAGTATTACACTTTATAAATTTTGAAGTGTTGTTCCACGAGTTTTCCCAATTCTATAAAGGTATTACGTTTCCTATATTTTGTGCCCATTTAGTCATGTTCAATTCCTAACTTGGCCAAGAAACTTATTGAATGACCTTGGGCAAGTCACATACTCTCAGCCTCAGGGGAAGGCAATGGCAAACCTCCTCTGAACAAATCTTACCAAGAAAACCTCACTATAGGGCTGCCTTAGGCTCACCATAGGTTGCAAGGGATACAATACACACACAAACAACATGTTCAGAGAACTTTTGAAAAATCAAAATATTACTTGAACAAATGAACTCTACCAAGCTGTTTATGCAATTTCTTTGATGATACCCACCCACTCATTTGCATAGTTTGGGGATAGGGGAAGTGTTACCTTAAGTCAGAAATTACTTGAAAGAACGCAACACAAATACACACTGGTTTCCTAGTGTTCCACTATTCTAGCAATTGCTTTTGTTGCATTTTGTTGGCTTATTTCTGTAATAAACTGCTTTGACATTCTGCTTAGCCATCCTCTATTTAATCCCCCCTTCTGGAATGCTGAGACATTAAAGATGTTCATAGCTAAACAGTGATTTAAATTGTAACTTCCAACCTCCAAACACAACACTATAATCACTGGCCTAACCTAACCCAACCTGGGGCTTGTCTATACTGGCCAGAATTCTGCCCTGGAGGCCCCTTACTTTCACAATTGTCTACATGGGAATCCCACTATACCACCTCCCACTAACTTGAGTCGTTCCTGTTTAGGTCAGAAATGAGGTACCCAGCATCGATCACATGGCTGTGTGCATTGATGTGACCTCAGAGAGAGTGCGACTCATGCCAGTGGTGCCGAGCAACATAATATGACATGTATGTAAACAGCCATCCTGCAAGGCTATGGCGTGATCCAGATTTTCCTGCAAAATTTGGAGCAAAATGTTATTTTAAGTCCGTTTAAGGAAAGATTAGGCAAGGAACTGGCCTTGCATCATGAAAGCCATACTCAAATTGAGGGTTTGTCCTTGAATCATGCAGACAGATCACCCTGAATCAAGCCCTTCAGAATTTGTCCCTACATCATGTCGACAGGTCATCCTAATCAAGGGAGAAACACCTTCATTTGATCCAGAGTAGATATGCCCCTAATCATTTTCAGATGTGTTGGCTTACAGCTACTCTCTAAACATTTTAAAAGAAATATGCTCACAGAACTCAAGATAACATTTATTCTTGTTAACTGCCCTCGTACCGATCTCGACTCATGACAACCCTATGGACGATACATCCCCAAGAGCCTTTCCTCTACTGCTCTGCTTAAATCCTATAACCCTATACCCATGACCTCCTTAACAGAGTCCATCCATCTAGCATGTGGCCTTCCTCTCTTCCTACTTCCCTCCACCTTTCCCAGCATTATTGTTTTTTTTACAAAGAGTCCTCCCTTTTCATGATGTGTTTGAAGTATGACAGCCTCAGTTTGGTCATCTTGGCTTCCAGGGAGGTTTCCAGTTTGATCTGCTCTAGGACCCACTTGTTTGTCTTTCTGGCTGTCTGTGGGATCCTCACTACTCTTCTCCAGCACCACATCCCAAATGAATTGATTTTCTTCCTATCATTTTTCCTAATTGTCCAGCTCTCACATCCATACTTGATAATAGGGAATACAATGGCTTGTATGATTCTAACTTTTATGCCAAGTTATCTTTGCATTTTAGAATCTTTTCTAGTCCTTTCATAGCCACCTTCCCCACTCTTAGAGGGAATGCAAATGGGCAGCCCTGGACGCCCCAGGAAGCAGAGGATCAGGGCCGCTGCTACCACACGCAGCGGCCCCAATTCTGCCTTTTGCCACCTCTAAAAGGCTGGTCACCTTCTTCCTTCCTCCACTTGCCTGCCTGGTCCTCTGGTGGCGCTTTGTTATCCGGCTCAGCTGGGAGCAAAGACTGGGCTCAGTTGGTGTTTAACCCCAGTCCCCTTGTCTCTCCGATGGTCCTCTTTGTCCTCCTGCTCAGCTGAGGGAGTGGAGTCTGGGTTCAGATGGTGCCTTTCCCAGTCCCTTTGCCTCTCTAATGGTCTTCTTTGTCCTCCTGCTCATCTGAGGAGACAGAGTCTGGGCATTGTGTTTATTTTCATTCTGAAAATCCCCTGCTGCTCTTTTCTCAGTGATAGGACTTATATACATATCTCATGGTATGTAATCTGGGAAATAGTGTAGATCTCAAGCATCAGGTAAATAACAACTTGTGCAAATGTGTTCAAGCTTTTCTGGGAGCATAGGGGGGAATGTTTTTACCAGAACTCTTCACCAAATGCAGCCAGTATACTAAACATACAAGATAACATACATTTGTTGGTGTGCTACACTGGGAGTCACGCTTTTTCAAGGATCATGCAACAGTAGCAAGCAAAGACAGTCAAAATCCACCCATTCTTTCCATGGCTTTAATTCTTTCCATGACCACTGCACCTGCAGCTTTTTTCTTTCTGCCGCCATCACTGGTGGCAGTGTAGTTACGCAGCCTGTGTAGATACAGTCATAGTGCACCAACAATCCAGTCTCAATCTGTAGTTTCTCCCTTGATGTCTGCCTGTGAATGATGATGTTTCACCTAAAGCACTGGCCTGCCCTATTGCAGAGGCAAGCATTAATCTTGTCTTCCCTCACTGCATCCAAAAGCTCTATATGGTAAGTACTACCAATTTGATTTGTCTGAAGAGGAAATAACTTGTAGAAAGCCAGTTACATTGCCAAGATGGAACTACAATTACAACCCAACTTGCATACAGCTAAATCTAATTATCTCCAACAAGGCTAGTGAACACCATGAACTAACTTTCTGAATATAAACCTTTTTTTTTTTTAAAGTCATAGGAGTAAGCCCACAAATTTGGACATCAATCACTCTATTATAAATGTCTATCTAAATATGACTTCTCTCTTTTAAGAATATGATTACCACGTGAAACTAATTATCAGAAATAATGTGATTTTTAAGCTCTGTATATGAGAGATGTATTTCTTGCATTATCCAAATCTGAGCTGTTCTCTTAAGAGTAGCAGTCTTATTTTGTGCTTTGTCACATGGTCACTTTTACAAAAAGAACTCTCCTCTTTGGTTTAAAAAAATGCAGACAGTGGCATTGCTATGGTGGACTCTCTCTCTCCCCCTTACATTCAGTTGTCTCACATGCTAATACACTGCCATCTTTCAAAGAAAGTACTGTGAAATGGGAAGGCTGTCATACAGAGTGAATGGTACTGCAGGGAAATCGGAGACGTGTAGAGAAAACTAATTAAGTAATTTCTTCCCATTGTTCCTTGTTCTCTGCAAGCCTCCCTCAGACCAAGACTCCAGTGTAGACTTTGATTGACTTAAGCCCGATGTGTGTTGCCTTTTGTGCCTGGATAACTACATTGGCCTGTTTGCCAAAACTGCTTATCCCAGCACAAGAAGAGAACAGACACACAGAGATTTGATTTCTTACCTATCTATGTTTCCTTCTTATTTGCAGACCCTCACTCAAATACTGTTAGTGTAATACCCATGAAATTTATGGGGGCTGGAAGTGGGGGGGGAACAGGAAGAAAGGAACCCAAAATGTCCTTAATGAATTAAAACATTAATGATGGTTGGGTGGAAAGGCTGCCCTTCCCTCAAAATCACTCTCATGATCACCCCACATGTTCTCTACTGCCTGCCAGATCCTTTTTTTACCACACCTTTCCATCTTCCCATTCCCTCTCCCACCCTCACCCTTGGACCCCAAAACCTTCTCTTTCTCTTCCCTGTCACTCCATTGCCAAGGGTGAGAATCGTGAAGCCTTCCAGATGTGATTGGACTATAAATCTCAACAGTCCAAGCCAGCATAGCCAATAGGGACAAATTTAGGGAGCTATAATCCAACATCATCTGGAGGGCTACATGATTCCAAACTCTGCACCCTCATGCTATCTGTTGCCACAGTGACAGCCACTCCTATCGGTGGTAACGGGAGAAGAAGTAAACTGCTATGTCTGGAATAGGTGTCCCCTGACAATTCCTGCCATTCAATAACCAGTAACAACCAACTTCCATATTTAGTTTTGTATTTTATACCTTTAAAATGACTTGGTAGAGAACATTTTGAAGGGCTTAGTTTTACATAAAACTGCTTCAAGGATTTCGCTTCTAGTGAGTAACAATCACTCTCCAGTGCCATCCACAGCATTACATCCTCTACTGGCCTTGCCCTCTTACTGCCCATGTTTACAATGGGTGATCCCCCTTCTGTTCATGCTCAAGCTCTCTCTCTGTGACTTTTTATCATCTGAGAGGGAATCCTGAAAGAACTGATGGTTCAAAGACCAAACATGAAGGAACAGACAAAAAAAATTACATTGTTTAAATGTTAGAGCAAATCTTGTCTTTCATCATGAATAATTAAGCACAGTCATGACACTGTGGTTAAACATAAAATACTTACTAACATGCAACGATGCAGCACAGCTAAAGTACTTGGGAACACTTTGTTCTGTACAGACTTGCTCTTTGTCGAGTATTTCTACACATGCTACTTTAATTTTAAAGATAAAGCAAACAGCTCTTTTCACTCATGAGAGTCATAATATTCATTTACTTGAATAAAAACTCTAATTTATCAAAGTTCTTTGCCAATATTTGTTTCAAATCTTGTTTTAAGCTTGAATGGTATCACTTAACACTCCTACTCTTCACATCAGCCGAAACTCCTCCATCCTTGTTATTTCAACTGATGAGTTATTTTTATCTTTTCATTCACAACCGTCAAACTACAATATTCTTCCCTGATCACATTTTCTATCCTTGCTAAACCATTCCCTCAAGTGTTTTTCTCCACACTTTCTAAATCCAGCTGCAATTTCAGTGTCTTCCGAACCATAACACAGTCAAAACAATCATCCTCCATGGCTGCATTCTCTAGTGTTTTGCTGGCCTACAGTAGTAGTTCCTCAAAGAATCAATGCATTCAGTGGGGACAATCACCAGGAGCTAGAATCCAATGATGCATACTAAAAACTCTTTACTACTGTTAGCCAAAAGACATCCAAAGTTGTGTCATCAAAAGCTGTACAAACAAACAACTTCTGGTAAAAGACATTACTTCTCTCCACATACAGATCCCCAAAATTTATTCTGGCAAATCCTGCAGTCCTCTAGTGAAAATCAGGGGGCACAGGAGAAAGGAAAATCCAATATGATGATGGATGTCATTATATCAGTGAACAAACACAACTGATTTCTACTCATGTGAGATTTATTTATGACACATCTGAGGCACATCTACTCCGAAGTACAGTATATACATTCGTGAAATTTTAGTTAAGGTTAGTCTAGAAATTTGAGTTAAAAAAAAAAACAACCCAAAAAACCTGGGCCAACTTATCCACAGGTCAGTGAAAGCACTGTATCTTACTTAACTCTTATCAAAACAGGAACCATCCTCTTCTCTGAGTAGAGTGCTGAAAGGCAAGAGCTTAGTCCATGTCAGGAAAACCTAAGAGAAGCACCAGCCCCCTCTGCTCTTTCCACTGCAGACCTGCTTCTGGCCTTTCTGAAATCTGGGTGAGAAAATAGTGGTGTTTTTTGGCATTGTTTTCTTTTGCTTCATCTTTCACATCTTTGGTCACACACTCCTAAATTTTAATCTCGACTTACTCATGGGTTATAGCAGGGGTAGGCAACCTTTCCCCTTTAAGGGCCGAGGGACTTCAGCTCCCAGAATCCCAGGAGCTATTGGCCAACATGGGACTATTGGCCAACATGGTTGAGGCTTTTGGGAGCTGAAGTCCCTTGGCCCTTAAAGGGGAAAGGTTGCCTACCCCTGGGTTATAGCAAAATCTGTAATTTTAGCACCCAAGACTCTCGACTTATACATGAGATCGACTTATAGTCAAGTATATATGTAGTTGCCACTCAGTTCAGTGAAACTTACTCTCAGGTAAATACACACAGAATTACAGCCTTATTATACCCAGTGCATTTAAACAGACATGCTGGTAGAAGCAAGAATTCATAAATCGATACTTGCATGACCCTTTTGCCTAGAGCTTGAAAAGTTACTTTTTTGGATTGCAATATCCTGAATTCCCCTTCCTGGGAACTGTATTCCAAACAGTAATATTTCCAAGCTTTTGTTTTGCCTGTGCATGTAGTGCCTTTTCTTTTGACCTGAACCAAATGGAGAAATCTCCGATTAACAATAGCTTCTATTTGTCTCAAAGCTAATAGAACTCTAGTTACTCCCTTGAGATCCTAGTCATTTAAGATCCTGATTGGAAACTTCCGCATTTCATTCACTTGGAGGCTACAAGGGGAATAGCAGGCATGCATAAGGAAAAAACTCACATGTATCTTGGATTATTAATCTGAGATTTGATTATCTGAATACAGAAATGGCAACAAAATTATTGCTTTTTATTCTGTTTGCTTTAACCTTGAACACAGCATGTCTCTGTGGACTTGTCTACACTTGCCAGCATACTCTGGCCTGTCCCCTGAGTACTCTGGCCTCAAATTTACCCCATACCTTCCTTTCTTTCCCCAGCGACGATGGGTATCTGGCTTCCTACATGGCCCCCATTCATTGCCTACCGCTGTTGCTGTCAAGGTCAGAATAGGGTGCCCAACCATGCTGCCAACTCTGGATGCCTTGTCCAAGTGACTCACGGCTTCAGCAGTAGTACTGAGCAACAAAAGGGGATCATGAGTGAAAAGGAAGCTACTATTGTTGGTGGAAACCCTCTGAAAACCGACAGCAAAAGGTAAGTTTTTAAAATGAGGGTTGGGAGAGAAAGCCCTGAATTGGGTGTGGGTGTCGTGAAGACAGTCTGAACCCGATTTGGGGTTTTGGTCCTGTGTCCTATAAGCAGGATGCAGGGAGCCTGAGGGAAACTTGGAGTAAAACACTGGTGTAGACAAGGCTGGTGTGAACTACTGTAGCTTGCAAATGACACAGGATAAAATATGGATTTTTGTCCCTAGGAACTATATCTTGAAACATTCATGGGGCCACTATAACAGACTCACACAAATATATATATATATATATATGGGTTCAAGAGGAAATCGAACTCTCTCTAGAGGCCAAAATGATTGAACTGAAACTATCTTACTTAGGGTATACTGTGAGAAGACATGACTCGTTAGAAAAGGCAATAATGCTTAGATAGGTGGAAGGCAATAGGAAAAGAGGAAATTCACATTACAGGTGAATATTACAGGTAGATATTCAATCAAGGAAGCCACAGCTCTGTGTTTGCAAGATATGAGCAAGGCTGTTGATAACAGGGAGACATTCTCCACACTTTCTAAATCTCTACACTTTGAAGTGTTGGTTTAAGTCTGACCAGTGTTATAGCTTGAGATGAAAGGGCATATCCTGACACAAAAGGGCAGAGCCTGGAAAAGTTTTGGGGTTGGGGTGGTTTGTTTGTTTATTTATTTATTTATTTTGCTAGCTGAGGGATTCTGGGAGTTGTAGTCCAAAAAGCTAATGTTTCCTTGGTTTCCATGAGTGGCAGTGAGAGCTTCAAGTACGCCACTTATTCCATATTCACTGTCCGCTTTTCAGCTGACATCACAGCCCAAGATTTCTCAGAATAATGCAATGATGGGAGAAACTACATTTACTGAACTTCCCCTCATTCTATGTTTAATAAAAGCAGTACTGAAGCACAGCTGAAGGCCAAGTGTCATCAACTTGAGTGGCTCAGACTTTCTCAATGGCGACATTAATCTTCTGGAGCCCATTTCATCAGAGCAACATGGGGGGAAAAGCAGGCTAGTGGCAAGACCTAGTGGCCTTTAGCTCAGTCTCTCCTCCCCCCAGCAGGCAATGATTACAACTCAAAATATACTCCCCTACCATGTTTCTGTCTTCAGTACACATCCCAGAGCGATAGCTGGCAGATATCTGTATACTGTACACACACACACACACTTTTAAAATTTTGATTTCACCATCCCTCTGCAGTATTAAATTTCCAAATAGCTTTTTCTGTCACTGCCTACAAGTACCAAAATATTTTATTCGGTCTTTGCAGAGAGCATACACCGGTCTTGTTGTATTTGATTTGTTGATTGGGGTTCAAACTCTGAAAAGCCAAAGAGAAACAAGTACCTTTGTTTTCAGAACTACTTTTCTAAGACAGTAAATCTGCATCCCCAGCCTAAGGATGCAACTGAAACAGCTGATAGATTAACCACAACATTACTACAGACCTTATTTACTATTTCTTTACTCGTGATGCAAGAAGCCTATAGCTGGTTAGTGGCTACTCATCACTATGCCTGTCTTTTAAATACACACACACACACGAGGAGGGCATGGCCAGCCATCAAACATGGTAGACACATAGGTGAAGAGCTTGCTTCAATCCTGATGATTAATTATAAATAAAAGCAAGAATTTCAACTTAAAAATCTACAAGACTGTGAGTATTGATGTCCACATTAAAGAGTGCAGCTGATCAACTTACTACAGATTTTTGCACACCTGCAAAAGAAGCAAAACCAGAACTGGAGGAGAGAGGCTTGGTAACTACCAACATGATGTGTGGCTCTAATAAGGCAAGTAGAATGGGGAACCCTGGATCTCCTGCTGTCTCAGACCTTCCCTTTCCAGAATTACTAAAAAGGTTATGTGAAAATTTGGTCAGGGATCTACAAAGGGACTGGTCACTTGCTTTAGAGCCACTTAGTTTGAAAATCTCTGAGATTTCATCCAAGATATAGGACGTTATCACACGTGGTCCAGAAACTGAAAATAAAGTGGAAATGAGGCATCCCGAAAATAAACGGGAAATAAACCTTGTTTCCGCAAACGTCATTACCTTAATTGCAAATTTACAGTAAGTGCATTGAACGTCCACACACAACAGAAAAAAACCCGTAAATGTAGTAGAAATGAGCCTCTTGAACATGCGCAGATAGAGGAATGCTCGCTGGAACCATGGCAACAGCAGGGAAATGCTGCCAAATGCGCATTTGGTTATCACATTACGGTAAATGCGAAATTACCTTAATTGCACATTTGCATTTCCTCCAAACAACTGAATTTCAAAAGATCGCGGTTAACACCAGTTTCTGTCCACTTTCTGTGCAACGTCGTGTGAAAACAGAGGGCACTGATCCAGTTTCGGTCTGGATTTTGTGTGGATTAACCAGCAGATTTGCCCCCGTGTGATAACGTCCATAGAGGAAATTGAAAATGCTGCCTTCCAACAAGGAGCATGAAAAGAGAATCTGCACCTTAGAAGAAAGAAGCAACCTGAAAAATAAGCTGGAGGATTTGGAAAACCGGGAAAGAAGGGTAAAACTTTGTCTGAAGGGTATTCCTGAATCAGTGACTCCTTCCTCCCTACAAGATGAAATAGTTGCATGGATGAATAAAATAAATCCTGAGTTAAACCTATCTGCATCACATATAGAAAGCATGCATCACTCCCTAGAGCCACAACGGCCAGCTAACAAGGCCCCCAGGGATATTATCATGTGATTTGCAAGATTTCCAAGAAAACTTTAGTTTTAAACACCTTATTGAGAGTCACAAATCATAAGTATGAGGGACATAAAGTAGCAGTCTACCAAGATGTTTCAGTGGAGACATTAACAAAAAGACAGTCCTTCAAGCCTTTTACAGCTGTTTTCCTCTCCAAGGGAATAAATTACTGATGGGGATTCCCCTTCAAGCTCATTATCTTCTATGGCAATAAGAACCTATCTACTTCTACCAAAGCCAAATGATGCAATTTTTTGAGACATCTGGCATGACAATACCCACAGATCTTGAAAGAAATACCTCTTCAATTAGATCTAATGAGACCCAAGGGCGAAAGCTATCAAGGAGCACAATGGCAGACAGTGCAGAAGAGAAAAATCAAAAGAAGTTCAATCAACTCTCCAGCTTTGTTTAGGCACCCTGCAAACTTCTGGGAATTGATTGGTAATTTTGTGGCCTCAGTATTTTGATAGGACTTTGCAGGCAGTGGAATGAGCAGTACCCCCATGGCAGCCATCTTGAAGCTTGTGTTCTTGCACCACCATCACTTTCATCCACCACTTTGGCTGCTGAACTTCAAAAACGTAGTGACAGTGATTCATTTCAGAGAGGCAACTATCCACATGGGATATCTGGTGGGCAATTGTGTGTGTCTGTTTCTCCACAGCTAGTAATGCAGGTTTCAGCCAGGCCTAAACTATATTGTTGTTGTTTTTCCTATCTATACAACTATTCATTTGCCTTGCATACCACAAGCCTGTATAGAGTTATATGATACTCTTAAGGTTTAAATTTTGATATTTCTTACATCTTATTATAAAAATATTAATCACAGGATGGGCCGAAAACATAGGAAATAATATGCTACAACGAAAATATATTATTTGCCCTCATCCCAGCAGAGGAGATCAGAAAGTTTGACTCTGATCGTGAGAACAGGAGGCATCTGTCCTCCATTCCTCTTGATACTGTTCTTAGTTTATTGTTCATTGCTATCTATATTGTTATGTTACTGAGTATTTATTTACTTCTCACGGCTATTTTTAAAATCTTTAGGGGAAAATCTAGAGGATATCGAAATGTGGCAAAACTGAACTTTGCAAACCCTCAAATTGAAAAATAATGTGGGCAATAGGAAAATAAGTTCTAATTTCTCTTTACAATCCAATATAGTATTACATGCCATCCCTGAGAGTCATTTCCTATAATGTTAAGGGTTTGTGCTCATCAAAAAAGAGGGGGGAAATCCCAAAACAAATCAAACCACTACACCCAAATCTCTTATTCCTTCAAGAAACACACTGTAAGACAGGGGTAGGCAACCTTTCCCCTTTAAGAGCAGAGGGACTTTCAGCTCCCAGAATCCCAGGAGCTATTGGCCAACATGGGACTATTGGCCAACATGGCTGAGGCTTCTGGGAGCTGAAATCCCTCGGCCCTTAAAGGGGAAAGGTTGCCTACCCCTGCCGTAAGGGTTCTGATCCCATCCTCCCCTCAAAATTGTTTGGAAACCAATATGTAGTTGGTGGCACTGGAAAAGCCAAAGGGGTAGTCATTCTCCTGGATAAATCATGTCCTTTTGTAGTAAACAATTAATTTAAAGATGATGCTAGGCTCTACTTAATACTGACAGGGAAAATGTTTGGCCAACCCTACACTTTAGGAACCTTCTATTTACCCAATACAGGTGAGCACCAATTTATGTCAGCTTTTTTACATCATCTAAGTGAAGTGACTGTTGGTCACATATTGTTGGGAGGTGATTCGAATGAGGTTTTACATTCCTATCTTGATAAATCAAAACCTCCTAAACATACAAGTCCAATCTCATTGATGCAGATAATTAAAGATGCAGGATTACTTGACCCTTGGAGATAAAGACTGCACCTTCTACTCAGCAGTCCATGAGACATATTCCAGAATTGATCTTTTTTTTAAAATTCTCCAAGTCCCTTTTGAGCAAAATTTTAAATTCCACAATTAATCCAATCTTATATTCAGACCATTCGCCAATACTACTAGACTGGGCAGAAGGACTTTCCCAGACTTCAAAGTTTTAGTGATTTAGCCTGGCACTGCTAATGCATGACCCTTTTAAAAAGACCATAGAAAAAGCAATAGAAACGTTTTATCTAGAAAACAGATCTGAAAGCACCTCTGAAGCGCTACTGTGGAACACACTGAAAGCAGTGCTCAGAGGTCTGTTTATACAGGAGGGCTCCAAACAAGAGAAAATTAAAGGGGAAAAAAATGCCAGGAATTGATTGAAGAAATTGAATTCTTGTCAAACTCCCATAAGAAGACCCAAAACTCAGACATACTAAAAACTTTATTAGAAAAAAAAAGCTTAAATTGAAGAATTAGACCTACACTCAGTTCAAACTAAAGGCCTAAGCAGACTGCCAGAAATAGTGCACATTAAATTGAGGCACTGCCCTAGCTCAGTGCTAGGGAATATGGGAACTGTATTTTTTTCTGGGACATTGAGCCTTCTCTGTGAGAGAGCTCTGGTGCCACAATAAATTACAATTCCCATGATTCCCTAGCACTGAGCCAGAGCAGTGCCTCAATTTACTGGCAGTCTGCTTAGGCCCTAAATTGCAATACACGAAAGCCTACTTCTATGAAAACAATAACTGGAACTCTAAATTACTAGCTAGATTAGGAAAACAGAATGAAAAAGAAAAAAAAATGTTGCAGCTATCACCTTCCCAAATGGCAATGTCAAAACCTCTCCAGTTGGCATAGCAGAGGAATTCTGAGAGATCTACTCCAAACTCTACAGCCCCCCCCGATAAAAATTCATTCCTTGATTCTCTCAAAATTTTGAAAATCAAGGAACCACACACTGCTCTACTCAACCAGTCCATCTTGTTAGAAGAAATCAAACAGAATCCAAAACATAAAACCAGGGAAATCTCCTGATTCGATGGATTTATGAGAGAATTTTACAAGCTATGTTATGATAAAATTGTCCCACAGTTACAAGATCTATTCAATGTGATAATGTCTATGTCCCCAACCTCGGCACACTTCCAGAGTTGTCCCCATCCTCAAAACAAGTGACTGTCAATCTCCCACCTCAGAATTTAAACTGATAGCATTAATAAATCAGGATGCAAAACTACTGACCTCAGTTGTAGCGAACAGGATTAATAGCTGCATCACTGAGTATATCTCTATTGACCAAACTGGCTTTATGCCGAATAGAAAACTATCTGATGCCATTAGATGAGTCCTAAATGTCATCTATCATGCCTCAAAATCTAAAACCCCAATTGCCGTTATGTCCCTTGATGTCTTGAAAGCTTTTGACAGAGTGAACTGGCAATACATATTTGGAGTACTGAGAAAGATGAACTTTGGAAATAAATGTATTAGTATGCTAGAAAACCTATACCCAAACTCAGAGGCCTTAGTGACAGTCAATAGAATAAACTCCTCTACCTTTAGGTTCCAAAGGGGAACTATATGAGGTTGTCCCTTATCCCCACTGTTATTTGCTATTGCAATAGAACCCTTAGCCACCTCAGAGAAAATGAAAACATAGGGGGACCCAAAATAGGAGGAACAACCCATAAATTAAATCTCTTTGCAGATGATGTGATCATCTTCCTAAAACAACCCAAGCAATCCTTCCCTACCTTACACACCATGTTAAATTCCTTTGATAATTTTGCAGGTTTCCAAATTAATTATTCAAAATCTAAATTGCTATGTCTCAACATTGCTCATGAGGGCAAATTAGACATTCAAAAAGCTACCAATCTCCAGTTAAAACCCTCAGGATTTACTTACATAGGAATCACCATTACAAACAATCTCAATCAGATAATCCTCAGAAACTACAACAAAATAACTAAATGGTTAATCTCTAAAACACTACAATGGAAGAGACTGAAACTCTCTATTCTAGACAGAATAGCCCTCATTAAAATGTTTATTATCCCTCACCTATCCTTTCTATTTCAAACTATCCTACTTCAGCCATCACAGACAAAACTCAAACTTTGGCAAAATTGCATCAGTACATTTGCTTTTAACCATAAGAGACCCAGATTCAGGAAATCCACACGACACGTCTCTTCCAAAAAAGGGGGATTAGCAATGTCTGATCTTGAACTATATTTTGCAACATTCCAACTTAGTCAAATCCCTCTTTTAATTAAAAAAAGATCAGAGCATACACTGGGTTAACATGGAAATGAATGGCCCACCATCAATCAATCTTGTTGTCCTTTAACAAACCCACTCCACAAGTAATTAAAAACATTAAAAACCCAT
>CM034703.1:85603746-85615387 GCA_020142125.1 Phrynosoma platyrhinos
TGTAGATATCTCTGCATGCATGTGCGTGTCTGTGCACATATGTATATACATACAAACACCCATACATACATAGAAGCATACAGTTATGTATACAGATACATACCCGTATTTTCCGGTGTACAAGGCGACCCGGCGTATAAGACGACCCCCCATTTTTCCAATCAAAATATAGAGTTTTAGCACCTCTATCCTCCTTATCCTTATCCCCGGCGTATAAGACGACCCCCCCACTTTAACCACAGATTTTGCAGGTTAAAAAGTAGCCTTATACGCAGGAAAATAAGGTAAGTACTGGAAATACATACATTCACCACCAGATAAAATGAGTTCAAATCTCATTTTGTCTGAAACATAACTTGTTCATTAAAAGGTCATCAAAACTTCTTTTATTCAGACAGGCTTTTAGCCACAAACTCTCAACTGTACAATGGTCTTTTAATCGGAGAGTGTTTTACTTCTCCATTTTTTAAAATTATGTTTTAAACCATTTTAACTGTTTGGCTTTAATATGATATGTTCATGTGTGTGAGAAAGACCAAAGGTTATATGTTATGGTTTCACACTGTATTTTGTTTTAATGTTGCAAACCACCTTGGATTCTGCACTGGAAGAATGTCAAGATATAAAATAAACAACCATCCAATGGAAGCCAACCATGTTCAAGGTTTGTTAGATTATAGCATCACATGCAACACTATGCATTTCAAAGTGAGAAGCAAAGCCCATTGTATTCAGTAGTGCTTACTCCTTGGTAAGAGTGGCATAGCATTGCATCCTTAAACATCTGAGGTTAAAGTGGAACATTCACCATCACTCTTTCATTTCATCAAAATGTTCTAAAATAATGGCCTTTTTAAAAAGAATTTGTAACTTTTAGCAAAAAGATGTCAACCTACACTGCAATGTCCCACAAACTTAAGAATTAAACACTGGCTCAGAAAAGGTTAGCTTTATTTTACATTCAGAATTATATAGCCCCACAACTTCTCAGACAACAAACTAGATGACTCAGTTCCCACAGTTCTCTCTTCTGATCCCAAACCCATTGTTCCATACACAACAGAATGACTTCTGCCAACAATTCCCTCCATACACACACTTGTCCTGTTACTAATCCTTCCACATCCAGAGAGCTGTGCAAGCCAAACGTCAGCCTCAGAGGGAGGGTGTGGACTGGGCCCTTAAATGAGCTATTTGACTGAATCAGTTTCACAGTACAGACTGAATCGTTTTAAACTAGGACAGATAAGGTTTGGCTGCCGTGTTAATTTGTCAAGCCACTTCTTATATTTTGAAATTTGATAGAAAACCTCCATGTAGTGCTGCCATCCTGCTTTCTTTAACCCTGCTGAGACGCCACCACCCTTACATTTTCACTTCTAGTTTATCCTATTTTGAAGCTTCCCACTCCTTCTCCTGACTATACACTGCTTGTATCTTGATTAAATCTTTCCAACTGTTTATAAATTGTGAGAAAATTCAAGCAGTGTAATGCTAGTTGGTTTGCCAGTTTCCCTTCAAAAAAAGGGCAATACATTGGCAGCCACAGATCAATATATCACACACACACTTTGTAATTCTACTCACATGCCCAAGCTCATTTGCAACCCAAACACAGGATAGTCCAGAGGTCAAACAAACAAGGATGCCATTTAAGACTTGACACAAATGTTTTTGGAATTTTTACCAATTAACAAGATGTGGGCCTAAGTAACCTAAAGGCATCAGATCCTGCCTGATCTTGGAAGCTAAGCAGGGTCAGCCCTGGCCAGTATTTGCATGGGAAACCACCAACGAATACAAGGTGCTGTAAGCTATATTTCAGAGGAAGTAAGTGGCAAAACCACCTCTGAATATTCCTTGCCTAAGAAAACCCTATGGAATTACCATAAATCAACAGTTGTTTTGGAGGCAACATACACACAATGAAGATGTAAAGAGAGATACAGAGATCTTCCAATACAGAGGCTACTTGAGAGGACAGTGGGCGGGAAATTGTGTTCACCTGGAACCCTTTTAACATCAGAACTTCTGTGTATTTCTGTGTATTATGAAGAGAAATTGCATCTGGGATACAGTATCTATTCAAAGAACATGTGCGCTCTCTCACCCACACGCATATACACAAATATCCTATTTCCATTATGTCATGCCTTACTGTTCTGGCTTTACATGAAATTTAAAAGAGCTGCCCAGTATACTGAACTCTATCCCAAGAATAGGTTAAGTCCCTTGGACAGCTTCTTTAGCATTCAAGCTAAAACCCGGATTAGAGTCACTACTCCTATGACATCAGAACCACCAGCTGCCACAGGGTGGTCAATCTCTTCCCCTACTACTTGGAGTGCCACACAACTGCCATATCTCCACTTCTTCCCTCTGCAGTCTTTATAGCGCCAATGACAGTGCCTGCTACTAGCAACCACTGCCACCTTCAAGAAGACACTTCCGGCTGGTGAGCAGTGGCAACTGCTGCTCTTAAGTGCCCTTACCACTTGCTCCATTATCAACAAAGGCAGAGGATGCCCCTGCTACTCTCAAATTAAAAGGAGCAGAAACAGGAACTATATAAATAAAAATTTATTATTATTATTATTTGCCGCAAGCAACAGCTCTTAATTCATGCCCACCAGGAGTGGGAGAGCCTTCAGTTTCTCCACTGGAGGAAGAGTGGAAGAGGAGTGGGCATACGAGGAGTATCGTAAAGTTGTGATTATCACCTTTAAAAATTTTTGACAGAAAGTTTGTTTTGATTTATAGTTGTTATCTCTATATAGCCACCATCCAGATTTACAAATTTTTCCCAGCATTTCTTGACCCTCTGAATACTGTTATTGTAGAAGTCTGCAGACTGCATCTTAAACCACTCTTCCACTTCATGAATAACATCATCTGTGTTGTCAAATCAGCAACCCTGCAACGGACTTTTCATTTTTGGGAAAAGAAAATGATGATGACAACACTGACAAAATTTCATCAATAATGAATAATAACTTCTGGGTGATAATTATGACTTTACAATACCCCTTCATACATCTCCATCTTACACTTTAGTCACTTCTGGCACAACCTGTAACAAAAATAAAGGACACAATGAGCTGCTTTTCTCAACACCATGCACTTAGGGACCAATGATGACACTGACAAAATTTCATCAATATACAATAATAACTTCCGGGTGATAATTATTACTTTACAATACCCCCTTGTATTTGTGGATCAAGCAGTGGATGGGCCAAGTCTTGAATAACGTTGCTGGACATCCAGCAGTGACTATTGCTACAGGTGGGTTGTGGTTGTTGTGCCCCTTTCCAAAGAGGATCTGATGCTAAGGAGGGCAACCACAATCGGCAAGAGCAATAATATCTGGGGACATCAGATGGTTCCAAGGCAATTACCCCCGTTCTAAGCCTTCAGCAAATAGCCAACCCCTGACCAGCCCCATGTTATATACAGAGGATAGCACACCAGGAGTTCCCAATAACACAAACATCCTGGGACCATGGAGATGAAATACAGCCCAAACTTTGCTCAGGATTAAACAAATGAATCCTCCTCTTTAGCCTTTTAGCAGAAAAATTTACTGAAGCCTATGCAGTACAAAAGAGGTAAGGCTAGGATGTCATGCAAACCATATATTAACCCAGTCAGCGATAAATCGCCCTCCCTTCCAGCTCAATGCTCCTTTCTTAAATAGCTCCCTATAAAGCCCCCAACCTAATTAAAAACAGCTTCCTCTGCAACAGTGGCCTTGATTTCACTTATTTACACATTAACTGCAGCCTCTGTTTGGCCAATCCAGTCTATTCCCTGTACTACGCCAGGCCTTTTATCTGCCCTGGACAGCATTTTCTCCAGCAGATGAAGTAGATGCCGATTGATTTGCTGTCGAGCATGGTAAATTAATAGCAACAAATTGCTGAGGGCCCCATCTCACTGCACCACCATGCTTCGGCAGTTTTGCTTTATTTGCTCCATGATGGGCAGCAGTCAGGCCTCTTCAAGTCAATTTCTTCTTAACAACCTGCAATACTTTTCAATGGTGAAAATAGAGCTGTTCCTTGTAAGTCAAAAATCAATATCCTATTGCCCTTAGAAAATGCTAAACAAGCAGTATTGGCAATCCACTTGGTACCAGAGGGTATCAGATATAATGCAAATCCATACCACTTCCCTCCTTGTAGTTATTACAGTTTGCTAAAAGGTTCCTAATGCCATTTATCATCATTTACCATCGACTGCTGGAGCTACGATTATGATATCCTATCAGCTGGCCAGAGCCCTTTCATTTCTACTCAATTAATATTTTAGCAGCACTCAAATGGTTGTTGTCCAAGACTAGTAATAAAATTTACATGGATTGGAAAGAAACAGAGAAAAGGGGAGGGGGGATCTCTGTCCTGAAATTTAACACACACACACACACACAATCCTTTTTTCCCTTTTTTTGGGCCAGCTTCAAGGTCTGGTCTTCCTTTTAAAAAGAATACATAGGAAACAGAGATCCGTTTGAGAATTCTTTCAGTACACAATCAGCTTTGCTGAAGAACAAAGCAGTACTGTGCTCTCAAAGTCAGAAAAAGAAACTAGAATATTCCCCCCCCCCCATTTAACTTCTCACTGGTCCTATTCATAAGTGTCTTATTTGTAGCCAAACACTGATTCATATGTTATGCGATAAAGCACCAATATCTTAGTAGAAGACTTCAGTATTGATGAAATTATTATACAGTGAAATAATCAACAAAGTGAATTATTGACAGAAGTCTAATCCAAACATTTAGAAAAACATAAATCGGCATACCCACATTACTGCCCCCCCCAAAGACGCTATGGGGTTTAGGCAAGATGGAAAACATTTGTTCATTTTTCAGTATGCTTGCTATTTAATATTTCTACAGGCCAACTGTGACCAGGGTTTATTGAAAATAGACCTTACAGGGGTTCAAGGCACTTGCTTCTCCATAAGAATATTCAGGATTAAGACCCTGACCATATGGAGAAATGGTAGTATTGCAGTTTTCACATTTCTCAGGCACCTCCTAATATATCCATCTCAATTTATTGATCTTAACAAAGAGTGCCAAAAACAAATTAAAAATTTAAGGTTTTATGCCACACATCAGGGTTGTTGGGGTTTAAAAAAAAAACACCAAAATAATTCAGTGAACTAATTCTATCAGTCTAATGCTATTTACTCAGTTACCAAAATCTAAATTAATTATGTTCTCAAACATAATTGTTAAAAATTGGCAACATTATGCAGGCTTAATTAAGATTAAATCCCATTTACTAAATGTACTTTAATTGGTACTAATTACATTAGCTTTCCTTTCAGAATGACAAATTCCCCATAGGTTTCACTTTAATAGTCTTCTATCAAAATCAACACAGGATGACTGATGATCAGCCTTGCAAAAGAGGAGGGGAAAGAAAGGAAAGCTCATCACATCTCCTTCAGCTCCCCACCCTACTTCAGGACATGCACACACACACACACACACACTCCTCTGCACATTTATCCTTTTATCAATTTGCTAAATCACAGAGTCACAACTCCATCCCAACAATCATTTTTCTGTTCCAAAGAAAAATTCCTCTACAAATAAATATTCCGTGACTGGAAGCAGCCATAAAAAAAAAAAAAGACAGACGCTGTAACAGAAAAATACACAAAGGTTTCCGATATCAGGGCCACCAATTACTAGGCTACTTTCGGGGACTCCGGGGAGCCCTACTTTTGAACCCTCTGAGACACAAATCTAATAAGCGAATAAGCCTAACCTGATCTTGAGAACTAGGCTCAATTATGCCAGAGGGCAACTTCACTGCATTATTGCCTGCTTTCCATTACAAGGGCATCCAGCATCTACATCTGGAAAAGGAGCTAAGAGGAACCAAGGCTGTCTGCCTAGGAAAACAAATAAAGATAGATAGGCCTCTGTGCTTTGCGGGGAGGCAAGGAGAGGGAGAGACAGAAGGGGAGGCAGAGGGAAAGAGAATATAATAAGTAGGCAGTTTGCAGAGCTCTAAGTATCCCATAATGTGATAAAACTGCCCTCAGGATTTTTATGATTGAATATAAGAACAAAGCCCACAAATAATCTCAAAGCAGATCGCTCAGGCCCAAGCCAGTAGAATGGAGTTGGGGAAGGAGGAGCAAGAGCGAAGGATTTGAAAAGATGGGGAGTTCTGAAGGTTTTGTCCCCATAGAAGTGGGCCTGCACACCTCTGAAGGTGCAGCTTTCAATATTTCCATAACATCAGATGGGAAATATTCTGAACAGGCTGTTGCAGTCTCTGAGCCAGAGGGCAAGTGAATATGTACTAGCATCCTCATTACCAAGCCCACATATTACACAGCGGAGAGATGAAGGGATAAGATTTTTTAAAATGATAAGTTCTATGAACCACTTTCTTTGTTGTATTTCATTAGAGTCAACAGCTTGTGATAAAAAGTATGAAGGAGTGTGTTGTGAGAGGGTGGAGTGTTTACATTGCTAATATGAATAGACATGACAGTAACAGGGGGAAAATGATATTCTAATTAAATGATATTCTCAATCCTTCAAAATCAGTGCATTTATAAAACTGAATATTCTCAGAAAGTCCTACAGCTTGTATTTTCACCAAACTCAAATATCTGATTTTATTTTTCATTTTTTACTATCCTTTTTTAAGGTACAGCACCTCTTCCACATCCAAGTGTATCTTCTCCTCCTCCTATAGATACCTTTATTTAATTATTCTAAATGTGCTGTGAGACAAGCAGATTTTTGGAACACCCATGGGATCCAGCCAAATTTTGGCTACCAAAATGTGCTACATTACAATACTATATTTTTAAAATAAAAGAACCAGCTGAATTTTTGGCACTGAATTTAGAACAAATATATTTCCAGATTTAGATATGTAAAGGAAGAAATTCAACATTTCTCCCAATGGACTCTTTCAATTCTTCCACATTATTTACAGAACACACTTATTACCCATAATATTAACCGCCAAAATTGTGATTGTCTGGCTATTTCCCCAACATATGAATGGGTCCAATCTGCATATGTAGTATATGCTGGCCTGTATTTGCATAGTTCATTAGGTTATAAAATGAGAGATTTTAGCTACAAAACAGGGAGTATGCTGATATTCTGCCCGCTTGAGAGGTCTCCAACTGCGATGAGTCCCTAAAAGTGTAAATATCAAAACAAACTATGAAATGACACATTGATACCCCAATTTCCTCAAGTACACATTTCAATACTAAACACAAATATAATTCAGATCTGCTACTGCCATCATCCCATTTCTTTTCAGACTATACAATTTTTAGGAATTTAAATCAACACTTTCTGAAACAACTTCACAAGATAAAATAAACTGAAGAAAAAATCATCTCACTGGAAAACAGGCCAAAAAAATCCTCAGGTGTCTTCTAGGAAAAGAATCCTCTACTAGGAAAAGTTATTTAAGTAAATTAAGTAAATTACCAAGCAAGAAAATCAGATTTGCTGCACTTCCATGTAAACTACTAATCTTGGCCTAATTGCAAGTCTACAACATAGGAGGTATAGACTTATTTGGTAGCTCCACCTAAATAACCCAGGGAACTACTGATTCATTTTGCAAACATTTTCTTTTGTCAATGTACATATCCCTAAAACTCAGTCACTTATCATTTAACTAAATAAAGGCAACCATCCCTTTGCCATAGCCTGACCTTAGGGCCATTTTATCTGTATTTGCCTAGCTTTGTTCTACAGAGCAGCAGATTACAACTTGAAGAGCTTGAATCTACAATTCTGATTTTGTAATCAATTGACATATCCAGGGGGGGGAAACAGATAACTACTTAAAAACTACAGCAAGTTTTTCTCAGGAATTTGCATGAGTGGGGTCTGTATCACAGAAAATCAGCACCAACGGTGCCAATCTGCATTATCTCAAGTGCAAAGAATCTCATTTTGCCACACTGCAAAAAACATCATGACCACACTATACTTAACCACAACAGGATGAAAGAGGTGCAGTGTAGTTTAAAACAAAATGTATTTTTTAAGAAAAAGAATACTTTGCCTACCTGTTTGTGCATCTCTATATTCAACCCATACGACATTTCATAATACTAAAGAAAAAGAAAAAAGGAAAATGGATTTATTTCAGACCTTGTAATCACATAAATGCAGCCAGTTTGTAACCCTTTGAAGGCTTATTATGCTGTCTTTCCATCTTCCCAAAATATCAAACATTTCTAATTCTTGATAGTTTGCTTTTAATCCTACATTGTTTAAACAACTACCTTAAAGTGTGTTGGGAAATGGGGAAAGCAAGTCATGTACACACATAAAGAAAATGGCAAATGCATTAAAGATAAATCCAAAGATGCACTTTGCTCCACAGTAGCCATTTAAGATTCTAAAATGCTGAGAATGCTAGAAGGCAGATCAAAATAAGAAACAGAAACAAGACTTCTCCTTCAACATTTTAAATTACAAGCATAGAGTGACTACAATTTAATACAGGATTTGTAAAGAAACAACAAGGCAGAGCATTTCATATTCAAAGCATGTATGGCATTATTATATATTTCCTTTACTGTAAGGTTGATCTGTTCTGCCAGTTAGCACTATATGTGCTAGCCACATTAGACAGATGAAGGCCAGACTATAAAGCTTTGATTGATCATTTGTGCTTTGGCTAGAAGGCGAACTCTCTCTCAAGGTTATTGTCCTCCTTAAAACCAAGTCACTCCATCACATAAAGAAAGCAATTATAACCTCATGTAAGCTCAGAGAAACACACAAAAAACAGCTCTTTAGGTGTCATCACAATCCATCAGAAAATTAGGTGTTTAGAGACTTCATCATACACTGATTACTGCTGAAGCAGAGTCTACAGATATTGGGGGTTGAGGAGGAAATTCTACAATTCTCATCAACAGCATCCTCAATTAAACATGCAGGTTTTTGCAAATTGTGGAAAAGCAACAGGTTTAAGAAGACTTCATTAAGAGCCAGTTTCCTTTTTACCATGGATCACGTAAATATTCCACTTTGAAACACTGTCAGAGAGGCAGAACAGGGAACCAGATTTGAGAGCTTTCACCTTGAAGCCAATAAGGAAATGTAGATATGCCTCTGGGCAGCTAAAGACATCTTCATCAACATGTGAAAGAGATAAGGGATTCTACAGACCTCCTTGTACACAGGAGCTTCAAGGATAATCTGCTATGAGGGAGGCATGAGATGGGGGACATCTATGCCTTGGTCCAAATGGACTGAGTCACAAAAGAACACTTCACATCAGAGATACCAATGTTTAGCAGATGAAAAACCTTTAAATCCAAGATTTTCATAAGGGAATCTTCATAATAGCAGCTCTATCATAAGCCAGCTACCTGCCTCCAGCAAGCTGAGCTGAGCACTCCCCTCTGCTCATAGACCACACTCATACAATATACATTTTGAATTTGTTATGCCACTTGCTTACCATGACATAATGTCGCTGCATCTCTGTCTTTTCACTGGCGAGTTTTTCACACTCTAGCTTTAGACTGTTCAAGAAAAAAAAAACACATACACACATCCGTGAGTATTTAATAATGTCAGTTTTAATATTCTCTCAACATATAATCTGTGCAGGCCACTGTAATATTAACAGAGAATTAAAAACAAGGCGTTCAAACATCACTATCTAACGCCAGTCTTCTGCTCAAACAAGATGTGGGGAAGTTTTGAGACAAATGAATCTGGCTTTGACATGGAGTGAAGAAAAACCAAAGACCAGCTTAAAGAAAGGATTTGTTAAGAGGCTTGACTATTGGCCAAAGCATAAAATCACCTACTGTTTTAAAATTCATTTTCAAAAAGTCCACTAGATAAGCTGTTTTTACATGTGATCTTCAACTGCCCTGAAACTTTGAGGAACCACTCAAAGCCAGAAAGGGTTGAAAAGGTTTCAGGGTTTCAAAGAAAGCAACACAACAGCATCGACAAGCAACATCTTGTGAGGAATAAAGTCTTCCTTGCACTCTCCCGCCTGCCTGCTTTTTTAAAAGCCGATGCAACAATCTTGGGAGACCTTGTTTGTCAAGGAGACTAAGAAGCACTTCTGCCCTGAGGATAATGAGAGAACACTCCAGCTCCAGTTCCAATTTATCAACACCTGACACTGCACACTGCCATGCAAGGTATGGAGAAGATGGCTCGTAGAAGATGCACCTCCCAAACAATATATGAACTACCGTGCTCAAAAGAAAAATACCATTTCCCCACTGCACCCCTAAAGTTGGGGTTGGGGAAAACCTTATCCACAGCAGCTTTCAAAACTCCTGTTTCTTACAAATGTTTCTTTGATTATGCTTCCAGCTATCCAAGAGTTCTTTCATTTGTGTTTTGGCATCAGATTTGCCAGGACTAACCTCTTATGGAGGATTCCTTCTATCAGGATTAATTCAGGGGTTAATTCAGGTGATAAAATGTTTAAGCATATTGAGTGAGATGCTTAAAAGCACACTCACGATATCTTGAAAGCTCTGTCTGCCAAGCTCAAACCTGCCTTTAAAACGAAGGCACTGAATTGGCACAGTTGTATCAGGGTGAAGATCTGGGAGTGGGGTTGGTGGGGGGGCAGTTCTTTTCTTATTGAAGCCAAGCGTATGATTTTAAAAGGGAGGGGAGAAAAGGAGAGGACGCCTATCTATGCCTTTGCCTTTGTAGGGGAGCAACAAGAGATAAGCAAACAGAAGGATCAGGGAAAGTAAACATCATTACCTGTGGTACTGAGCCTGCAAAAACTGAAACTCCTCCTTAATCCGATCACAGGATTCCGAAATGGTGAATTTGAAGGGTTGAGCAGGCTGATGCGGTGCCTAGAAGCGGTCATCAGAATGAAATGTTTTAATTACTCCTCTGCTCAGCCAGCAGCCCATGGGTGCGCAGCGCAACATATACAAACCTGCCTGGCGAGGTCAGCCATACATCATTAATGAAAAGAGCTATTAAAAAACCTCACTCAGTGAGCGAGGCAGGCACACTCACATACACACACAAAGTGCTTTTGTGTTTCCCACACAAGGGTCCTTCTTGACTCACACACACACACACACACACACACTTGCACACCAAGGAAGGCTTTGCTCATCATCCCGTCAAGAGCTTCTAATAACTATATGGGAGGGTTTTTGTTGAGGAAGGCGCCTCTTTCTCTTCCAGAATAACCATTTACAGCCTCCAGACTTGGGCGGCTGGGATTGTTGAAGAAAGGAAATACTGGGTGTTATGTCTAAGGATCAAAGGAGGGAATGTAAGGGATGGGGAGCAAAGCAACGGGGGAAGAGTGCAAAGGAGGGAAGGGGCACCGCAGGACCCCAATGGGCAGAGAAGGGGCATTGTAACCCCAGGGACCTCTCTTCTCCCCCTTTCTCCAATCCCAGATCTCTCAATGGTGTGGGAGAGAGGAACCCACACGCCTCCTCCCTGACACAGCCAAGCCTGCAAAGCCAAAGACAACAATAAGAAAATGGCTACAACTCAATTGTTTCACCCAACTCTCCCTCCCACCTCCCTCCCTCCGCTTCATCTGCCTTTCTCAAATGAGCAGAGGGAAGAAAAGAAAGAGAAAGAAAAAGAAAGAAAGAAATCAG
>CM034703.1:85615487-85630446 GCA_020142125.1 Phrynosoma platyrhinos
ACAAGGGGCAGTAATCCAGTTTCGGTCTGGATTTTGTGTGGATTAACCGCAGATTTGCCCCCGTGTGATAACGTCCCATGATAGTTCACCTTAGGGTCACCATAAGTGAGAAACAACTTGAAGGCACACAGCAACACCACCACACATACAGAGAGGGGGAGCCTAGCCTTGTCCCTTCTGTCCACAGGGGGAAAAAAATCATCTGAAGGAGACCACAGATGTATCCACGCTTCTGAAATAAAGCATTAGTTTGACATCACTTTCAATGGCATGACTGTCCAACAGAATCCTGGGATTTGCAGTTTAGTGAGGCGCTGTTTTGCTGACAGACCAGTCCTAATACCTTGCCAAACTACAAATTCCAGGATTCCACAGGATGGAGCCATGACAGTTAAAGTGGTATGAAGCTGTTCCTGTGGGACCCTGGGATTTGTAATTTGGCCAGGTGCTTATCATTGTCTGCTTGAGCAACACTACATCAAGTGCTGAACCCTGAACCAGTGCCCAGCCCTGAGCCATTGGCTGCCAGTTCCTGGCAAATTTCTAGGACCGGAAGAAAACATTGTAGTTAATAGGCACAAATTTATTGCAGGTCCCTGGTGCACTGGCAGAAAAATAATGGCCAGTCACCCACTTCACATAATCTGAGAAGCACTATGCTAGAAAGCAGTAGTTCACTTCCCTGGACTACATCAGTCCAGGATTGTTACTGATGGCTCAGGGAATACTGGGCAGGCTGAATGGTCCACATCTCTTTCTTTCAACACTTTGTTACCTTCTAGGTTTTGCCACCAGAGGAAACTGTTTCACTCTGTCTCATGGTAGGGCTGGCCCCATTTGTTGTTGCTGTTGTTGTGTGCCTTCGAGTCATTTCTGACTTATGGTGACCCTAAGACTGGGGTTTTCTGGGGCTGAGAGTGTGTGACTTACCCACCTGGTGAGTTTCTATGGCCAAGTCCAGCACTCAAATCACTACACCATGATGGCTCTCATTTAAGCATTTCTAATTTCTTCAAACAAATGTTTGTTATTTAGTAGCCAACATTTGCTGTTCAAAAAAACCTAACAATTGTAGGACTGCTTTAAACTAGGCCCAGATTGCAGCTGTTGAATTCTCCATTAATGTTGATGATGTTGAGGGAGCCAGAATGTCACCATAAAATCTATCACAGCCTATGTACTGTGATTCCCAAACTGTCTAGCAAGCACTGCTACTAAAGTATATGTCTTGAATAGTGGCTAAAAAAAATCAATAAAATCATAACCCCCCCACTCCTCCCAAAAAGTGTCTCCTGTCCATTGTGTCAGTATTTTTGTTGTTCCTATCCATGTGTCAGTGGACACACAACAGAGTCTGAACAAAGAGAACACTGTCACACTGCACAGCTCATGTGGAGCAGATACAAGCTGGCACCAGCACCACAAAGTATGGGTTTAAAAAAAAAAGCAGGGACTGTATTAGTATTACACAGGAGCATATACACAATTAAACAGCTCTGTCGATATATTTTTCTCACCAACTCAACACTCCCAGGTAGTTATTTCTTCTTTTTATGGGTCCCAATAAACACTCTCTTGAATGACTGGGGGTGGGGGGGGGAGAGAAGAGATACTACTAGCAGAAGAGTATCAATGATAATTAAGATGCCAGTAGAGCTTTTTCGCCACTAGAAGTGCCTGGGCATTTTTATCAGGGCAATGCTGTCTCACAAATATGATAGATCTTCTTACCATTATTTCTAGATGTGAAGTTGGCTATGAAGGTACACTTGACAGAAGTAAATGACTTGCCATATATAAGCAATAGTTGCTTTTACTGGAATGACATTATGCAACCAAATAATATTTTCACATTTGAAGAACCAAAGATTTATACCAACACCTCCCAATCTACATTAATCTTGCTGGATACCTGGGAGGCAAAACAACCAGATGGTGCCTTATCCACTTGTTTTAACTTCAGTTTGTGACTTTCGTGTATAAAGTTGGAAGTAGAGTGTCCAGGGTTTTTTTGGGGGGGGGGTGGTTTAGCAAATTCTGGGTGTTACAGATCAAAAAATTACTTTTCCAAGCTCTCTCCATGGCCAAACCTTGTTTGTGCTACCACATAACTTCTTTCTCCAAAGCTCTTTTCCTCCAGCTGAACTTATATCTAGTATAGAATTTGGGCTGAGGAGAAAAGCACTCGGTGCAAAGAGAAAATATTATAGGAAAGGTAAGCTTTGTAAGAGGGGACACAAGAGACTGAAGCAACTATAGAACCATAGCACTAATCTCCCATGCAAACAAAATTATGCTCAAAATACTGCAACATGGACTTCAACCACACATGGAGAGAGAAATCCCAGAGGTCCAAGCGGGGTTCAGGAAAGGAAGAGGTACCAGGGATCACATTGCAAATATACAATGGCTAGTGGAGCACAGCAGGGAGTTCCAAAAGAAAATCAGCATGTGCTTTATAGACTATAGCAAAGCCTTTGACTGCATAGATCATGAAAGGCTATGGAATGCCCTTAAAGACATGGGAGTGCCAACACATCTGATAATCCTAATGAGGAATCTGTACTCAGGACAAGACGCTACTGCCAGAACAGAACACAGAGAAACAGAATGGTTCCCAACTGGCAAAGGAGTCAGACAAGGCTGCATCCTATCACCCTACCTATTCAACTTATATACAGAACATATTGTAAGGAAAGCAGGCTTGGACATAGAAGGAGGAAAAGTGAAAATAGGAGGAAGAAATATCAACAATCTGGGATATGCTGACGACACCATAATACTAGCAGAAAACCTCACAGACCTGGAACAACTAAGGAAGATCAAAGAAGAAAATGCAAAGGCAGGCTTACTGTTGAACATAAAACAGAAATAATGACTACAGAGAATTTATTCACATTCAAACTAGGCAATGAGGAAATAGAAATAGTAAAAGAGTTTTCATATCTGGGATCAAACATTGATTGGAATGGGGACTGCAACCAGGAAATGAGGAGAAGATTAAGAATGGGGAGGGCAGCTATGAAAGAACTAGAAAAGATCCTAAAATACAAAGACATACAACTCAGCACAAAAGTCAGAATCATACAAGCCATCATATTCCCTATTATGTATGGACATGAGAGCTGAACAGTCAAGAAAGAAGACAGGAGGAAAATCAATGCATTTGAGATGTGTTGCTGGAGAAGAGTGCTGAGGATCCCATGGACAGCCAAAAGGACAAACAAATGGGTCCTAGAACAGATCAAGCCAGAGATATCCCTAGAAGCCAAGATGCCAAGACTTACTGTAGTAATTTGGACACATCATGAGAAGGCATGAATCGTTGGAAAAGACAATAATGTTAGGAAAGGTGGAGGGAAGTAGAAAAAGAGGAAGGCCACATGCTAGATGGATGGACTTTATTAAAGAGACAACGAAGATGAGTTTGCAGGAGCTAGGTAAAGCAGTAGAGGACAGAGGGGCCTGGAGATGTCTCATCCATAGGATTGCCATGCATCAAGATTGATGGGAAGGCAGTTAACAACAACAAACAACAAAGACTTTACCATACCCACTTATCATCTCTTTACTTCTAAGAATGAGATTATAGTCACTCTATTGTAAAATTGGAACTGGCTTAGGTTTATAATGCTGGATCCGAAAAATGAATGGCCTTCCAGATATTTTTGAACTGTACTGTCAATCCCACATAGCAAGTGGCAAGGACAATGAGAGTTGAAGTTAACAATTAAAGGGTTACACTTTTCCCAAAAGTGGTTTAAACTCTGGTTTAAAGCTTTGGTTGATGAATTCAAGAATTTTTCATTATCAAATCTAGTTTGGCCCTTCTACAGAAAATAAATATGGATCATATGGTGCTGCCTTTACTATTTAAATAGCTGTTTAAAGATTGACGACTGAAAAGAGTAGGGGAGTACTGTACTCATTTAGCTGTGTAAACTGTTGTAAAATGCACTGATTCTGCTGGACTACCACGGAAGTTCCTTTATGCCAAAGAGATAATGGGACTATGAATATAAACAGAGCTTTTGGTAACAGGAAGGGATTTCTTGTTCTTCATGGATCTAGAGATCAATGTATAGCAGTGGTGGGAGGAATGCTGAAGTCCAGGATTGCAGGCATTTCTCTACCATAGGCAAAGGATAGTTTGAGCCACTTGCTTTAATGTGTCCTTTGCCTTTATCTTGATTTGTATGAAAGTGACACACTGGGCAGAGCCAATATTGCTAGCTTTACAGCTCTTGTTGAATCCAAATGGTGATACCTACGTATATAAAAACAGTAGCCAACTAGGGTCTTATGGCACCCAAAGTGTTGCACTGGGAGGAAAGGTGTGGTTTGAATTTCCCTCTTAATGTGTGTAAATATGCTATAAATAACACATGTTGAAATATATGGAAGCTGTGGGCAAGCTGGATTAAAGTGGTTGGAGTCCTGGAACTGTTTTAATATTGCCCCCCCCCCCATGTGCTTATGTGAACCACTCAAGGATTGATGACATACATAAACAAATACACAACATAATAGAAAAATCTTTATGTATGAACTCATTTTCACCCATGCAGCTTTCATGAGATTAACAGCCTGATTCCAGGCATTTTAACCAATTGCACAATATCAACATTTCACAGATGAAAACTAGGGGCTAGTCTGCATGTAAGTGTATTATGCGAATTGCTGCATATTTTTGTGCATTTGCATGGACACTTAATTTTCCTCACTTTTCTGCACAAATTTGCATCTATTTGCACTGTCTATTAAAAATGTGCATTCATACAAGTCCATGTGAAGGGGATGGACAGCCCATGTTCAGTAATGTACATTTCTGTGGATACTCATGGATACTTTGGTAAAAACTGTGAATCCTTTCTCAGCAGAGTTTATGGAATTCTGCCACAAAATCCCTGAATTTCTCCAAATTGCATGTGATTGGATTGCTATTCAAATGAGGAGGATTTTAATCATGTAGACAAGTCCTAGGACACATGTAGCTGAGCAACATTAGAGTATGATCAAAAAGGTATAGTCAGGCTACAAGAGGACTAATCTTTTTAATAAAGAATATGCAAAACTATTTGAAGCAGAGAAACTGGAATCTGCATTTAGGAAAGCCTGAAGAGAGGTGGGAGGACCCAAGTGAGTCCACTGCATAAGACTCTGCCCCATCCTCTCCTCCCCTTACCTTCCTGCTATAGTAACTGAGGCAAACTACTTTTATATTTTGTACTCAGTTTGAAGCAATTGAAGTAACCGCAGGACAAAGGGGGAAAGTGGGAGGAGGAGAGAGAAATCAGGACATTGTAAAAGCAAAATGGGACAGCAGAGTATTAACTCAGGCTGTCCCTACTAAACCAGGACAGGTGGAGGTTATGAAAATGTTGGTCAAAACAAAAGCATTGGGAGATTCAGGAAGTTATTAGGGAAGAAGGAGACACAAGTTATACTTTCTCTCTCTCTCTCTCTCTCTTCTTTTAGCACTTTACTTGTATCCAGTGAGGGTTCCAAAGTAATTGACCAATTGAAGAATTGTTGTTGTTGTTGTTATCCTGCTTTCCCCCAAAAAATGAGACACAAAATGGCTTACAAATTAAAAGACAATACAGTTAAAAACGTACAAAAGCGGGCATTAAAATGGAATTAAACTAGTATAGTATCAGAACACGTTGATAATCATTGATATTAAAACACTATTGATAATCCAGCTGTTGGTGTAGAAGGGTGCACTGCAACCCTTGTGCAAGTCTCATTCATTTCCGAGTGAGTGGCAGAGAAAATCCACTTGGATTGTGCCTGAGATTTGGACTGGGCACACCAGGCTGCTCCTTTTTATTTATTTTTTTGGAGCTTTAACTAGGCCCAGCTGGCTTACTGTAGTCTAGGAAAGGTATTGCACGTGACATTTTGAAACTGAAGCATAATGCACATTAGAGCTTAAATGTGAGCTGATGTGGGAATCTTGCCCCCTCACTGTAGCAATATAAAATTAGACTTCTGTTTCTTTAGTACTGAACTGGCGCCCTCATGGAGGACCTCTCTGGTGCCAAAGCCTCATTCTCAGCCAACCGTCATATACTTTTAATGTAAGTCATTAACTCGAGAAAGGTTGCCAAGCCATGAAACTGAGCTTATCAAGCAAGTACGAAGAAAGCAATCCCACACCTGTGTTGTTATGTGCCGACAGATCCTAATTACAGTGTCCCACAACTGGGCTTTGGCAAGTTGAGACATATAAAGTAAGCAGTTACTTCATGAACTACAATAATTGAGGGTGTGTATTCTTAAGTCTTGTATATGTGAGTAATTAGTACTTTTGGCAGCAATAATACTCCCACAGTAAAAGCCTCTTTGCATTAATACAAACACTACAACCTTCCAAATGATGCCTGTAAGGAGGCAACTCCCTTCATCACCTGAATATTGGAGGAGTGTTCCCCTTCGGGTATTTCATTAGAAATTCCAGAGCATAAAGATCCACACAGAGGCATTGCAACAGGCAGAGAAGAGTCTAAGGAGCATATTCTTCTCTTTTTGTGTGTTGCAAAACATGGTAGCTTCTTCCCACAGAATTGCTTTGGCTTCATGCTAGCCACAAATCTTTTTCAAATAATCTTTGGCCAGTGTTGAAGGTTCACCTTTGTAGAACAGAGACTCATTCAGTTACAGAGAGTTCAGTCAGCAATGGGCGTCTTGGAAACAGAAAAAAAAAATGTTCAGGGTTACCCTTGGGCTAAAGGCCACAAGTTGTCCACCTCTGCCCTGTGTAATGATCCCTTAGCTACTGTTTTTAGAATACAATGGGTGATGCCTGTGGATCGCATTAGGAAGGTCCACGAATACTGGAGGATCTCTCATTTGAACAAAGTCAGAGAAGATCTTACAAACATTTTCATGTGTATTATTTAATTATTTACATTAATGGGGAAATTCAGCGGGATGCCTGCAAGAGAACCCCAGTTGTAATGGGAGGCAGAATAATTGCAAACCACATAAACTTGCCAAGGTAATTGTTGGGTGGCTCTCAGAATTGCTGTGGTTAGCCCTAAATAACACACTTATTAATGATGCTGCCCAAATGGACTACTCAATATGTTTGCTACACATGAATACTCATGGTGCATCCCTACTTCTTTTTGAGATGATCGCCATTTTGTCTCATTGAGCACACACTAAGGATATATGGTAGCCAGGACCCAGAATACTGTCAGCAATCGTTAAATAATTTAGTTGACATTTTGTAGTTCATGACCAGTTATTTATCACATATTAAATAGCAATTTCTTTCACTCTTTTAGATCCACACAGTAGAGGTTAATTTGCTAAATAATAAACCCTCGCATCACAATTTTTGAAGTACAAGAACTGCAAACTGAGAAGCCACAAATTAATTAATTGGAATTAAAAGACTGTAAAGTGAGAACTCAGAAATTGCCATTACAAATAACAAGCAAACTATTCCAGATGCTACTTAACACTAATTCATTCCAACAGTAAATCTACATGGAGAGGGTGAGTTGAATATAGATTTGATTCACCCCTTTTGTCCATGTTCTGTCTGTACTCAAACTTCTCTTTTCCCTTTTTCACTATGCTATATTCCTTAACAGATCAAAAGCTGCACGTTCATTTTCTCTCCACTACTATATTATTTATTTCTCTACATCAGGTTGGGGACAATCCAGTTCCATGTCCCAAATGTGATGTCCCATGGGTCCCCATGCCAGCAATTTCACTGCATCTGGGGCCCTTAATAGTCCTGGAGGGGGTACTTTTCAAAACAAGAAGTGTCTTTCCAATCACTCCCTCTTTGGAAATAAAAATCTTTCCAGGCTTGGAACAGGTAAATTGAGGTGTAAAAAGACCCCCGACACAGAAAAAATATCCACACATGCCACATCTGAGGATTTTTTAGCTCAGTTTAACCATTTTGAGAGCAGAACATTTTTGACACCCATGTTTTTGGGGAAACAGAATGAAAATGTGGAGGTGTAGACCTTGGGTGCTTTTGGGCAAGTCACACTCTCTCAGCCTCCTTTTTGGCTGTTTTTCAAATGTTCCAGCTTTTCTCTCTTCCTCCTACTTTCCCCATTTGTCCTCAGCTTGCTTCTATTGCTGCAAACTGAGTCCAATGTGCAAAAGTTGTTTGCACTCAGGAGATTATCACACCCAGGAATCCACACGGGAGAGATGTGGGATCTAAAAGACAAAAATGGATGTCATCACATTTACTTGTGTCTGGGCTGTAGGCAGCCTGTATCTATTCAGGCAGTCCGTCTGAAACCCAGACTTCTGTGGCTTTTTCAAGAACGAGATTTTCTTGTTCTTATCATGGAGCTTTCTTCACAAGATTTGTTCAGAGAAAGTTGACCATTGCCTTCCTCTGAGGCTGAGAGCATGTGACTTGCCCAAGGTTGCCCAGTGGGTTTCCATGGCTGAATGGGGAAATGAGTCATAGTCCAGCACACAAACTGCTACACCACACTGGCTCTCATCAATAAGAGTAATATGCAGGTTTATTCTGTTTCAGCCTTTCTTATCCACTGTAGAAGGAAGAGCATTTCATGTCCATAGTTAAATATTTGTTGTTCTTGATTGGGCGTTTTCACACAGGGCTTTAGGTGGATGCTAGCCTACCTCCGTCCGGCCCCACTCTGGATCCTTTGAAAATTTTTCACACGACGTCGCAGCAAGCCCCGCCCCATCCAGCGCCATCCCCGGCGCTAGCCGGCGTCGGTCCGGGGTCTTGCTCCGTGTGTTCACACGACGTCGCAGCAAGCCCCGCCCCATTTAGCGCTAACTCCGGACGCCCACTGGCATAAGCCCCGGAGTTGTAATTCCTTTTTTAAAAAGGAATTAGGTTGCCGCCGCCAGAGCCATTCCTGAGTGAGCTGAAGGATCCGTTCCGGAATGACTCCAGGCTTGTGTGTGAAAACGCCCCCTGGTTTTAAAGGTATTTGTATATAACAATACAAAGGCTGCTGGGTGGATTAGATCACCCTCCCGCCAAGGGAGCAATTTTACTATGTACCTTGAATGTGTATCATGCAATGTGCTTTGAAAAGAAATATTCTATAGACCAGGGATAGGCAACCTTTCCCCTTTAAGGGCCGAGGGACTTCAGCTCCCAGAATCCCAGGAGCTATTGGCCAACATGGCTGAGGCTTCTGGGAGCTGAAGTCCCTCGGCCCTTAAAGGGTAAAGATTGCCTACCCCTGCTATAGAGAATTGATACACACTGGCTAAAATCAATTACTCTGAAGTTCCATTTATATCCATATGGAAAAGTTTGAAAGCATTTTCGTTTTGTAACTTTTGGGAACTAGAAGTACTTAACACTGGCTGCATGGTGCCTATTGATATAGGTATCTTTATCAGTATGGTGAGATTTCTTTCTTTCACCAGATTTTATAGCAGAGTTATAAACTTCTTAACAGCAGGAATATATCAATGTCTCTCACATTAATTTAAAATATGGGAGATAAAATCTTTCCAGCTGGAGTTCACTGATTCATATTTTTAAAGTATTTGAGCATATGAGAATATTTGCTGTCATGCAGAGAAATAAAGCTGTCATTCCTGCCATTGGACTGGGAACTAGAGCCACAGACTTAATCCAGTAGTTGGCGCTGCTATTTAGAAAGAGTGAAGTTGACAGCAGCTTTTCCCACTTCCATACAGATGTTCCTCCCTCACCTAAACCTTCTGTGGCTGCTGTCATGCTGCAGAATTAATACAGTTTGACACTGCTTTAACTGTCATAGCTCCATCCTATGGAATCCTGGAATTTGTAGTGTGTTGTGGCACCAGAACTCTCTGGCAGAGAAGACTAAATAACTCACAGAACTACAAATCCCAGGATTCCATAGCACTGAGCCATTGCAGTCAAAAGTGTCATCAAATTGCATCTGTTCTGCACTGTAGAATGGTCAGCCAATGTTCTGACCATTCAAACATATAAAAAGGTAAAGGTATTCCCCATTTACAAGGTTGTCAAGTCGTGTCCAACCGTAGGTGGTGCTCATCTTTGTTACTAAGCCGAAGAGCCAGCATTGTCAGAGACTACTCTGTGATCATGTGGCCAGCACGATTGCACAGAACGCTGTTACCTTCCCTCTGAAGTGGTACCTATTTATCTACCTGAATTTGCATGCTTTCGAACGGCTAGGTTGGCAGAAGCTAGGACTAGTGATGGGAGCTCAGTCTGTCATGTGGTGGCTGGGCCTTGAACTGCCAACCTGCCGATTTTGCAATCAACAGTCAGGGTCTTAACCACTTGAGCCACTACATCCCCTGTACAGTACCACAAACACAGTACAAGGAGTAGGAATCATACAGCCCTCCAGATGTTGTTGACTTACAATTCCCAACATTTCTTGCTATTGTCTACACCAGGAGTAGGCAACCTGTCCCCTTTAAGGGCTGAGGGACTTCAGCTCCCAGAAGCCTCAGTCATGTTGGCCAATAGTCCCATGTTGGCCAATAGCTCCTGGGATTCTGGGAGCTGAAGTCCCTCAGCCCTTAAAGGGGACAGGTTGCCTACCCCTGGTCTATGCTGACTAGGTCTCCTGGGACTAGAAGCTCCATCACCTGTAGGACCACATGATACCCATTGCTGTACGATTCTATTTCCTCTCTTCTCATTGAGAAATGTAAGGGGTATATCCATTTGGACTGCTGTCCTAAACACCCTCTTTTTATTCTTTCATACTTTAAGAATACAATGAGGATGCAAGAAACTGGATAAATTGCCCATTTTCATTGGGGTTGCACATCCTTGAAGAGACAAATGCCTAGCATGGGAGTAATTTGAATCCTAGAAGATCTTGGTACTTGAAGGGTACTTGAAGGGTACTTGGTACAGCTCCTCATATACACCTGCATGAAGACACAGAGCCTCTCCTCTACATCCCACTGGTGGGAGCAATATATATTATGAGGACAAGAAAGATGGCGTTCTCTCCTATGGCACCCCAGTTGTTGAATGCCCTCTCCATGGAGGCCCAGTAAGTGCCAATGAAGGCTTCATTCCAGCACCAAATTAAAGCATGGCTTTTTTCCCAAAACATTTTGCTCAAATGGGTACACCATTTTAAACATTGGACTTAATAGTACAGAAGCATTTATATATTTATATATTTATTGGATCTATATCCCACCTTTCCCCCAAATGGGATTCAAGACAGCTTGTTGTTGTTGTTGTTCCAATTCCAACTTATGGCAACCCTATCACGGGGGTTTCTTGGCAAAATTTATTCAAAGGAGGTTTGCCATTGCCTTTCCCTGAAGCTGAGAGCATGTGACCTGCCCAAGGTCATCCAGTGGGTTTCATGGCTGAGCTGGGAATTGAACTCTAGTCTTTAGAGCAGGGGTAGGCAACCTTTTTGAGCAAGGTTGCTGTCCCTCAGACAATTGGGGGGCCAAAGCACCAAAAATAAATAAATAAATAATATAAAAATATATTTTTTAATGCATGCACACACTCTCAGCCCCAGAAAAGCCATGGCAAAACCCCTGTGGAGATTTTGCCAAGAAACCCCCAAGAACAAGTCATAACAACAATAATCAATATCATCATGGCAGGCAGCGGGGGGTGGCGGCAGCAGCAGGACCGGCCTGGGGCCAGTCCAAAGGCTTTGGGGTGCCGCATGTGGCCCCTGGGCCTTAGGTTGCCTACCCCTGCTGTAGAGTCATAGTCCAGCGCTCAAACCATTATGCCATGCTGGCTTTCTCAAGGCAGCTTACAATAATTTTAAAGGGATACAACATTAATTACAAAAGTTAAAAATAATTAAATAATACTAGTATTAAAACATAACAGTGAAAGACACAACATTGTTAAAGCCATTTTAAAACATTAAAAACAGCACACCAATTACACACGCACCCTGCATAAGTAAAATCCACACACCAAAACCCTGTTTAAATAAGAATGTCTTCAACTGCTGGTGAAAAGAGAGCAATGGGGGGCACATGTAGCCACATATGTCCCATCAGTTTTCATCTGTAAAATGTTAGAGAGAACGGCATGATTAGCTATTGTGAGCCATCTGTGACCAAAGGGTTCAGCCTATTTTAGGACTTATTTCAAATCCATCAAATAGCCTCTGAGTACTGCCAATTTTGACAAAGGGTCTTTTAAAAGGCCTAAAATAGGATTTATTATTATTGTGTGTCATCACCAATCTATGGTGATCTTAAGGCAGAACTACTACAGCATCTTCTTGCCAAAATTTTGCACTGGAGGTTTGCCATTGTTTTCCTGTAAGGCTGAGAGAATGTGACTTGCCCAAGGTCACCATGGTTAAACAGGGATTCAAACTTGGAGTTCTAGGGTGCATCTACAGTGTAGAAATACTGCAGTTTGACACCACTTCAACTGCCATGGAATCCTAAGATTTGTGATTTTGTGAGGCACCAGCACTCTTTGGCAGAGAAGGCTAAATACTTAGCAAAACTACAAATCTCAGGATTCCAAAGGCTAGAGGTACAGCGCTTAAAGTGGTGTCAAACTGCATAATTTTGACAGTGTAGATGCACCTCTAGTCAGATACTCAAACACTATACCATGCTGGTTCATCTAAAGCAGGATGTCTCCAAGAAAATATACTGAAATGGCATGAGAAATAAGCTATGACTCAAATACAGTATATGTATGTTGCTTTTGTATGGGGATTCTGCACACAAAGGACTCTTTTGGAGGACTTCAAAATCACCAAGTTTATGAATGAGCATCAGGATGTATCCAAAAATCACAACTCAAAATGGTAATTTTCCTTTGTTTTTTCCTTTGGTCTTTTCATTCTGGAACAAGGAAACGACAAAATATAAATGTACATGTGCATACACACACCAAACTAGGACAAATATTCTTTGTAACAACAATAAAAGATATGCTAATTATTTATAGAGTATAAATAATATTTTCAACTTCTTTTACTTATGCTGCCTGCTGCAAATTTCTTAGTTTCTCTTAGTAGTGTAAAGACACAATTTCTTTTTTAATCTTCAGTTACACATTGACTCATATTTTATTATGGGTTTGCAGACTCAGCAAGAACACTAGTTAAAGAAATAAAAGTGTAACTCCTATAGAAAGCTGCATCAGATAAGAGTTTGGTTGTCTGTATTCCTTCCTTTTGAGGAGATCATACATAAGGAAGAAAAAAAAAAAGCATGCCTCACATGGAAACCTTACATGTAGAAGGAGCTAGTCTATGAATAAGTGATTTAAGAAGTGGCAGCTGAACCCTTGTTTACTGGTAAGTGCAGAAGAGGGAAGGAATTCCAAATCACCAGTTTAGTTACATGTTCCATTGAACAGCCAAATGCTGCCATTCCTCCTGACCAACATATTTTTATTCCCCAATGAATAATCCCCCCTTTTTTCTGTTTAGTATAAAAGTGAAGTATGCATATATATGGAGTGAAATGAACAGATTTATCAATGGATCTCTGTTGGGTAGCTGATCCAGAAAGGTCTTCAGGTTAAACCAGAAACATCTCAGAGTGCCTGTTCCCATTCACAGGGCACAGTTGTAGGACTATGATTCCACTTTAATCACCATAGCTACATCCTTTGGAATCCTGGGGTTTCCAGTTTTGTTGTCATCACATGCTTTCAAGTCATTTCTGGGTGTTTTGAAACAGAGGCTGGATGGCTATCTGCCAGGAGTGCTTTGATTGTGTTTACCTGCATGGCAGGGTTGGAAGAGACCCTTGAGATCTCTTTGAACTCTATGATTCTATGACTTAGGCAACCCTAAGGCAAACCTATCATGGGGTTTTCTTGGCAAGATTTGTTCAGAGGGAGTTTGTCAATACTTTCTTTTGTGGCTGAAAGAGTATGACTTGCCCAAGATCATGCAGTGGTTTTCTATGGTTGAGTGGGGATTTGTACCCTAGTCTCATAAAGTCCTAGTCCAACACTCATACCATCACACCACACCACACTACATCAGCTCCCTGTCTGCAATTTAGGGAGAGGCAACAGGCAAAACTACTTCTGAGTATTCCTCATCTAAGAAAACCCTATGAAATTCAGGGGGTCACCATAAGTTGACAGATGACTTGAAGACTTAGCATTCTCAACCAGAAGCCTGTAGTCTTAGTCATGGCTAAGGGCCAAGATATGTGAAAGAACACTGCCTCCCATATATGCCGACCCAAAATCTAAGATCATAAGCATGAGGTCAGTTGCTAGTGGGTACATGTGACAAGGTTTCCTCTGTAGCAACATCCTGACTCCCTCAGGTTCCATCCCTTTTGAGGTTCAGGCAGGCCATGAAAATGGTGCTTATTCAGTTGGTCCTCAGATCTTAAAAATAAGGGCATCTGCGCTGTTCATTTTTTATTTTTTTATTATTTTTTTAAAATATACTGGTTTTAGAGCTATTTCTTTTTTTTAAAAAAAAAAGTTTATACAACTATTTTAAAAATTATTTTTTAAAAGAGAAGCCTTGAGTGTTTTAACAGCTTTTTAGTTATTTATTAAATGATTTAAAAGTGTTGTGTATCATATCAGGGATCCTAGAGATAACTAATAGACATCTTAAATAAATAAATAAATAAATACTTCCAAATACATAATGATTCATAGAAAAACTGATGGGAAGATATGTTTAATAGATTTTGCACCGGAGGTGCAATAGATTTTGCACCGAGCTCTGCAAGCTCATTTCCAGAGAGTACAGCAGCACCTGAGGTAGAGCATTTGGCTTCCCAGTGCCCAAGACACCGGCAGCACAGCAGCAACAGCAGAGGGCGGGGCACCACTCTTTATAAAGCCTTCAGGCCTTGGCTCCAGACCCAGCTCTGCAAGCTCATTTCCAGAGAGCACAGCAGCACCTGAGGTAGAGCATTTGGCTCCCCAGTGCCCAAGACACTGGCAGTATAGTAGCAACATTGAAAAGTTAAAATAGGACTAAACATACCAAGCCTCTGAATAGCTACTAAGGGACTT
>CM034703.1:85640206-85664603 GCA_020142125.1 Phrynosoma platyrhinos
AATTTTTCATTAGTAGAAGCATTCGTAAGTAGAGGTACCACTGTATTTATTTTTCCTGGATACCTGGTATGGTCGATTTCACCTATACTACTAATATCTTACAGACACAAAACTGTATGATCTTGGAAGCTAAGCAGAGTCAGCCCTGGTTAATACTTGGATGGGAAACCACCAACAAATACCAGGTGCTGTAGGCTATGTTCCATAGGAAGGAAATGGCAAAACCACCTCTGAGTATTCCTTACCCAAGAAAGCGCTATGAAAGAAATGGGGTTGTCATAAGGCACCAGGTGACTTGAAGGCAAATAGATACAGATATCTTTCTTCCTAGATATTGCATCATGTGTTACTCAGAATTTTAAGACCAAAAGGAATGTATGGATTAGAGTAGGGGTCCCCAAACTACGGCTCGCAGGCCGAACCTGGCCCATCGAGGCCTTTGAACCGGCCTGCCACTGCTGCCGCCATGTGACACGGGGTGCCATTTTGGAACACAAAACGGCCCCAGAATAGTGTGCATGCAAACTGGCCCCCAGCTCAAAAAGTGTGGGGACCCCTGGATTAGAGTAACTGAGCTTCCATGACTGTTCCTTTTAGAGGCTACTGACACCCTGCAGAATTAATACAGTTTGACCTTGCTTTAACTGTCATGGCTCCATCCTATGGAATCCTGTAGTTTGGGGACCCCTACTCTAATCCATGCATTCCTTTTGGTCTTAAAATTCTGAGTAACACATGATGTAATATCTAGGAAGAAAGATATCAATGGACGTTATCACACGGGGTCTAAAGCAGTGCCATCCCCGACGCATTGCGGCATCGTTCCGGATCCTTTGCCTCTGTGTTCACACGACATCGCAGCAAACCCCGCCCCATCCAGTGCCATCCCTGGTGCATTGCGGCATCATTCCGGATCCTTTTTCGTGTGTTCACATGACGTTGCAGCAAACCCCGCCCCATCCCGTCCCATCCCCGGCGCATTGCGGCATCATCCCCATTCTTTTCAATTCCTTTTTGAAAAAGGAATTACACTTGCCGCGACCAGAATCAATCAAGAATCATACCGGAATGATGCTGCTTTCTTGTGGGATCCATTCCGGTATGGTTCTGGATTGATTCCATGCCGCTTTCTTGCCGCTTTGAGACCCCGCGTGTGATAACGTCCTGTATCTATTTGCCTTCAAGTCACCTGGCGCCTTATGAGAACCCCATTTCTTTCATAGCGTTTTCTTGGGTAAGGAATACTCAGAGGTGGTTTTGCCATTTCCTTCCTATGGAACATAGCCTACAGCACCTGGTATTTGTTGGTGGTTTCCCATCCAAGTATTAACCAGGGCTGACTCTGCTTAGCTTCCAAAATCATACAGATCTGTGCCTGTAAGATATTAGTAGTATAGGTGAAATCGACTATACCAGGTATCCAGGAAAAATAAATGCCTTGACATTTACTGCATATCCTCCAACTATCACAATTTGGCAAGGACAGTGATGATAAATAATCCATTGTCCAACTTTTTCAAATAATCCATTGTCCAACTTGTAGTTTGCCATGGCACCAGAACTCTCTGACAGAGAAGGCTAATAGCTCACAAAACTGCAAATCCAATAATTCCATAGCATGGAGCCATGGCAATTAAAGTGGTGCCAAAGTGCATGAATTCTGAAGTGTAGATGCAGCCTGAGAGAGCTTGGAAAATGACATTTTTCAGAGTACATTTTCCAGAATCCATTTCTAATAGTATTTTAAACAAAAACAAAAACTTTTCCAGGTTATGCTCTCTGCAATCACCTCTCTACCCCCATTCCCTCATAGAGCTTACTCCTTGAATCAGAGGAGGAAATGTTTGTGGCAATGAGATATGAGAAGATTAACCTTTCTGAAGCAATAGAATCTCTTTTTCTTTTTCTTTTTAAAGAGTCCTTCCACACTTCAGGATGAGGTTTGTGACAACCTCTGATGCCAAACATCACTTGCTATCATTTGGAACTGGAATAAAAAAAGAAGGGTCTTTCTAACACAATCTTTCTTTGTTGGTATGAAGTGTTAGTGGAAGTGGATACGATGCTATAGCAACAATGCCACTGTTGTTTGCTTTTCAGGTAGTTTACCTACAGGGCAGGCAGGCAAAAGGCTAATCAAAGACCATGAGCAATTGACTGCTTTGTAGCATCATCATCATCAATAAAAGAAGGGAAATAAAGGCATATTGCATTAGCAGTGCTTCATACCCCCTCTCTAGAGTTTGGAAAAGTTACTCTTTTGGATCATAAAACCCCAAATCAGGTTGTGGTTCTGGGACTCAAAGAATGCAAAAAAAAAAAAAAAGTAACTTGTTCCCTCATATTATTAACTCCTTGATGTTAGAGACCCATCAGATGAATCCAACTGCAGTTAATGTGCTTCTCTCTGTTTATGTTTTCCAGATAATTTCAACACTGTGTGCTGGAATCTTCACGTCGGTGGACAGCTGCAAATGCATCCGGTAGAAAAACTGTACATTTGAAAAGTACATACAGAGAAATGCACAAATTTCATATGCATGCAAAACCCTATTTGAATATGCTTGTTCAATGAACACGAGATAAAACATAAGCAAAGAAAGCTTATCTCATCTTGGGGAAAAAAGAGAGAGAGAAAACTGTCAGAATAGGCATGAACCATATGACAATGGGAAAGGCCAAATGCTTACAGATTTAGACATTATAGGTCAGGAGCATGCACTCCTCAAAATGTTCCTGAATTGCAACTCCCAGTGTTTTTTTTCATTGTGCTGTCTTTGTGGGATGGGAGCTATAGTCCAGCAATATCTGGAGAATCACATGATTCCCACATTGTTATAGATGTGCACTACCTTTGTCTATGTAATGGGTCCTTCCTTTTCTGCAAGGTAAGAGGTCCAAAGTGGCATGGGAAGAGTCTGTGACATGGCTCCTTGTTAAAACCAGCACTGCTCTAGTTTTAGAAGTGATATTAATTCAGTGAGCCCTTGGTATCTGCTGGGGTTTGGTTCCACAACCACCCATGGACACCAAAATTTATAGATGCACAAGTCCCATTATACACAATGGTGTAGTGAAATGGTGTCCCACATATAACATAGCAAAATCAAGGTTTGTTGTTTGGAATTTATATATTTTTTTTAAAAAAGTATTTGCAAGCCATGGATGTTTGAATGCATGGATAAAGAAACCATAGACACAGGAGGCCGGCTGTATGAGAAAGAGCTGGATTGTAGACACTCTTACCTCTTGCAGAAAATGTGGAAGGTAATGAAAGAAAGTGTGTTTAGATACGATCTATATTTTATGCAGAATAAAGTGACATGCAAGATCACTGAATTCTGCATTGTTCATATTTCAAGGTATGCTTTTGAAGGTGGCTGTTGACTTATGGAGACCCCATGAATTTGATAGGGCAGGGGTCGGCAACCTTTTTTGCTGACGGGCTGGGAGGGGGGGGAATGGTGTTGGGGGCCAGTGTGCGCGCACGCTTGACCCATGCATGCACATGGGCGTGTGTGCGCTGCCATTTGAAAAAACAAAATGGTCGCCACCCCCCACCTCCACCCCCACATCATGCGCACATGCGCACGATGGTGGGGTCCCCCCAGGAGGCCTCCCTCAGCAGGGCCGGGCCTCCAAGAGGCCCAGCGCCGCTGCGGGTGCCCCCCAGGAGGCCTCCCTCGGCAGGGTTGGGCCTCCGAGAGGCCCAGCGCCACTGCGGGTGCCCCCCGGGAGGCCTCCCTTAGCAGCAGCGGGCCTCCGAGAGGCCCATTGCAGCCGCGGGTGCCCCCTGGGAGTCCTCCCTTGCCTCTGAGAGGACCAGCGCCGCTGCAGGGCCCCCCGGGAGGCTTCCCTCTGCAGTGCTGGGCCCCTGAGAGGCCCAGTACCATCGCAGGGCCCCCCAGGAGGCTTCCCTTAGCAGCGCTGGGCCTCTGAGAGGCCCAGCATTGCCACGGGGCTCCTCCAGGGTGCCATTTTGGAATCCAAAATGGGCCCCAGAGGAGCCCTGCGGCTGCGAAAGGTGGCGGTGGTGGTGCGGCAGTGGTGGCAGCAGGACCAGGCAGGACCAGGTCCGAAAGCCTCCGCAGGCCACATCCAGCCTGAAGGCCGTAGGTTGCCGACCTGTCATAGGGTTTTCTTAGGCAAGGAATCCTCACAGGTAGCCTTGCCAGTTCCTTTCTCTGAAATACAGACCTGATATTCATTGGCGATCTCCCATTCAAGTACAAACTAGGGCTCACCCTGCTTCTAAGAACAGATATTCCCCAAATATCCTATAGATCAGGTCTGGGCACATTTTGGAGCCCAGAAGTCCTCATCACTCCATTAATACTCCTTTTGAGTTTTGAAGGGCCATGACACCCTGTCAAAGGCACCATTTTGAGTGACCCCAGTCACTTTGGGAAATTTTTGAAAAGTCTGGGTTTTTTGTTTTGTTTTGCTTTTTGCTTTTTTACTCTACCCTATAGTATTATTTAGCATGATTTTCAGCAATGGCTTGGAAGTGTTTTATCTTATCTATTTTTGGGAAGGGCTTAAGGGGATCCCAAGAGTCATACCAGACTCCCTAGAAGCCATAGACCATACAACTCCCACCTCCATTATAAAATAAGCAGAAATGTTACAATCCAGAAATTTAGTATCTTACCTAAATACTCTAGCCTGATCCTAGAAGTTAATCACAAGCCCTAGGAGTTTATCACATGCACTTTTCAGCCCGATCCGTGCACGGGACAAGATTGGGCTGGAATACGGGAAAACGGATTTTACCGCTGCTGTGCTGCCAGCCGACCATCACCCATCCCCGATCAGGCCTTTGCTTAGCCGATTTTGTTACTACAGAAGCTTTCCATACTACCAAAATCAGCTGGCAGAGGCCTGATAGGCGACAGGTGATGGTCGGTCGGCAGTACAGCAACAATTTCATGTGCGGTAAAATCTGTTTTCCCCCATTCCAGCTCGACCCCATCCCGTGCACCACTTCTCCCCAAACATCTGTGGTATTTGCCTACATCCCTTTAAAATGCTGAAGAGATGTAGGAGTGGGCAAGGATCAGTAGGAGGAGAAAGGAAAGGCCTAATTTTTTTGTGTGTTTTTTAAAAATAAATTTTATTTTTAATTTCCTTAAAAATTAATTAATTTTTATTTTTATCTTTTAAAACATCACCTCTTACAAAATTTTCATTTTAAACACATAAAACAATGTACATGTAAATACATTTAAGCTCTGCATATGATATTGTATTTTAAAGGTAAAAATGTAATTTAAAGGTTAAAAATATCACAAGTTGTTTATGTCACAACAATTGCCATTACCTTCAATGAAATGCCAGAATTATGATTTATGAGTAATGTTAGTACAAAAAAATATTACTAAGGATCCTGTACGACATGGTATGGGAGGAGGTCAATGTGGGAGTGACACCATGAGTTACTGCACCAGGTGATGCCAATTCTAGTGGTGCCACTGGTCCTCATCTTACTCTATGTTCTGCAAACTGATTCAATTAACTCAGTAAATGGAGAGGAGAGGAGGGGGTGGGCTTTTATCCTTCCTAGTAGGCTCAGGCAAAAGCAAATGGCTGCAGCCTCTTCTAGTTTGTGTCCTTCCTTGTTAATAACTTTTGCTATTTTGCCTATACTCTGATTTTGCTTGGCCATACATGTCCTGATTTTCATCTCTGAAATGCTGGAGATGGTTGTGGAAGTGGGGAAAATGTTTAAGGTTCATGTTCAGTTTTGATTTTTAAAGTCTTGTGTGCAATGGATAGTTTGAGGATTATCGCACTCGGCTGTAAACCGGCTTACCCGAGCCAGCTTAAAATTAGAAGCGGGTGGCATCCTGATAGTATCAGATGCATTTAGTTGCTGAAATCGCTGCCCGACTGAAGTCCGGCTCCATCACCGCTCCGAATGGTGCTCCGGTGGACATTTTTTCAAGCCGGAAAACTCCCAGCTTCAAAAAGAGGCATGAGGAGGACCCCTTGGAGCAGTGATGGAGCAGAGCTGCAGCCGGGCGGTGATTTCGGTGGCTAAATCCATCTGATAATATAAGGATGTCACCCACTTTTAATTTTAAGCCGGCTCAGGTAAGCCAGTTTATAACTAAGCGCAATAGTCTCCTTTGCTATTTGCATGGTCTGGCACTCTATGCTTAGCTTGTTGGCCATTTGTGAGTGAAATCAATAGAAATATAGCTGCCCATATTGACCACTGGCCCTTAATCTTTTCTTTTCAGTCACTAAATGAGAAGATTTTTGCAAATATAATATTAGCTTCCAAAACCAACTTTATCAATGACATTGGTGCTGGTCTGTGTATCTCATATAAATTGATGGTGGTGGGAGAGACATTCTATCAGGTAAAGTACCATTCCAATTCATTTCTTGGATGTTAATAAGACAAGAACTAAATAAATGTAGAAATTATTATTTGAAGCAAAAGGGAGCAGCTGCTGAATGGTGCCCAGTTAATTCTAGCTAGCAGTCCCAGGTAGGAAGTGAACAATATTGTTTCCAACTAAAATAGCAAGGAGAATCAAGAAAGACATGAATTAATGTGTTCCACATTTGAAATTGGTCAAATAAATTGATTCAACATCCTTTTCCATTCAGAAAGAGATGTTTGGGCTTTATTTTATTACATGTTTTAGCAAGCTATAAAAATAGATTTCTTCCGAGCACACAGTTTAAACCATTTGTCTAGCTGACATGAAGCTGTTTCTGGCATTTCAAATCCTGGATGCTGATATCAACTTTTTTTAAATGAATGTTTACAGCTTTGACCTGTTTATATGCAAAAGCAAAGCAGCTTCATTTATATACCGCTTTATATTGCGCTATGGGATGTCTAAGTGGTTTACAACTATAAGCTCATTGCCCCCCAACAGTTGGGTACTCATTTTAGCGACCTCGGAAGGATGCAGGCCTGAGTCTAGCCTTAGCCCTGGCTAGTATTGAACTCGCAACCTTATGGTTTATGAGTGAGTGGCTGCAGTACAGGCATTTAACCACTGTACCACCAGGGCTCTTTGCAAGATCTCCCTGGAAATATTTTGATGACATTATGATTAGATGGATCAACAATAGCAGTTTCCCAACACTGGCAAAGTAATCTATAACTAAAGAACTGATATGAAAGAAGCTAAAGAAACTGGCACTTCTGTTAAAACTTTTAAAAAGTCAAAGCAAGTCAGATGAACTTAATACTAAGGCTCAATTGAGGTACCATGGCCAAACCTTAGCTTTGCCACTATTCATTTCAGCATAAGTGTTCTTTCTTCCCCCACTTCCTGTCTTTTTACAGGTTGAATATCGCTTATCCATAATTTCAAAATTTAAAATACTCCAAAATCCAAAATTGTCTAAAATATTGTGTAGAAAATTACCTTCAGACTATGGGGGGATGCAGACCAGGGCGCCCAGGACGCCCTGGTCCGGAGCGCCGCGGGGCCATGGCAGCCGCACCGCGGCGCTCCTGCAGCGTCCCTGGAAGGAGCGCTAAATCAGCGCTCCTTCCTCAAGACAGCAAAAGTGCGCCCTAAACGCGTAGGGCGCACTTTCGCTGTCTTTTCCGCCGCAGCGCATGTGGTCGCTGCGGCGGGAGGTTGCCCTGGAAGCGCCGGCCATGCGGAGGGCTGGCAGCTTCCAGGGCGACCTCAGGAAGAGGAAGGGACGCCGCGCGTGCGGCTGCCCCTCCTCTTCCCTGCCTCGGAGACGACCCTATTAGTCGTCTGCCGAGGCCCTATGTGTATAAGGTGTATATGAAACATAAATGAATCTCATGGTTAGACTTGGGTCCCATCTCTAAGATTATGTATATATAAGGAGACTCAACCTGTATACTAATTAGTTTTCAATTCCACCCAAACTGTAAAAATGATAATCAATAGAAACTATAGTTTACTTCCATACCAATAGTGGAAAAGATGGTTAAAACAGAGTTTCCAGTTCTGATTTGGAGGCAAAATCTAATGTTTGTGTAACTAAAGCCTTCCTCATTCAGAGGTCATGGGAAAATATATCGACCAAGAATCATAAAGTAGAGAAATAAAGGAAGCAGAGCAGGAAAGATGATGTCTGCAGGCCCAGGGGCTATTCAGAATCAGGTGTTTTCCTCAATTTAAAAGTAACAGGATCCAGTAGACAAGATATAAGAAAATTGTTAAAAAGGATTTGCTGAACAAAATCATTTGGTTTCCATTTTTAACACAGCAAATTTAATGTGTGTTTGAAAGAGAGCACACCTGGGAAGAGTGCTTTAGGGTTCCATATCTCAGGGCTTCAGCATGACTTTCTGGGCCTGGACCCTCTCCAATTCTCAGGATTAGGGAGAGGAGTCTCAGGGCAAAAGAATTACCTTGAAAATATTTTCCCTCCATGGCTACTGTAGACTGTTCAAAGCATAGTTGAGAAAACTTTTCTTGCTTGATCTACGTTCCCACATTTGCTTAAAAGAACTGTTTGCTAATGTGTTAAAAAAAAAAACAGCGCTAGGGAAATTGTGCCAATTCAATGCAAATGTATGTCCAGCGAGAGAAATATTTTCTCATTTGTGTTAGGGGGGTTGCAGACTGCCAGAAATAGTGCAAATTGAGTCCACTTTAAGGGTTAGTTAGGGTTAGGGAATCATGGGAACTGTATTTTATTGTGGCACCAGAGCTCTCTGACCGAGAAGGCTCAATGTCTCAGAAAAAAAGCAATTCCCATGATTCCCTAACCCTAAAAGTGGATTCAATTTGCACTATTTCTGGTAGTCTGCAACCCCCCTTAGATTTGGTGTTTATTATACAATGCCATGCAATTGTGAGTAATACTTAATGCATCACACTTATTGACATCACCAGTGTACTAGGATGTGACCTTAGGTCTCAGAAATTTCAGGACCTCAAATGCTCCCGTCTTGGAAACCCTAAAGAGCTTACATGACAGATAGACTACACACTATTTTCCAAAGTCCTGCCTGTTCACTGAATCTGCAGAGGAGGTGCAGCCTTAGTGAAATGAGGTGGCATTTGATCCAAAAGATCAAGATCATCCTCTTGCTGTTCCCAGAAGCCTCTAGTAAGCCCCCTTCTGGCAGGAGAACCGTCAGTGGCATATCTCTGCCTGCAGAGATTTTTCAATGGATGTCAAGGGGCCCTGGGGATGCACCTGCCATCTTGATGGCAAAGCTGTACATCCTAACTCCCACAGTCCTCATCTAGAGGGAATATATAATACATATTTTAAAACCAGACAGATTTTAAAAATATATATTATATTCAACTTCTGCTTATGTCACGTGTAATTAATATGATCAGAAACTAAATTCATTACCATTTCCATGTTTCAGTTTTTATCATTCAATGCTATGTGCTGCAATATTTGTATTTTCTATTCATAAATAAACATAACAATTAAGAAAGAAAACCCCTACAGTTTAAATTTTGTGTTTACAAAATATCATCTAAGGGGGGTTGCAGACTGCCAGAAATAGTGCAAATTGAGTCCACTTTTAGGGTTAGGGTTAGTGCTAGGGAATCATGGGATTTTTTTTCTGAGACATTGAGCCTTCTCTGTCAGAGAGCTCTGGTGCCACAATAAAATACAGTTCCCATGATTCCCTAAGCCTAAGCCTAACCCTAAAAGTGGACTCAATTTGCACTATTTCTGGCAGTATGCAACCCCCCCTAAATTATTCTCTTTGGTCCCTACTAAGAAGTCCCAGTGTTCATGCAGAAAAACAATACAATCATGCAAAAAAGATAAGTAATCCAGACCATAAATCATTAGAAAGAGGGAATGAAAATGTCAAAAACAATCTCAAAGTTTGGTTCTTTCTTCAAATTTTTTGTTCACCACAAGCTTCAGAAAAGACATCTCCAGAATGTCCATATATGTGTATGTCAAAAGAAGGACAGGCACAGAGATATCATTTGTTTGAAATAAGACATTATATGACCTCAGGCTGTCTGAAGGAGGCTGGCATATTGGCTCAAGGAAATTCACTGATTCAATATAAAATTCTTTTGACCCACATTGAAATGGTCGTCATCCTCTCTCCCTCTCCTTCTCCCTCTCACAGATTTGAGGATCATAGTAAAGTTGATACTGTATAGCTGCAGGTTATTCGTCCACACTGGCACATCAAACTCAAACAACTGTATGCCTCTGGGCATGAAGAGCTAGAGATTTTACTCAGAAACCTTTGTTTCTAAAGAGAGCAGCACTAGCTGAAAAGAAATACCCCTCTAAAATCCTGTCAATTATCACAAATTGCTAGTATTGGCTTGTGTGCAGTTCCAGAGTGTTGGCTTGTGTGCAGGTCCAGAGTACCTGGAAATCTTCAGAACACTCCAGGCTCCCAACTTATTCACTGAAAGGCAAAGCACTGACCTTAAATCTGCAACTTTAACAGCCCCATTGCCAAATGCGAGATGCATTTTCCCTGAAGGTCCAAAAAGATAAGCCACTAGATCAGCAAGCCCATGAATATAGCTGTGCACGTGAAGTGGAAATTCTCTCCAGCCTTCTTTATGACAAGCAACTGAGTTCCAAATTTAGGTGGACTGCTGTTGTTAATGGCCTTCAAGTAGATATCAACTCATGGCAATCCTCAACCTCTCTGCTTACATCCTGCAGATTCAGGCCTCCCTGATTGAGTCTAACCATCTGGCATGTGGTCTTCCTCTCTTTCTACTGCCTTCTATCTTTCCTAGCATTATTCAAACAAAAATCCATCAGTGATATTGACCAACTAAAATGCCCAATATACTTGTTCCAAGCTTTCGAAGCTCCATGGGCTTCTTCATCGGGCAAGATGTTACAAACCACACAGGAGAAAAACCACACAGGAGAAAAAAAAATTGGAGATGTTAGTATTTAGTTAAGATGGTATATGGTGGAGAGAATACCTTTTGAAGGCAGGCTTTATCTCTACATCCACCAAAATATCCCTGATGCAAACACATGGAGACTTCTTGAGGAATCCGTTGTTCTTTGCCACAAAGAGGCCTATGGCCTCACTGGAATGGAGACATGTTGGATTGTGAAGGAGGGGTCCCTGTTGAGATGCAAATAGATTTTAAATTTCCTGGACTTTGCAAATCTCCCTATAGCCACAGGGCCAGAAGGAGGAGGAGCCTCCCTACAAAAGATATCCTCCCCACCACATAGCATCTTAACTAAAGATTGAAACAACATGTAGGCATCTGACTAATATCTCCAATTGTTTTTCTCCTGTTTGGTTTGTAACATCTTGCCTGATGAAGAAGTCCATGGAACTTAGAAAGCTTGCAACAAGTATATTATGCATTTTGGTTGGCCAATTTTTGTTTGGTTGGCCAATTTTTGTTTGATTTTGCTAAATAGCCAACATAGCTACCCCTGAATGTGTCCTAGCATTATTGACTTTTCCAATAATTCATGCCTTCTCATGATGTGGCCAAAGTATGACAGACTCAATTTTGTCATCTTGGCTTCCAGAGAAAATTCAGCCCTTGATCTGTTCTAGGGCCCCTTTATTTGTCTTTCTGGTCATCCACAGTATCCCCAGCACTTTTCTTCAGCACCACATCTCAAATAAAATGATTTTCTTTTTATCCACTTTCTTCACTGTCCAGCTCTCACATTCGTACATGGCCATGGGGAATACAATGGCATGGTGATTCAAACTTCAGTGTTATAGCTTTGCACATTAGGATCTTGGCTAATTCCTTCATAGCTGCCCTTCCTAATCCTAGTCTTCTTCTGAAGATAGATAGATAACCCTGCCATAATAGGTGTTGCCAGAAAGTAGTGATGGGCTGCGAAGCAATGAATCTATTTGGGCATGTGGGGCAGCAAGATAGTGCAAGCAAGGGAAAAATGCTGAGCCCTAGGGTCTGAGTCCAATCTCAGAAGACTCTCACTGGGAAGAATGATCACAAGGAATAGTTTTGGAACCCAGAGGAATTCTGGGCAGATCCTGGAGTCAGCAGAAGCATGTCTGTCTACATGAAATCTCAGAATCAAACACTGCAGGCAGACTTTTGGCTATATGAGCTGAAAAGCAAAATCAATTTTCTGAAATTTAAATGAACATTAGTGTTTTATATATTTTTGTTTTATTATTATGTTGATATTTATAAAGTGAAGCAGTATATAAATATGGTTAATTATGGAAACCATAATTATGGAAAATTATGATTATGGTCATCATAAGTATTTTCACTTTAGGCATAGAGTACTGAAGTTGTGCATGATTTGACCAAAATAATTTCACAATTCCATGCCAGAGATGACATTCAGCCCAGTTCTCCTTTATGTAAAACTGTCAATATATACTCCTGCTCAACATGAATGATTAACTCTCAAAAGTATCTCATTTGCAGTGAATCATAATTGGTATTTTGTAAGGAAAAAAAAATAGACAAAACTCAGATACTGAAGAGCTGGGAAAACTTGCACAGATTTCTTTATCCCTCATTTTGAGAGAACGTGTATGCTTTTTGATCATCTTTAAAGGAAACTGTTGACCACATATGCTGAAATACAAGGTATACCATATGGCTGAAAGCATTTCCTTGTGGCTGTTTGCATCTTCATACCAGTTGTCTCTAGTTGTTACCTGAACTTCCTCCCCCCCAACACACAAATGTCAAATGTGTTTGCATTTTTATAAGGTAGAGACTGACTCAGACTTCTTTTCATTGAACTGATTGCCCAGTTTGTCATATGGCAAACAGAAGAGTTCTTATCCTTAATGAGAAAATTAATTATTATATTATTGTGGCAATTTTCTTCTTTTTTTTTATACTGGTTGTAAGATAATGGCCTGAATTCCGTTGCTAGTCCTACCTAAAGTAAACCCATTAAATCAATGGGATTTACTTATGTGTTGACTTACCGTTCAACAGTTCATTGAATGAGTCTACTGAGATAGTCCCTACTGATTTGGGAATAACCAGCAAGATTCTAGCCTATATGTTCTAGTGAAGTAGGGAAGATATCTAGAACTGGAGAGTTAGAACCACCCACCAAAAATATTGTAACCAGAGCCAGTGCACATCTGCATCATAACTTTAGCCAAGTGAGTGAAAGGACTTTATCAAAAGTTGTCATGCTCCTCTAGCAGGACAAGTGCAAACTCCCCATGTCTGTAGATAGCAAGGAATTGCTTGTCCTTGTGAACCCAGAACCCTCCGAGGTACATGAGTCTGCACCCCCCTATAGACAGCATCAATATGATCTCAGAGCTGAGGAGGAGAATGGGATCCACCCAGCCTGTGGGAACAATGCCACATGAAGGCACAGGCTCAACTGAAGATTCCCAAAAGGCAGGAGGGTGACTTCCTTGGGGATTAAGTCATCCCATCTCATAGGGGGACTTAATGCAGGAATATCTGCAGCTGAGCTCTGGATGTGGTTCAGGAAACCCAGCTATAACTGACCTCAGGCAGAGTTCTTTCCAAGCACAGTTTCCTGCAGTTTTGTTTTTGTTTTTTGTCTGACATGAACAGTAAAGGAATCTATTCATTTCTTCATGTCCCCTCCCACCAAGATCTGGAAATTCCCTTTAAAAGAAAAGAAAAGAAAAGAAAAGAAAGGCAGGAGTGTCTTTCCTTGCCTGCAGTTTGAGCTTAGGCTTCAATTGAGAAAGAAATGAATCTGATTCCATTAGACTACAAAAGAAACTTATTGCATTCTTAAATAACTTGTCTTACCTGATCTGGCTTAAAATTAAATTCGGGTGGCATCCGGACCCTATTGCAAGGGTTTTGCCACCAAATCGCTGCCCGAATGCAGCCTGGGGCCATTCCCGCTCCTAGAGCTGCTTAGTGTGCCTCTTTTTGAAGCTGGTAGTTTACTGGCTTGAGAAAATTGCCGCCAGAGCGGCTGCAGGAGTGGGAATGGCCCCCAGGATGGCCCTGGGTGGTGATTTTGGTGGCAAAACCCTTGCGATAGGGTCTGGATCCCACTCTAATTTAATTTTAAGCCAGATCAGGTAAGACGAGTTACTAAAGAATGCAATAATATCGAGAAACAATTTGTAAAACTGCCGTCCTTTGTTGCTAGTTTGTATGGGATGTTATTTAGTTGACAATACGTTGAAGATCTGGAATTCATAGGTGCAGATAGTTCCTCCAGAGAATGCAGCTATTCCACACTATAGTGTCACCAAGTCAGCATTTGGTGGCCAGCCTTCTGGTAGTGAGCCTCTCTATATTTAGCTAAACTGGTACTTCACTGAAACACATACCATCTTAGTGATGCTCCCTGCCTTATCAGCTTTTTAGAACTTGCATGAATTTTTAGTCCAAATGGTATAGCCTTTGAAAACCCAGGGTCACCTCCACAATACAATGAGGGGACACAGACTAAGGGCCTCAGCACACGGAGGCCCTGGAGCCGCCACCGGACGGAGCGCCGGCGGTGCGGAGCCTCCGCACCGCGGCGCACCGTCGGCGCACCTAAAAGGAGCACCAAATTGGCGCTCCTTTTAGATCTAAGGGAAAGTGCGCCCCAAAAGCGGCGGGTGCACTTTCCCCGGCTCAAACGGCGCAGCGCATGTGGGCGCTGCGCCGTGAGGTCATCCCCAATGCGCCGGTCGTGCGGACGGCCGGCGCATCTGGGGGCGACCTCGGAGAGAGGAAGGGGCGCCGCTCGTGCGGCTGCCCCTCCTCTTCTCTGCCCAGAAGATGACTTTATTAGTCGTCTGCTTAGGGCCTAAGTTGAGGGATTAGAAATAATAACCACTGGGGAAAAATCTGTCTGTTAATGTAAAACTATAATTAGATAATGCGGTCATGCTGTTAAGAAAGAATAAAGCATATGAGGAATGGTGGACAGATGTTGGAGTACAGAAATGTGTTTGTGTCAGTCAGTCTGCCCTGTGCCCCCTAAGTCAAATGGCTGCCCCTGGGCATGATAGAAAAAAAATGTCTCATTGCTGTTGTTGAAGTCAGATTCACCTGAGCCCAGTTCAGGATGCTTCTGTAATGTGGAAGAGAAGATTTTATCCTGTCCTTCACTTTGGTCTGTAAAATGTCTTGGGTCACCCTTGGTCAAAGTCAATAAAAAATAGCATCTCAAATTAAAATCCAAATACAACTCAAGAATGCTGAATAACATCAAAATTCTACATATATTTATAAAGAAATACATCTTTTTGATTTAAGTTGTTTTTACCTAAGAGTGTTGAGAACTGCAGACTAAAATTCAGCAATACTACAGCCAAGAAGACAACTAATCTGTTGTATTGAAATTACTCATCATCAGCGACTCAGAATGTCTCATGACCCCCTGAAACTGGAAAGCAGTTAAAGTGAGAAACATTCTGAAACATTATCTGTGAGTTTGCATAAATCCTCCTTTATTTTCTGGTGAAGTATATTTCCTCCCCATTCTCTCTCTTCCTTTCCCCCTTGCTAGGAGTCTTATGAAACTGAAATGTCAAGTGAGGGTTGCTTTATATCGTGTTCTGTCAATCAAACAAACGGAGGCTTTATGCATCTGTTCCTAGTATATTGGCACTTTTTGAAGAGTGTTTCGGTGGGAGTGAGAATAAATAAAGATCCTTCAGGCACTTTCTCATTTATGGATGAGGAATCAAAGCAGTCTGAAACTTCATTTTCAGCCTGATACCCTGAAGATTGTTGGCTGATAATTCTGGATGGAACAGCTTATCTGGGAGGATTAGGAAGAACATGGGCTTCCTATTACTGCTGGCTTCAGTCTATTCAGCTGCACAGACTTTGTCACACAGTATCTGTGCCTTTACATATGTCACTAATCTTATCTATATCTTTTCAGCTCCTTCTGTTGGAGCTGTGCTTCCCTGCGCCTAAACCTCCCATTTCTTCATTACACTGGCTGTATAGGCATTAGCCTCCCCTTAACAGCCTTTTCTGTACCATGTCATTCAGGAAGGGTTAGTAATGCCAAGGCTGTAGCCTTCATGAGAAGGTAATGGTTGTGCTTTATCTCGGGTCCTGCAAGTCACACACTGGTATATTAAACACAAATTTTTGCTTCATCTTCCATTTTACTCCTCCAAAAATTTTACCTTAAAAAAAGAGGGAGAAATACCAAAATCTGATCAAGTAAAAGGAATGACTGAGCCACAAAGAAAAGCAAAGATAATCTAGTTCATTTTGAACACTCCAGCCAGCAAGATTCTCCACATTATAAATTTACCATGGAGGTTATGGAGGTTTCCTTGGTGGTTTTGAAAGAAAGCTTGGACAAATAACTTCTAGGACCCCTTAAGACAGCTTCCCTGTACCAATTGGGTCCTCTACAAATGGGCTGGACAGAATTTCCCATCATAGTATTATACTACAGGCCATGCTGCCTGGGAATGATGGGGAATGTAGTCTAACACATCTGGACAGCAATACACTGGGGAAAGCTGGTTTAGATGTATGAATTGGTGATGGTTTTCAAATGTTGCTCCTGCAGTAATAGTTTCCACATCAATTTTCCTTTTGAGGAAGATGTGTGCATTTTTTTAGAGAATGTACAGGTCTGTCTAGGTTCATTCTAGTGTGCAAAGAGAATTCTTAGGGTAAATGAGGCTTTTAGGAATGGACATAGCTTAATGAGAGAACATATAGTGGGCCATTGGTATCTGCTGGGGTTTGGTTCTGGGGTTTTGGGATTATTTTGAGGGGGGGGGGTTAATTTATAGATGGTTGAATCAGTGGATGCAGAATCCATGAATACTGAGGGCTGACTGTACTGGTTGAATTCCTTTATCCAGAATTTTGAAATCTGAAATATTCCAGAATCCAAAATGGTCTACATGGGTGGCTGCGATAGTGACACCTTTGCTATCTGATGGTTCAGTGTACACAAATTTTGCTTCATGCACAAAATTATTAAAATATTGTGTATAAAACTACCTTCAGTCTATGTATATAAGGTGTAAATGAAATTCATGTTTAGACTTTGGTCTCATCTCCAAGATATCTTATGATGTATATGCAAATATCCCAAAATCTGAAAAACTCTGAAATCCAAAACACTCCTGGTCCCAAGCATTTTGAATAATGCTCTAACTTGTTTGCAGAGTGCCCAAGATGCCATTCCTAGCATATCCTGTCCCTATATTGGAAGAAAGGTTGGATTGATGATGATGATGATGATGATGATGATGATAATAATAGTAACAAACAAGTTGGAAGACCTTTGCTTAGGACCCTGGCTCTCAGTCAGAGTAGACAAAATCTATGCACTCCTCCTATTTTCTTACTGCCTTCCCTGTTGTTTCCTCACAAAACTTGTAAAGCTTTGCTGTATTCTGACTCCTATAATCTGGGAGCAGTATTCTACACAAGTATCATTTTCCCAAGCTCTCCTTTTTTTGACTTGCCAGAGTGCTTCTTCTGCTGTGCCCAGAAGGGAGACTTTCAGCAGGTATATCATGCACAGAAAAGCTGCACCTGCTGGTTCTTCATTTTTCGTATAAATGACAAAGGCCCAGGAACTTTGTTTTATACTGCAAATGGCAACATTAAACAAATGTGCTTCATGCAATTGAGCATAAAATGTTCTGCAAGAAACCACAAAACATCTGTGTAGTTTCTGGAGGCTAATACAATAAGTTCTTGTTCACCACCATATGTGACATTCAGAAAGATAGAGGATGTGGCACATTGTCCTTCCTCTTCACCAGCACTAATACTTCTGCACAATTTTGCATTAATCCATCCTGGATAAGAAATTGTTTTCATTTGTGTTCACCATATTTTAAGCTCAGTAGATTATGTCAGGCCCTGGAAACGTGAATTCTGCAACCTGAATTCAGTGTCCCATCTAAGTTAGGATTCACAGGGCACCAGCAGCTGTATATCCAACTCTGTACTCTGTCAGGTAAATAACAGTCAGAGTAACATGGTGGTTAGATTACTGGAATTGGGAGATCCTAGTTCAGGTCCTCATTCAGCCATGGATTTCACTTGGTGCTCTTGGGTCATTCATTCTCTCTCAACCTGAACTACTTCTCAGGATTATTGTGAGGATCAAGTGGAGAGGAGGAGAAATATATATCCCACCTTGGATTCATTGGAGGTGGAATATAAATTAACTAATATATAATTAGATAACTATGTAGATGAAGGAGAAGATCCATGTAACTCCGAGGCTATTTGCCATGTGGCCCCTTTTCCTATTCAAATCCAGACACAGATCTATGGTATTTTCTTTTTTGGTTTGTCCTTCTGTGAGATTCCCTATCCAACTCATGGTGTTGCTGTGTGCCTTCAAGTCATTTCCGATTTATGGGGACCCTAAGGCAAACCTATCATGGGGTTTTCTTGGCAGGTTTCTGCAGATGAGGGGTTGTCACTACCATCCTTTGAGGCTCAGTGTGACTTGTCCAGGGTTACCTACTGGGTTTCCATGGTTGAGCCAGGATTCAAACTCTGGTCTACAGAATCATAATCTAGTGCTCAAATCATTGCACCATACTGGACGGATTCAGAAATAGATCCATTCCATCACTGTGTCCACTGGATTCAAAAGGGTCCTATATTACATATTTCTTGTAATATAGGAAAATTGCTAAGAATGCATTTGTGGTAAAAGCATGCATCTCTTCTTTGAAGATGCCACTCCTTCTCAGGCTGAAGCAACTATCCACAGAGTGAGCACAAAACATGATGAGTAGACTGTTCATAACTCCTCTTGTATAAGAACCTGAATAGTCATTTTAGAGATACAATATTATGTTGCGTACTATGTTAAGAACAGAATTGTAGATTCATATGTTCCACAAGTGTCTCCCAGTTTCTCTTGCGTTGTGACATGGCTACAATGAGAAATGTGCAAATATAAATGTATTCCTCTCTTTCCCCCACAACTAGATAGAATTGTAGCAGGTTTCCTATTACTCGGTAAATATTAATGAAGAATGATGCTCAGTTCTGCATCCTCATAATCTGCCCATGTAGTATAGCCCGTTAATGTAGAACACCCTCAGCCCAAGATGTTCAGTTATTCAAAACTCCAATGGATATGAATTCACTGTGTGCACCCTATATAACCCCTATTAGTGGAACACTGTATAAATAGCATGCCCGCTTATCTGAATATTTATCTGAATTCTTCAGAGGTTCCCTAGGCCAGTTGGATAAATGAGATTGCACTGTAACAGGGAATTCAATCATCTCTCTATACAGTTAATTCTAATAGATGTTAAAAAAATATTTCATGGTTTTACTGCCCTAGATTTTTTGTCTTATACTGCAGAGTTATTAGGGATCTGTATCATGTCTGTTCCCTCAAGGTTGAAACAATAAGCTTTATCTGAAACTGACAAATGTAATTTTTCTTCTTCATATATGAATCCCTTGAATGTCATGGTGTGCTCCTTCTGCAATAATCATCCCAGTCAGGGCCATGTCATTTAACACTGGACCATCTTTTATTTTGTGACAAGTAGATGCAACAAAGAGTGTAACTCCCCCATTCCCAAATTGTATTAATGCCACTGAATTATATCACAAGCCCAGACAACAAACACTTGGCTTTTGTTCCTCTCTCATTTGCTTAAAAGATCTCCATGCTGAAAACCTTGGGAGAAAATTTGGTCCAGTAATGGAAATGTTTCTTCAGTCTTTGAAGGATTTAAAGCATTTAAAAGAGAGAGCGAGAGAGCAATAACATTTCACTACAGTGTCTGCAGGGATCTCTACCTGGGACAGTCATGGTCATCTTCAAGGTCTACAAGGAAATAAATTACAAATGATCCTAGGGAATACTGCTTTCACTATGCCAATCCAGTTGACTTATTTCTTTGAAGCTTGGCATGTGGAAAAAATAATAAAAATAGATTGGCATCATTTTTAGATTGCTGAAGACAGAATAGTCATATACCATTCATCTACTCTCACAGAACATTTATAAAGTAAATGTTCTCCTGATTGAAATGGGATGCCATGTGACATTTCTTTATTATTTACTGGATTTTTAAAATCTCACCTTTTTTGCTCTTAATGGAACACTTAGGTAACCTTACAGAAGAGTAAAACAACAGGAATATGCATTCAAATTATGATGATCCACTTTTAAAAAATCCAATCCACACCTGATATAACCTACAGAACTTGAAATCAAAGCCACCCCACTGAAAACTAATATAGAGAAATGAACAAGTGATGAAAAAATCATTACTGTTGCAATGAAAAAAAAAAGATGGGGAAAAGTGACATTTTACAATCTAGTGCTGTTGCTTAGAAGGCTCCTATAGACTCTGCTATAGGAAGTTTGGGCTGAACAGACCACCTGAAAGGGGCGGTGGCAAGCTGCCCCTTTGCTCACCAGATCAGGGTTGTGGCAACCGCACGTCACAGCCCTGAACTGGTGCTTTGCAACTCTAAAAAGAGCTGGCAAAATGCCGCTCCTTCTTAGAGAGGCAAAAAGCCACCCTTGCTGCAGTGGCAGGTTTGTGGCATTTCTTTGGTGCAGCACATCTAAATGCTGCACCAAAGACAGGCCCTTCTGCCACCTGCAGTCTAGTCGGGTGGGTGGCTTGATAGCAGCATCGGGGTGGAGTCGGGGCAGCCAGTATGCAGTTGCCACACCTCCACTCCACCTCCAGGCCAGCCTAAAGTCCCGGTCTGTACAGCTCCCTTAGAAGCCTATGCTGCAAAGAAAATTCTTAGAAAATGTTACCTGCTTTTTTTTTTTAGGTTTCTTTGTGGGTTTTTTTTTTTTTTGGGCTGTGTGGCCATGCTCTAGAAGAGATTCTTTCTGACGTTTCGCCAGCATCTGTGGCTAGCATCTTCAGAGAAAACTGAAATGGAAAAGCATGGGTGTATATATACTGTGAGACCCTGGGTAGGGAGGAGTGGTTCCCAGGTGAACTGTGTGTTGTTCTGTGTCGAATAGGTATTGTTATGTGTTAATGGCATAGCTTCAGGATATGCAATCAAGGATATTGTCTGTTATTCCCATGTAAACTGTGTATTGTTCTGTGTTGAATAGGTGTGTTCTGTTGTTAATGGCATGGCTTCCAGGTGAGGATATGCAATCCAGAAGATTGGCTGCTGTTGTCTGCTGGGAAAGCCCCTGACCCTGTTTGGTTTCCCTTTGCATTTGCTGAGTGCAAATTTTCTTATTTTGTAGGACTGGTAGCCATATCTTGTTACCTGCTTGCTTGAAAATAAAGACTGAGGATGCATCAACACCAGGGATAGGCAACCTTTCCCCTTTAAGGGCCGAGGGACTTCAGATCCCAGAATCCCAGGAGCTATTGGCCAATATGGGACTATTGGCCAACATGGCTGAGGCTTCTGGAAGCTGAAGTCCCTCGGCCCTTAAAGGTGAAAGGTTGCCTATCCCTGATCTACACTAAAGAAACAATGCAGTGTGATTCCATTTTAACTGCCATGGTGCCACCCCCCAAAACTGAAATTTCTAGTTTTGTAAAGCACCAGCACTCTGGCAGAGAAGGCTAAACTCCCTGTAAAACTACGAATCCCAGTACAGGTATTACATAGGCTGGAGTTACAGCACTTAAAGTGGTGTCAAACTGCATCATTTTTACATTGTAGATACACCCTTAGTTAATTTTGCACTCAAGCAAGGTACATTGTTCTTCACACCAGGGCAATTATGCAGTGAAAATAAAGTGTAATTGGAGTGCAAATTTGTTTCAAAACACCCAGTTGTGGTCCAGAAAGTAACTTTTTCTAAATCTGGAAATTTACTCTGGGTAAAAAAAAAAAAAAAAAAAAAAAAAAAAAAAAAAAAAAGCATATATCAGTCTGAAATATGCTTGAATAGCACAAATGCAACAAGTGTGAGAAAGTTTAATGTTTTCTTTGCCTTAACCACAGAACAAACTCACTCACTCTATCTCTCTGTATAAAATCTGTCTACAAGTAGAGCTTGGATCCCAGAGGGATACTATAAAACTGAAATAAATTTAACTGAATAGAATTTCCAAGGTTGAAGAAGGGAATTCAGAGTGTGGTGCTGGAGGCAAGAGTGGTAATGTCCTCTAAATTAAGGCCACTCCTTGTCAAGGTGTAAGATTTGTAGTTCCAGAAGTTTTCTTATTCCTTATGCATTATTGGATCATATTCTTCTTTTAACTGGAGATATAGCCATGCTGAAAAGGCTGTATCCTGCAGAATTAAAATGATTAGTAACAGGCTGTTCCAACTTTTGTTTTTTTATGCAGAAAGCATTTAAAAAAATAAAAAACTCATGTATTTTTCCACAGTGTAATTCCCTTGAAACATTTCTGGACACTTGGAGGGGAGGAGGAACCCTGCATAAAGGAGATTATTGCACATCTTAAAATCCCAGTTTACTTCTCCTGAATTCAATCTAATTTGGGCTAGAGTTGGGTCCTATCACATGGCTTTCCCCCTAAAAAACTGCCATCTGAATATAGCCAGGCTCCAACGCAGCTCCCTTAACTCACTCCAGCAGCCATTTTGCAATGTTGGAAGCTTCTGACTTTTGAAAAATGGCCATGAAGCAAGTTAAGTGAGCCGAGTTACACTTGGGCTGCATTTGGATGGAGGATTTGGCAACAAAAGTCATGCAATAGGACCTGGATGCAACCTGAATTTTACTTGAATTTGGGAGAGGTAAGTCGTGTTTTATGCTTGTAAGATAATCTCCAAAGTCTTGATGCTCTAGTAGTCTTCCCAATGGGTTTTCCTGATTATCAAGAAATCCTTTATTTATTTATTTTTTTTAAAAAAACAGGAAATGAATAATTGAGAATATTCTTTCTCTCTCTGGCTTTTCTTCGCAAATGAAGATTCAGGAAGGACTCATCCCATGCTTTTTGCAAGCGTGCTGATGACTAAAAAGGCCAATCCGAGATAAACAAGTCCGGATGCAGAAAGCACAGCAGAAGGTCTCCTTGGGTGATGTTTCCAGGTTGTGATTCTTTCTTTGTTGTCGTTTCTCTTCAAGATTTGTTCGGCCTGACTTCTCAAATAAGGCTGCAGCATTGTGGATAGTGCGTCTCTATGCCTCCCGATGTGAGGCCAGGGTGGACCATTGTTGGTGATCAATTTGGCTGAGCCTGAGATGTTGTTTCAGGGAGTCCCTGTATCACTTTTTTGGAGCACCCCTCTTATGCTGACCCATAACGAGTTCACCGTAGAGTACTATTTTTGGGAGGTGATGGTCCTCCATCCTAGAAATGTGCCCTACCCAGCGCAGCTGCATTTTCAATAGCATGGCCTCAATGCTGGTGATCCCTGCTTGCTCAAGGACAGCAACATTCATCACATAGTAAGTCCAGTGTATATTTAGGATTGTGCGTATACAGTGCTGATGAAAGCGTTCGAGGAGTCGTAAGTGTTGGTGATAGGTGACCCATGTTTCAGACCCATAAAGGAGAATAGACAGTACAATGGCTCTAGACACACTGATTTTTGTGCTTCACCTCAGGTGTTTGTTACTCCAGACTCTTTTGTAAAGTCTTCCAAATGTGAGATATGCCTTTGCTAATCTGTGATTGATTTCTTTGTCAATCTTGGCATCTGAGGAGATGACGCTTCCCAGGTAGGTGAACTGCTGAACGGACTTAAGCACAGATTTGCTTACAGCGATGTGGGGATGGTAGTGGTGGTGCAGGCTGGTAGAGAACTTCCGTTTTCTTCAGGTTGAATTCCAGCCCAAACATTTCTGCAGCTGTTGTGAAGCAGGATGTTAGGCGCTGCAGAGCTGCTTCTGTGTGGGCAACAACAGCAGCATTGTCAGTGAAGAGCAGCTCACAGACTAGATAGTTTAAAGTCAGACGGCTTAAGTTAAACAAGCTACCATCAACACGGCAATGTATATAGATGCCGTCTTCTTCTTTGAGCTCTGCTGTAGCCCTTTGGAGCATCATGCTGAAGAAGATTGTAAATAAAGTTGGAGCAAGAACACTCCATTAGTTATTAGATAGGGCTCTGAAAGAGCATCGCTATATCTGACTTGACCATGCTGGCCCTCATGTAGCAAGATAATCATTTTGAGGAATTTGGGGGAACATCCTAGTCTTTCCAGGATCTGCCATAGACCTTTTCTACTCACAGTGTCGAAGGCTTTGGTGAGGTCGACAAATGTTACATACAGTCCCTTGTTCTGCTCTCTACATTTCTCTTGCAGTTGTCTAAGGGCAAATACTATATCTGTAGTACTCCTATTGGCTCTGAAGCCACACTGGCTTCCAAGAAGGAGTTCTTCTGAAATAGCAGGAACTAATCTGTTCAGGAGTATTCTTGCAAGGATTTTTCCAGCAATAGAGAGCAGTGTTATACCTCGATAGTTTGAGCAATTGGATTTTGCTCCTTTTTTCTTGTACAGGGTGATGATGACTGCATCTCGGAGATCTGATGGCAGTTCCCCTTTTTCCCAGCAATGCAAAAGGAGTTTGTGGAATTTAGCATGGAGTACATGACCTCCGTGTTTTCAAACT
>CM034703.1:85664703-85681022 GCA_020142125.1 Phrynosoma platyrhinos
GTTGGGGCATATATACTGAAGAGAACAACATGTGGGAGGCATAAGGAAATAATGCAATCAGAGTGATCTGTTGGCAAGGTTTCGAGTTTGAAGGCAATGGAGTTTTTAATCATAAACCTTACTCCTGAAAGATGTTTTTCAGTTTTGGGTTTGCCAGACTAGTAAAGTGTGTAGCCAATTTTCAAAGATATACCCATGAGGATCCTCTGTAAAAGAAAATATTATCCCCTTTTAACAACTTCATTAAAGGACCATGAAATTATTTATAGATGGATACAACTGGAGGGTCTGTCATTCTGGCTAAATAATAGAAGAATTATAATTAAATGTATAGATGCTTCAGAGACTATCTGGAAAGAAGGGGAAGAAAAGGAAGAAAAGACAAAGAGAGGAAGGAAGGAAGATATGACACAGAGGAGAGCGGAAGATGGAATGGAAGACCTCAAACAAATAGAAACACACTGTCAACAACGATTGGAGCAAGAAGACAGGGAGAGACTGAGATCATTAACACTAGAAGAACTACAACTCTTAGAAGAACACCAGGAACAGGAGCTAGAAGGAGATTTAATTCATTTAATAAGATCAAATGAATAGGAAGAGGATGAAGAAGGGGGTTTCCTGCATGGCAGGGGGTTGGTCTGGATGGCCCTTGTGGTCTCTTCCAACTCTATGATTCTATGATTCTAAAAACAAGAAGAACCAGATTTAGAATGGGATCTAGAACACTATAAATTGAAAGGAAATTAACTATGCATATTAAGGACTAACAGGCTAAGCAGATGGTGCAAAGCGCCATCTTCAGAGCAAGGAAGGGGAGGGGCAGCCACATGCTGGATGCCCCAACCCCTTCCCCAAAATGTCCCCAGAGCAGCCGGCCCTCCGCACAGCCAGTGCTCCGAGGATGACCTCCTGCTGCAGCGTTCATACATGCTGCAGCAGAAGAGTCACCAAAGGTGCGCCGGCAGCCTTTTGCGGCACACCTTCAGCAATTTGTGGAAGGAGCATTATTTTAGCACTCCTTCCAGGGGTGGCAAAGCTGCGCTGCGGGGCTGAGGTGTGCAGATGGATACCTCAGCCCCATGGTGTAGCTTCCTGGGGCGGCCCCTTGCTGCCCATCTGCTTCCCCCCTAAAACAGACAAATAAAATTCAAAATGATAAATCAATTTAGATGCTTACCATGGAACTTAAAAGGCCTAAACTCCCCTCAGAAAAGAAGGAAAATATTCCATTATCTACAGAAGAAAAAACTAGAATAATCTGCCTCCAAAAAACACATATCAAAGTAAAAGATAGGAAATATTTTAAAAACTATAGATTAGGGAAAGAATTCATCTCAGCGATAAAAGATAAAAAGAAAAAAGGAGTGGTACTATATGTAAATAAAAGATTTGAAACAAAAGAAATTCTTAACAACACCAAAGTAAGGTATACAATAGTAGAACTGAAGATTCAATTAGCAAAAATACTATTGGTTGGGGTATACACTCCCATTGCGAGGAGAAATAAATTCTACAAAAAACTTCTACAACAAATAGAGGAACTAAATTATGATAACATTATAGCAATGGGGGACTGGAATGGGGTTATTAACCCTATAGTAGATAGGGCCTCAGAAAAAAGATTAAAACAAATCAGGGAAAATTGCCCAAATACTTTTTTGAAATGTTAGATAGATTGAATATGAGAGATGTATGGAGAAACAAATACAAGGAAAAAAAGAATTCATTTTTTTCTCCAATGTCCATAATTCCTGGACAAGACTTGATATGTTCTTTATCTCAACACATATGTTTAACATGGTTGATAAAATAGAAACACTTCCGAAAATATGGTCCAACCACAATCCAGTACTAATGGTATTTAGAAATAATATGAAATCCTATAGATGGCAGCTGAATGAATACTTATTGTGTAGTAAGAATGTAGTGAATGAAGCAAAAAAAAAAAAAAAGGGAGTAGCTAAATGGGCCTCGATAAATGAAGCCTTTTTTAACAGAACAAAATTAAGCGACCAGAAATGGGTTACATATGAGGACCTATTGAAGGGAAAAGAGGTGGAATTAAAATGATTAGATCAAGTAAAGGAAGAAGGGTTAAAATGTACCTGTTTCACCTACTATCAGATAAAAGAAAGATTTGACTTAGATAAAAAATGAAATAATATTCAAGAAGCAGATTTAGGATTGGAAAAGATAGTTAAATCAGAAGAAAATCACAGGATATATTTTTTAATATAAATTGTTATTGACATTGGAATTGGAAGATGAAAGGATTAAATCTCAAATGATAAGATGGGTTTAAGATGTGGCACACCCTGTAAGTTAAGATCAATGGGAGAAAATGTGGACAAAAAGATTAAAATATACCCTAAGCTACAATTTGAAAGAAAATTTCTATAAAATGTTATATAGATGGTACCTTACCCCTTTTAAATTGGCAAAAATGTATAAAAGCGAGAAAAATAAATGCTGGAAATGTGGAAGAGACCTTGGTACTTTCTACCATATGTGGCGGAATTGCACATTGGCAAAAAAGTTTTGGGACGAAATATACGAGACAATAGAAAAAATACTAAAATTTAAGATTAAAAAAATCTGGTGAGATATCTATTAAGCATCAATCAAGAAGACTATGGGTTTTTGCAATCTGCCAGAAATAGTGCAAATTGAGTCCACTTTAACTGTTCTGGCTCAGTGCTAAAGAATCATGGGAACTGTAGTTTATTGTGGCACCAGAGCTCTCTGAGAGAAAAGGCTCAATGTTTCAGAAAAAAATACAGTTCCCATGATTTCCTAGCACTGAGCCAGGGCAGTTAAAGTGGACTCAGGGGGGTTGCAGACTGCCAGAAATAGTGCAAATTGAGTCCACTTTTAGGGTTAGGGTTAGTGCTAGGGAATCATGGGAACTGGTTTTTTTCTGAGACATTGAGCCTTCTCTGTCAGAGAGCTCTGGTGCCACAATAAAATACAGTTCCCATGATTCCCTAGCACTAACCCTAACCCTAAAAGTGGACTCAATTTGCACTATTTCTGGCAGTCTGCAACCCCCGTCAATTTGCACTATTTCTAGCAGTCTGCAAAGGCCCTATATTGAATAGGAATACAGTCCACTTATATTTTATATTACCACGGCAGCAAGAATTATCTATGCTTCCAAATGGAAGGAAAAGACAATACCAGAGATAAATGATTGATTATGAAAATTTATGATTTAATGGAAAGTGATAAATTGACTCAGGCAATACAGAAAAAAACAATTGAAGAATTCAAGAAAACCTGGATGGCTTTTATTGTATATTTAAATCAAATTGGGGGACAGCATTGAGTATTAGGATTGGAATGTTAAGCAATCATTTTAGTTTTTGCTAGTTTAAGCTGGTCACATGGTGAGGTATTTTGTTCTGACCTCAGAGTGAGGGACCCACAGTGGCAGTGGATCTACTGGGCAGCTCAGCAGGACATCTCTGCCAATAGCTCCCCTGGTATGGAAATGAAGGGCTTCAGATCTTCTGGGAAGATCTGGAGTAAGAGTTATATTATTTTAGTCCATCATAAAATTGTTATACAACAGTTCTGGTGCTAAATGTGGTGGACCTTGTCTGGACCGCTCGCAACAGAACCAGAATTTGGGACTGTGTGTCATCTGGACAGGACTATGGCAGAACAAGAGGGAAACAGGCCTTTTGACCCATGCAGACAAGGCCTATGATGGCTTGGAAAAGATACTTTCCATTTCTTTTGCTACTGTAGTCCCAAGTGACCTTTTCGGACCACAACTCCCAGAATTCTCCCATTACTCCCAAGTTTGGGAGTTGTAGTCCAAAAAGTAACATTGACATGTTCTGGGCTCTGCATACATACTTGAATCAGCACACATTGAGAAAGCCTAAAAAGTTCCATCAGTTGCATCATGGGTTAGATAGCCATTGGGCACCACATGTTTACTGTAAAATTGAGAAGGGCAAGCACTTTTATTTATTTATTTATTTATTTATTTATTTATTGAAAAGCAAGTATGCTCCTGCAGGTGACTGATTGACTCAGGTCGTGCAGCATATACACAGATATGCAAGTGGATAGTGGAGCTTCAGTAAAAGGAGCATAAATTGTTCTTTTCTGTTTTTAATGTGATAATTTATGTGTTGTAATTTCCCTTAAGTCTTGCACTGAGAGAGAGATGGGATATAACTACACCAACAATCTGTAATATTTGAGTTTGCCACAACAAATACATGATGCCTTTAGATTTATTTTCTGAAGCAGATACACCATCATTCAGCCATGCACCAAAGCAGATCTTCACCAAATTTTGGACAATTCGACTTCAGTTGAATTAAAAATATCTGAGGATATGAGGCCTTGCAACTGCTAAAGGTGAGAATCCAGCCTGTGCATCACTAGTAGATGACCAACAGGTGAGATCCAGACTCTGACACCTTCAGTAGGAAGGAAAAGGTCACCACCTTTCATGATTTGTACCTTTCCCACCTACCTCACCTTGCTTCCTCTCTCTACTAGCATCACCCCACTCCATCTCCCTCAGCTTCTTCCCCTGTTCTTTGCCATGTAGTGCTGGAAGGAATCACAAATGTTTTACTAAGGCCAGATATGATGTTTTTATTTCTGTAATGCTCTGAGGTAGATTTGCTAGTGTCCCTTGTGCTGCAAGATTATGTCCCTGGAGTAATCAGGAAGTAGAATCCATAAAGCACATGCTTTTGTCTTGTGGTTTCTAGAAGCAGGCTGGACAACACATGATTAATCCATTAATGGCGAATCTATCAGTAAAATGGGCCCAATTTTATGTCAGATCCTTATTAGAAGATAAGATTCCCCGTGTGACCTTGGTGGTTGCCAAGTTTTTGTCTGAGGAACAGCTAACTTCTGTACCAGGGTAAAATGTCTGAAATAACCTCTTTCTGTATGAATTGACTAATTGTTCCTTGTGCTTTTAATTTATTTTATATATTATAAATTTGATTATGCTGGGTCTCTGGGCCATAATAAAGAATTGGTTGATTGACTAATGTAGTGCTGGCAATGCCTCTGCTCTCTTCCTGCCCTGCACTCTTTAAATTTTCTCTTTAAAGCAGTGCTGGCTGCTTTGTGCAAATGGCACTGATTCATAGGACATTATCACACGGGGCTCAATCCAAACAGAATCCAAATGAAATGCCGACCAAATCCGGATTATTTGCCCATGTTTCCACACACCGTCGCACAGAACCCCGACAGAAAGTGGACAGAAAGTGGAAAGAACCGAGATCTTTTGAATTTCGGTTTCTTGAGGAATTGCAATTGTGCGACGGGAATCATTTCGCATTTACTGTAAGTATGATAACCAAATACGTATTGTGGCGCATTTCCCCGTCATTACCCATGGTTCCCGCGAGCATTACTCTATCTGCGCATGTGCAGGAGGCTCATTTCGGCTACATTTATGGGTTTTTTTCTCTTGTGTATGGACATTCGATACACTTACTGTAAATGCGCAATGAAGGTAATGATGTTTGCGGAAACAAGATTTATTTCCCATTTATTTTCGGGATGCCCGTTTCCACTTTATTTTCAGTTTCTGGGCCACGTGAGATAACGTCCATAGAGAGTAAGCTGGTAGACAGGCAGTGAGGCAAACAGTGGAAGAAAGAAAATAGATTCAGAGGCTTGACTCTAGAGTCACAGGATCTGAGATGCAAACACAGCAAGCACAAAAAAGGCTCAAGGTGAAGCAAAGGAGGGAGAAGGAAGGGGGCAGTAAGAGGCAGGTTGGGCCATGGAGTGGCAGAGCCCTTCCAAAAGGAGGGTTGTGGTATGTTTTCCACTTCTGGTATTCTGCTGCCTGAAGAAACCAGTCCATTGTGCCTAATGGATGGTCCACTCCACTGCCCAAAGGGATAAAGTAAAGAAACCAAGGATACCTGTCTATCTTTGAAAGAAAAAAAACCAAAATATGATTTATCGATATAAACTGAAGGACTGAAAATGTAAAATCAATGAAAGATAAAATCCTAAGTACACAATACAACATTCTAGAAAATCAACTGATTTGTACCCTGACTTTCCACTGAAAGAGGCACTCAAGCAATTTAAGCCAAGAAAGGTATAAAAATACAGGCCCATTCCTTAACCGATTTGAAGCAACAGGACCATAAATATCAGGAAAGAACTAAAATATGCCAAGTGATAGTTTTGAGGAAGAGCCAGATCTTGGCCTTGTGCCTCAAAGAGTATAAAGGCCTAGCAGACCTGGAGGTATTGCACAAAACTGGCATCACCATTAATAAGATGCTGCTTGTTATAGATGCCTGCCAAGATTCAAGGAATTTTTCTTGTACCAAGACAGCACAACACACGCTCTTTGATCCCTATGAAACCTTCTGTGTCTGTCATATGCACTGATCTAAGCAACCAGATTTTGCTCAATAAAAACAGATCTGGGTTTGACACAGATGAAGGTTTCCATATCTTCTTACTCAGGTACAGGTCCAAAAGCCTTGTATTGTGATCTGACCCTGAGAATATCAGCAAGCAGTCCATGTACAATTGCACTGCTGAGCTCATTTAAACAGGAACAGCTGATCAGGTTTGCTTTTGCATTGATGAGAATAGACTTGGCTTTTGAGATGTGGCTCAGCCATACTTACAGAAGTTAGCAGTTCTATATCTGAAGCTGATGCATTTCTCTCATGTAAGTCCATTTTTGCATGTTACACCAGCTGCACATAAATAGGATATACAGTTTATTTCTGCTTTCTCCATCGTCCTTTTGTTTTCAAACTTCCAATTCCTTAGGTTAAAAAGAATATGTGATTGAATAAGGTTTATATCATTTCAGACATTTACAACATTCTTTTTTAAAATTAAAACTTTTACTTTGAAAATGCAGAGCTAATGTTGTGTAATGCAAAAATGTATATTTCTAGCATTATAAGTATTAGTAGTTCACATTAAAGCATAGCTCCACTTACTCGGCTTTTCATATTAGGGACAACGGTACTAGTAAGAATGAATGTAAAAACATGATACTATTTGTCCAAATCATGTTTTAATAAAAATTCTTTAGAATTATGTACTATAGCCCTTATCAATGAATATTTTATGTCTATCCTACTTTACCTAAAAGAGCTCAAAATAGCTAACAACCTTACATGAAAATACAATTCAAATCACAAATTATAAATATCTAAAATGATAAAATACAAATGTCTGCTAAAAGAAAAGGAAAGCAATTCAAACAATTAGCAGCATAAGAAACATCAAGCACACATGTTTATTGCTGGAAACTTTCTTTCTAGATCTGTTCTTAACTGACAACTGAAAGGTAAGTGTGTAAGAGACAATCTGATCTCTAATGAAAGGATGTTCCATAACCAAGGTGCCATCACTGGGAAAGCCCTATCATGTGCGGTAGTCACATGGACCACACTAATCTGGGGCACCATAACCAGAACCCCCCTTCTTTCTTACTTTAAACTGGTCATCTATGGAAACAATCCTTGTTATTTCCCTCTACTAAATATGAAGAAAGTAACTTAGCTTATTTTTGTTCAAAATTGTTAGTCATATTTTCTTCTTGTGGCTCACCATATTATTTGACAGGAATTCTACTTCATGAGATAGGAAAAATGCCTTAGAAGATTATGAAAATGTGAGACACATGTTACATGACATCCATGTTTGCTTTATGGAAACGCTAGTGAGAGTTAAAAAGTCACACTGCCAAACATTTTTTGGAATGAAGACTCAGAGGTAAGTCTCAGAAAACCAAAGCCATGACATAAATATGATCCCATTATTTAAAAGACTAGAATTCATTTAAAATAGTCTCTTGATATAGGTGGAGGTGAAAGAGAAATGTAAACTTGTGACTTGTATACTACTGTCTTTTCTGCTGCTGTTATCTCTACAGCTAAATGCTTGCAGTTATCCTTTCATTCATGTGGAAAATAGTTCTTAGGAAGTTACATGATAGATCCACTCCAGCGGCGATAAATAAATAGAGATCGTCCACAAAGATTAGTCAGTGTTTTGCTCTTAAGCTTCAGCTGGCTAAGCAAGGATTTGGCTTGATCTAGAATTTGGTTTGTCGGATTCAGTCATCTGAGAGTTATAGAATTAAATGGTCTTATGATGTAGTAAGACAAGAACCATTATTCTTGTGTTTCTCACAAGCTCATGGAAAGCATCCAATTCTCTCCACCAGTTAGACCTCATTTCTCCATCAATTCTTTCCCCCAAAATTATAAACATTGCTTTTTTCACATCTGCACTACTGTCTTCCCCTAGTGATTGCTATATGGACAAACAAGAGAGTTCAGTAAGGCTGAAGGACTGTTAGTCTTCTTTCAATTCCCCAGAAAGTACATATACAATAAGAATCTATATCCTATTTAACATATACATGAAGCCGCTGGGAGAGCTTGTCCAGAGTTTTGGGATGCAGTGTCATCAATATGCCGATGACACTCAACTCTACTACTCTTTCCCACCTCAATCCAAGGAGGCTGTTCTGGTCCTAAACCAGTGCCTGTCATCAGTAATGGACTGGATGAGGGCAAACAATTTGAAACTTAATCCAGATAAGACAGAGGTGCTCCTGATCAGTAAGAAAGCATATTAGGCAATAGCCTGTTAGATGGGATCACATTCCCCCTGAAGATGAGGTTTGCAGTTTGGGGGTACTCTTGGACTCAGCTTTCAACCAGGAGTGCTTTTGCACATTTAAAACATGTGTGCCAACTGCACCCATTCCTTGAGATACCAGATCTGGCCTCAGTGGCACATGCCTTGGTTACATCCCATATGGATTACTGTAATGCACTCTACTTGGGGCTGCCTTTGAAGAGTGTTCAGAAACTTCAGCTGGTCCAAAGAGCTACAGCCAAGCTGTCAACAGGGGCAGGTTACAGAGATCATACAATGCCCCTGGCTGCCAGTTTGTTTCTGAGCACAATTCAAAGTGCTGATGATGACCTATAAAGCCCTATATGGCTCAGGTCTAGGCTATTTGGCAGATTGTATCTCCCTATATGAGCCAGCCGGGGCTCTGAGATCCTCAGGGCAGGCCCTTCTCTCCGTCCCACCACCATCACAAGCATGATTGGTGGTGACATGAGACAGGGCCTTTTCCATAGCTGCCCCTAGCCTCTGGAACTCCCTTACTAGGGAGACCAGAATGGCTTCTTTCTCAATGGCCTTCTGCCGACAGGCGAAAACCTTCCTTTTCAGACAAGCATTCAAAACATTCAAAAGAGAAAGAATGGTCTGGGGTGTTATATTGTTTTAATGTACTTTACACATTTTTATCTTTTTAAAGTTTTTTATATTTTAGCTTAGAATCTATTTTAATTATTGTACTAATTTAATTCGGTTTTAATGTACTATATTTGTATGTTTTTAACTGTGTTGTTTTTTTAATGCTGTAAGCCACTCCAGTCCTGGGAGAAGAGCGGAATAATAATAATAATATTTCACCTCTGTTGCTTGCAATTTAAACCAGTGTGGTGCAGTGGCTTGAACATTGCCTAATAATTCTGGGAGACCATGGTCTGAATTCCTCCTTAGCCATGGAAATCCAATGGTTGACCTTAGGTAAGTCACACTCAGCTTAAGAGGAAGGCAATAGGGAAATGGTGTGGAATAAATCTTAATAACTCTAGCAAAAACCACAATAGGGTTGCCATAAATTGGAGTGACTAGAAGACTAACAACAACAACTAAACTTCCTTTACCATGTACTAAGCCTAGTAATTAAAAGATATAGGTTGCTTCAGGTGGTGTAATTGAGAGGAAAAGGAAAAGTAGGAACTGATACCTCAATGGTGAAGAGGAGACACCAGGCACCAGTGGAAAGGGAGCAGATCTACAGATGTGGCGATGCTATCTGGTAATGAGAGCCAGAGTGGTATTGTGTTTGAGTATTGGACTATGACTTTGAGACCAGGGTTCAACTCCTTGCTCAGCCATGGAAACCCATTGGGTGACCGTGGGCAAGTCACATTCTCTAGCCTCAAAGGAATTCAAAGGTAAAGTCCCTCTGAACAAATCTTCCCAAGAAAACTCAATGATACGTTCACCTAAGGGTTGCCATAAATCAGAAATGACTTGACACAACATCAACAATAAAAAATAACAACACATTCACATTAGGGTTGCCACAAGTTGGAAATAACTTGAAGGCACACAACAACAACAATGGTGGCAATAAGAGAGTCAAGTACCATTTTTGAGTGATGAGCAATATTTTCTCATAAATGTTTTTTCTTTCTTTCTTCATGTTATTTATCAAATCCAAGTGGGTAACTATGCTCCACACACTATGCCCTGGAACTAATGGTAGGAAAGCCACTTCTGTTTTCTGTATGGTATTCCTGAAAGTCATATTCTTCTCAAGGACATCTGCTGTTTCAGATATCAGTGTGGGTGATAAGGAAACAGATCCAGCACTTCAGCTGCCACATGTGCTTCTAGTTTAAGTAAGGCTGGCCTTACCATTAGTCTGAATCGAGCAGCTACTCAAGGGAACTGATTGTTGGTGTCACCAAACAAGTCAACAAATTATTAATTACTTATTGTAATTTTATTTTTACTAGCAAAAAAGGGAATGGTAAAATTCTGTACATGCTGTTGAGGATTCTAAGTTATAGTCCAAGATAGTAAATTTTCCCAGTTCTAGTGCCTCAGCTTCAAACCAGTCAATTATCAATCTATCAGCCAAACAGTCAATCAGTCAAAGGCTGGCTTTGATGGCAATGCTTTTGGACTGGAACAGAGGGATTTGCTATTTTTATCTGGCATAAAAACATCTTGGACCAGCTATGAGATTGTGTAATGGTGCATCCAGACTGGTTAAAAAAGATCAGAAAGTTCCAGGTTTTGTTTATGTCCTTTCGTATTTTATTTGGAGATCCACACACATTTTGCTTATCCCAGAATATTTTCTGTCAGCTCCCAGTATGATCAGAGACTTTTTATACCAGCACCTCAGGTTGAATTATTTTAACTCTGTATAAAATTAATAAAAAAGAAGAAAATCTGGGATACCACTGTCACTATCATGGCTTCATCCTGGTGAGGTATTCAGTATGGTCTATCAGAGAGGTCTTGTGCCTCACCAAACTACAAATCCCAGGATTCTGTAGGATAGAGTCATGGCAGTTAAACTGGTATCAAACTGCTTTATTTCTTCAGTGTGGATGCATTTATGGTGATTAATTTATTGGTTAATTGGATAAGAACTGATATTTAGAGCAAAATGTAGATCGTTTGGTTGAGAATTGAATTAAAGGTTATTGGTAAATTAATTAAACTGATGTGAATGATCTTTTCAATAATGACTTCTTGAAAACATTCTTTTGAGTTTCCTGAATGGGAAATGGATTTGTTTGCCTTTTCAGAAAAAAATATTCCAAGAATTATTTCAGAATGTCCATATCTGTGTATAAATTAGTATATACAATTTTATAAAAAAATTGTGGGGGTTTTATCATATCTTATAAATGCTCACAATGCCCCCAGAAGGCCGCAATTTGTGTTTTGCTCCAGAAATCAAAATATATTGAGATAGCATTGTTTAACATAAAAAGTAGCAGTATAACCTTCTATATCTGCACACATCACATCCTTTCCTAGGCTTGCATCCATTGGTACTACTTTCTCCTTACCAAATGAGCCAAAAACAGGATTACCCTGTAAAAAAATAATGTTCCTCAAAAGAAGATTTGTCTGGCCACTGATTTTTTGGAACTTAACTGGGTGAGGGTGAGGCATCAAACAATGCTATCTCAATATATTTTGATTTCTGGAGCATACCTCAGGCAAAAGGTAAAGAGCTTGTGGCCCACCAGATGTTTTGGACTACAAATCCCATAATTCTTTACCATTGATACTTCCCCACCCATGGTATAAAGAAAAGCTATATGACTTGTTTTGTTTTGTTTTGTGGTGGAAAGATTCTGTACAGCTCACATGATGTAAGTAAGCAGTTTACAAAGGCATTACTGTGCAGGCTGTTAAAGAAAATCTGGTAGTCGGGTGATAATATGTATATTCGTTCAGTATAAATGAGTAAGTTTTTTTTTTTAAAAAAAAAACATGCAATGAATCATGGTTGCAAAGCCAGACTTGCTTTGATTAACTACACCGGTATAATAAAATCCAACAGAGCAATCACTGAAACATTTAGCTCCAAATGTAAATCTTCTTGAACTCAGGGGGGAGAGCATGTTAGGCAATGAGAGGTGGCATATAATAAAACCATATTTCACATAATGAAAGTGGAGGCAACAGTAAAGAAAAGGGAATGTTTAAAAGTTGCTCTACTGTGTTTGGCAAGCAAAAATGGGTTATTTTAAATGTGTCAATCATGATAATCCAACATATTTTTAATCTAAAGGTCAATAGAACTAGTTTCTACAGTGGTTACAGTAGTTATTCCAAATATGAAAGCAAGCATTTAGAAGGTGATTCTGAGTATTAATACATCAACACAATGTGTCTTGGAGAATTAATCTCCGCATTACATTAAAGAGCATAGATTTATCTAGGGAAGAGAACTTTATTAAAAATGTACCAATATAACCTGTGACACCTTCATTTCAGAAAGATCTCTGCATATAATTTTTTCATATCTTGAGCTCAGTCAGGGGTGGAAGGGAGCAACAGAGTACATTTCTATGAAAAAACAGCAGTTGTATCAACCACAGCTTGGAAAAGTCCCCCCCCCCCGGACTACAACCCTCAGAATCCTCTAGCCAGCATGGCTGATATGGGTTGGTAGCATGCCTCCCCCTACCTCAAATATTTCCATGATCTGGTGTTGATTCAATGAGCTCCTTGCCACAAATACCAAAATGGAAGGCTTTCTTTAAACAATTGCTGCTTGTAAATATGAACTTGCTTCCCATGGGGAAATTAAGCAGAACTGCTATTCACATTAAGTATATGCAGAAGTGGGTCTAGCACAAAAATAATTGGCCCCAGCATTTGAATGGACTTGACTCACAATATTTAATATTTTTGTTTCTCCTTTTGAAAGGATGAGGAACAATCTGATTATCATTTTAAAAAACAAATGCAATTATTTCAATTAAACAATGTCCATCTTTTCCTCTTCAGAAGGAAAATTTTGGTTTGGGTGACTGATTGGCATCAAAAATGTTTTAAAGAAGCAGAGAGCACTCATATTTATCATTATGTTCGTTCATTAATTTGTAACCTACATTTCTTCAAATATGGGTTATAAAGTTAAAACAATAAAAATGAACAATATACAACACAAAGTTTTAAAAAGCATTAGTTGACCAATTCAATTAAAACATCAACTTAGGTTGTATCTACATTATAGAAATAATGCAGTTCAACACCACTTTAACTGTCATGGCTCCATCCTACAGAATCCTGGGATTTGTAGTTTTGTGGGACACTACCACACTTTGGCAAAAGAAGGCTAAGGACCTTGTGAAACTACAGATATCAGGATTCCATAGGATGGAGCTACAGCACTCAAAGTGGTGTCAAACTGCATTATTTCTATAATGTAGAAGCACCCTTAGAGCAACTACAAATAAGTTCAAAACATATTAAAAAGATAGTACACCCATTAAAAATCCTTCTTCTCCAAGCATTTAAAAGAGAAAGCATGTGGGAATACAAAGGTCTTTGCTTGCTGACAAAAAGAGGACAGAGTTGGGAGAGAGTTTCATAGCTTAGCAAAGCTGTTTCCTGTGTCTTCACCAAACAAGTCTATGGGGGTGGTGGAACAGAGAGAAAGCCTTCCGGGAGAGATCATAAGACTCAGGCATGCTCATATGGGGAGACAGAGGACCTTATTACACGGGGTCTAAAGCAGTCCCATCCCTGTCGCATCCCCGTCCCATTGCGCTTCCTTTTCCCCTGTGTTCACACGACGTCACAGAGAAACCCCGCCCATCCCCGTCCCATCCCCGTTCCATTGCGCTTCCTCTTCCCTGTGTGTTCACACGATGTCGCACCCATCCCCGTCCCATCCCCGTCCCATCCCCATCCCATTGCGGCATCATCCGGCATCATCCCCGTTCTTTTGAATGCCGGTTTCTTTGGGAATTACATTTTGCCGTGACCAGAATGATACCGGAATGATGCTGCTTTCTGTATACCGGTATAGTTCTGGATTGAAAAGGAACCGCAATGGGACGGGGATGCCACGGGGTTCTTTCTGCTTTAGGCCCCGTGTGATAAGGTCCAGAGACTTTCAGATAGTCTGGGTTTAAGCCATACAGGCATGGGTCTCATTAGGATGGTGTGGGAGTCCAGACCGCACCAGATGACACCATTGCTCCCCAAATATATGCCTTTTAGCAGAAATGGTCTATGCTGTTCATCTACAGCTCTTTAAAACACTGATGAGATGGTGTGAGTGCAGGAGTGAGGCTCAGTGGGAAGAGAACGGAGAGGCCCCAGTGTTTTGGTGTGTTTTTTAAAATGTAATTTTAGTTTTTTTAAAAATATTTTTTATTCTTTTAAATTTTTATTTAAAAACATCACATCTTACCAAGTATTCACTTTAAACGCATGAAACAATGTACATGCAAAGACATTTAGGCTGTGCATATGATATTGTAATTTAAAGGTATAATTTTAATTTTGCTAGCTCTTTCTGTCACAACTATTGCCATTATATTCAGTGATATACTTGTCCCTTCACATTTGCAGCTTTGACTTTTATGGGTTTGATTATTCATGGATTTTATTAATATGTTCTCTCTAGGACTCTCTAGGTCCTCCAGTGCAACTCTGTGGTCAACTTTAACCAAAAATTGCACTGGAAGACCTAGAGATTCCTAGAGAGAACACTCCACTAGGCATTGACCACCCAATGTCTGGCAAATATTGAACACAGAGTTGCACTGAAGCACCTAGAGATTCCTAAAGAGCTGTTCTCTCAAGTAAAAACATAGTGTTTTTGTTATTTGTGGTTTTTCCACATTCATGGAAGTCCTGTGCCCCTAACCCCAGTGAATGTGGAGGGACGACTATATATGGAAATTACAATTTATGAGTAACATTAATACAAACAAATTACTGAGGATTCTGTATGGTGTGGTATGGGAGGAGGTCAATGGGGGTCTGTGTGATACCATGAGTTACTGCATGGTTTTCCGGCATTATCTCAGTTATTTGCAAAATCTGTCAGGAACTGCAAGTTCTTTCTGAGCAGCAGAAGGATGCCTCAACAAAAATATGACAAAAAGTAATATTTTCTATGCTAAATTATAATTTCCACAGATCCTGCTTTCTCACATCATCACTTGCTCTCCCACTTCAAAACTTCAGGATGTGAAGTCTTTTCCTTAAGGTGCATTTTCATCTAGAGATTTCCAACCATTTGAAGGAAAAATAAGTTTCTAAAGAACTGTAAAGGTAAACAATTCACTTTTCAGTTATCTGATTAGGAAAAGGAAACTCCCAACACAGCCCTCCAAGTAACAAGATCCTGCTTAGCCCCTTTTGGGGTTGTACAGAAGTGCAGGGTAAAACAGGGAATAAGCATGTTCATGTTCATTTCATTTAATTTCATGGTATGCATCTTTTCAGTAGAGTTGCCAGGGCAGTTTGCAAAGTAAAAAAAAATGACAATCAAAATAAAATGTAAACAATGTATTAAAATCATTAATTTATTTTTAAAAACCTGTTAAAATAATTAGGAAATATATTAGAAAAATAACAAATTTGTTGCCTAGAGCCAGATAAACCTCTCCGTGGAAGGAATTCCACAAATGAGTAATTACCACTAGGAAAGAAGAGGTATTTGTACCTCTTCTTAAATAAAATACCAGACACATGCCACATTCCAGAAAGACATACATCTTCCTTTCAGCCGCAGATTGGCAGGCAGCATGATAGTGGAGAAAAGCTACACAAACAAATAGGAAACAATGGCTGATCCTTTTAAAATAAACACATTTAGAACCTTGGTTTTCCAAGGTTCACACATAAAGAAGACTGGTCCCATACTTCAGAAGCTGCTCTCATCAAAAGCAATGAGGATGGTGCTGGAGCAGTCACAACTGGTGGCTTTCCTATCAATGGAAATCTGCTGCAGGCTTTAGCCCACACCCAGGGTGCTGAATCCTATCCCCCAAAATAGTTGATTACCTTGAAGAACTTTAAAGAATCCTTTAAACTTTGGACTGAAACCAAGAGCAGGTTCAACACTCTAACAGTATGGCAGCCAGCTGCTGCTACTTAGGACCTTATCACACGCTGGCCACGAAGCGAAAAGTAACCGGAATAAGAATAAATTCAGTTCTATACTGAAATGAACTGAAAGAGCTCCC
>CM034703.1:85687632-85701656 GCA_020142125.1 Phrynosoma platyrhinos
GTTTTCATATTGGCAAATTAAAGAGCGTTATTTACTAGATAGGAAATCAAGATTAATCGGGATTATGGATAAAGAATTTGAGTCTATCATAATGTCACAGGATAAACATAAAATAGCGAAATTTTATAAAATGTTGCAATCAATAGAATTAGAAGCGGAAGTAATTAAACCTTCTATGATTAAGTGGGCACAAGACTTGGGACAGACCATTGAATTAAGCCAATGGGAAAAATGTTGGACTAAAAGAACGAAATATACTTTGAGTTATAGTATTAAGGAGAACTTTTATAAAATGGCATATCGTTGGTATTTGACTCCTGTCCAACTTGCAAAAATGAGCAGATCCTATTCCAACTTGTGTTGGAAATGCGGAAAGAAGGTGGGCTCCTTTATCCATCTGTGGTGGCAGTGTAAAAAGGCCAGGGAATATTGGTTAAAAATATACCATGCCTTGAATGAGATATTGGGCATTGAATTAGTGTTTGAACCTCAATTCTTCTTATTGGGAATGATAAGTAAAAACGATTTGGAAAAAAAAAATGGGAAAATAATTTTTTATTCTCTCTCAGCCGCCAGGTCACTTTATGCATCAAAATGGAAATCAAAAGAAATACCACAACTCTACGAGTGGAATTTAAAAGTGATGGAGTACATGGAAATGGATAGATTAACTGGTTTCATCCATGGGTCAAATCACGATATATTTAAGAAAGATTGGGAGGTTATGATTAGACACTTTAAGCAAAGAGGTATTAAAATAGCAATGTAATAAGTTGTTAAACGGATACTGGAGTAATAGATAATTGTGCTTAGCTGATCGTCTCCACTGTAGATAGTTTGAATTAGTTAAGAAATCTGTAGTATATTTGTTTAGAACGATATTTGATAGAATAATTGAAGATATAAAGAATATTGAAAAGGATATTATATTATAGTTTTTGTATTAAATTGATTGGTATAGATATAAATAAGAGATATTTCAGAAAATTTTGAAATCTGGCTAAAAGGCAAGTTACACTGATCATGGAAGTTTGCTTTTTAGTATTTGTTTAATTTATGTTTGGACGTTGTTGTTGTATGGTGTTTTGTTTTTTTTATCTTTTTTTATATTTCTTTATTGTGTTATTTCTTTTGTCGGTTTGTTTTTCTGTATTTTTGTGGTAACACATAATTATTGAAAGTATTTGTATGTATAACATGTATGTTTTTAACAATAAAATTTATTTAATTATTAAAAAAAAGAAAAGAATTAGTCTATTGCTGCCATTTTTAACATTCAGATCTAGTAATATGTAACATAAAAGAGCCAATGTATGTCTTGAATTCTATTTATTTTCAAAAATTCTGAATGAATAATAGAAAGAATTAAGTTGAAATAAGCTCCTAGGGTGCATCTATACTGTAGAAATAATGCAGTTTGATACCACTTTAAATGTTGTAGCTCTATCCTATGGAATCCTGGGATTTATAATTTTATAAGGTTTTAGCCTTCTTTGCCAAAGAGTGCTGGTGTCTCACAAAACTGCACATCCCAGGATTCTCTAGGATGGAGCCATGGCAGTTAAAAGTGCGGCTTGCGGCTACCTCCAAGAGGCTTTTTCTGTTGTTGCCCCCAAATTGTGGAATGGCCTGCCGGATGAGATCTGTCAACTGACATCGCTAGACAGCTTCAAAAAGGCTGTCAAGATGGATCTCTTCCAGCAGGCCTTTCCAGGATAGATAATCCGGGCCTCTGGAGCCTTTTCTCTGGAGCCTTTTCTCTGGAGTCCTTCCTTGGAGTTCCCCTCTCTTAGGGGAGCCTCTCATGCCCTCTCTTGAAAGGAATTGTAATGTGGCTGCAATTCCTTATGTGCTATTATGTTTATTGATGTTTTTTAAATTATTGTTTATATTGTTTTTAACTTGTAATTGATTTAATAACTTTTTAAGGGGGGAGGGATGTGGGCTGTTGATGTATTGGTTTTTAATGCTGTAAGCCGCCCCAATTGACCTCAAAGGGGTGGGGTATAAATAAATTTTATTATTATTATTATTATTAATATTATTATTAAAATGGTGTCAAACTGCCTTATTTTTACAGTGTAGGTACACCAGTTACTTACTAGGGATGACTTTTGCTCTGAGTTACAGTGCATGCTTAATTTTTTGTTTTCTTTCTTTTGTTTTATAAAAGATGTTTATCTAGATCATGTAAGATCTTCAGAATCTGCCTTCACAATAAGTTCTTCTGAACATGAAGAGGAAAAATAATTGTTTATATTAGAGATAATTTGACTATAAATGCAGTCGTCCCTTGTAACTTGTGGGGGATCTTTTCTGCACCCCCCCCATGAGTTATGAGGGTCATGTATATTCAAGTCCCATTGGCTTGAATGGAGGGTGCCCCTGTGGACATGCACCCATTCGTGCTAATGGCAGTCACTCCTCTGCGGATTTCAAGTCCTCAGACTTGGAGGGGCAACTGTATAAAAATACTTCAAAAAGATTGAAATTGAGTTTTCTTCCTTCCTCCTCCTCCTCCTCCTCTTAGTTTTTACATAATTTATATGTAAATAAACAAATCATTAATAGTACATAAATTTTAAGGTAGAATAAAAGGATTGTAGTTCTGAATTCATCTCTCTGTGTGTATGTGCCTTTAGGTTGCCTGTCACTTTATAGCGACCCCATTAATTTTATAGGGTTTTCTTAGGCAAGGAATACTCAGATCTGGTTTTGTCTCTTCCTTCCCTTGAAATATATTCTACAGCACCTGGTATTCCTTGGCAGTGTCTCATCCAAGTACTAACTAGGACTGACCCTACTTAGCCTCCAGGATCAGATGGGATCTGGTGCCTTTAGGATATTAGGTTCTGAATTAATTTATTTACATTTTAATTTTAGCAATGTTAATTCATTTAAATAGGAGGAGAAAAATAAAAATAATGACATCTTCTAATGCTGAATGCTTCATACCTTCTGGGGAAAAAATGGTTCATTGACTTTTAAACAAGATATATTTATTATTATGCTTTCTGTGATAAGACTTGATTTGTTTGGTAAATGATGATAATAATTAAGATGCTCATAATGAACATTACTATATTAGTAAACTGTACAATCTATATGAGGTCTCTTCTCTCAAAGACTTTGCCATCAATTGAAAGATAATAGATGCAAGACTTGGGATTGGAACTAAAGGTGAAGTTCTGGGAGTCCTAGAAACTCTACACAGCTTCTGAGTGGATTGCACAAGATTGAACTATTATTGGGAACAAATTTGAATGCAGAGCTGCCACTCCTTCTCAACTATGCCCATTGACTTTGGCCCATTGATTTTTAAAGGAGAACAATGCTTAAAGGAATGTGATTTTCCTTTAAAATAAGGTAGGTATTGCCCATCCCTCTTGGTTTAATCCAGAAATTTATTTACCATATTTTTTAAAAATATAGTATTGAACAGCAGTAACATGGAACTACAATCCCACTTGTCAATACCATGAAGGACTGGCTGGTTCAAGGGGATATACACAGAGAAAGGAGTCTGATTCCTGAATAGATAAGAAATAGAAAATGTTGGAAATGGGCTAGGCACCTGGTGGGTAGGCAATGTACAATTTGCCACATTAAGAATCAGGTGCAATTACACTCAAAGTTAGTACAGTGTTGCTGCTGTCTAGCTATGTGTATGCTTGGGTACAGACCTACATATTCTGAATTTATCTTTATACCTAATTTTCAGTATCAAAATTTTTAAAGGTGAATTGTCTTTCCAAAAATGTAAGCTTTAATCCAGAAATGTTAGCATACTAATTGTGCTTATATGAATCCCTCTGTTGTGTGACTTGACAACAGAAGAGCATATGGATCATGAGCAACATAACAATTGTGTTGCTCATGGGAAGCTTGATTCCTTAAGAGGTAAGAAATAGCATTGCTGTTCAATACTATTGAAAGATAGCTAAGCACCTGACAGCTACTTAGAATTTGGTACATCAAGGACCAGATGCAATTACTCTCATAGGTAATGCAATGTTGCTGCCAGCTTGCTAGGTATTTGTGTATATAGTTAGACCCACATATACTGAATGTACTTTTCCCTTACTGACCTAACCTTATTTACTCCAGAATACTCTGAGGGTATTACAGCTTACTCAATAAAGATAAAAAAGTCAGTTTCCACTCATAAGTCTGTTCAATCCTGTTTCTGTATTAACCTTATGGTGAGGTTGGGAGGACATCAGGATTATCAAAAGTTCCCAAGAGAATTATTGTATTTCATTCTCCAATCCTGAGCATTTTTCCACATTATTTTAATTTTTTTATTAAGTGGTGTAGTGTCATAATGTAACTCTGACATAATCCTACTAAAGATTAATGCCCAGTGGATTCACAGGGTTCAGGAAAAGTTTATAGAGTATGCAAAAAGTAAATATAAAAATGTCTAAAGAGAAATATATAAAAGTAGACCCAGGGAAGTATTGGTTTGTGGGAAAAAGCATAGGAAAAAATGGTGGAAGTCATATGTTGTGTGTTCATCTTCCCAATGGAGTTCGATTGGTTCCATAAAGGTGTCATTATGTAATTGCACAACTGCATTATTTCATAGTTCAAGCTATCTTTTAAAAAACAACCCAATAGAGGAACAGGTGGCCAAGAAAATAAGGTGGTATAAATGGTTTCTTCATTTTTCAAGTGTGAGAAAGACTAACACTATTGGAGCAGCAATGGTGAAAGAATGAATTGCCATTTCACTACCTTTCTGAAAAACTTGAAACAATTAACTGGAGTGATAAGCACTGAAGTGTGCTGAAGATTTCAACATAAATCACTTCTGACATGATCACTTGTAAAAGCTCTTGGATCTGAGTGATTTCAGACTGCATAAGCCTTGGTCAGTAAGGAATCCATCCCATAGAAAACCTCTTTCAGACTGACTCTTGTTTTCACTGGCCAGATACTCCAGGCTGCCCCTGGAATATTCTGGCCTTGAATTCCCCACTAATTCCCACTGTTACTGGTGTTCTCTCTGCATTGACAATGAATGGCTGCCTTCCCACATGATACTCATTTATCACCTTGCACTACTGAAGTTACAACAGGGTGCCAAGCCACGTTATCAATGCCTGGACTCCTCATTCTGACTTCAGAGTTACTCACACCCACAGCAGTAGAGCTGGGCAGCTCAGAGGGACCATGTGGGAAAAACACTGCCCAGACAAAAAGATAAGGTTTTTAAATTTGCACTAAGGAGAGGAAAGGCCACATCAAGTGCATACATCATGAAGACAGTCTGTGCCCGATTTGGAGTTTTGGCCTTGGGACATGCAGAAATGATGCCAAAAGCATGGGGAGCCAGAGTAAATAACTTATGTAGACAAGCCCTCAGTCATGAACCACCCAGAAATGTTCCTGGTATGCACATCATCATCACGTAAGTGGGACAAGGCCCACATGCTCCCCTCGATGTATTCAAGGTGAATGCCTAAAGAGGCCTAGTGTCATTCACTCCTCATTGGGAGAACACCAGTGAAACTAATCTGAATGGATACAACATACAAGAGATCATATAGCTATTATATCTGCGGATTCACTTGATCCCCCAACAAAAATGGTATTTAGTGATATTGATTCAATAGCTGCAGTGGATTCTCATCATACGGTGATAGCTGAAGGCTTGTTCAACCCTTGCTTTTCAGGGGCTTGCTCTAGATTCTTATTTTTATAATTTTTCCTCAATCTTTTATGAATCTCTGCTCCTCACTTACCTCCTACTATTGTCCCATTTAGCAGGCCTGTTTTTCATAACTTGTAATCTTCTCTTATTTCCATCCCCTCTATTTCTCCGCTTCTCTATGATTATCATTCCATTGCCCGATATTTTTCTTAAAATGCAGCGTACATGACTTTCCATATAGGGTGTTGAAATATGGATGGGTTACACAGTCAAAGGAGAAATGTAGAGATGTGTGTGTGTAGATTTTCTCATGGGAACAGTTTTTACTTCAACACAAACAGAACTCAACAGCAGGTGGATTAGAAGTCAAAACAGAGTACAGTTTCAGCCTTGGAAATAGATAGGCAAAACATCAACACATAAGCTCATGGGAAGGTAGTAACATGGGGGATAATAATAATAATAATAATAATAATAATAATAATAATAAATTTTATTTATATCCCGCCCCTCTGTCATGCAATGATGGACAGCTAAAAGCTGGGTTAAAACACATCATACAGGCATTATCCAATCAGCATAAGGTTAACACCCAGAAGGTGGAGTATGAGAAGGGCCAAGAGTTTCCTTTGTTCTCTTCTGTTATTATATGCAAGCACTGTGTTTGTGCGTGTGTGGTTAGCTATGAAGTTAGTTTTGGTTTTTAGCTTATGAGTATGCTTATACTTGAAACTGCTTTTACAATGTAACTGTAACTCCTGGATCTGGAAACATGGATCTGTAACTTTTCTATTCTACAACATCATCAGCAAGATGTGATCCTTTGGTGGATTGTATGTTTTCTTTTCTTATTTACTTTATATAAAGGCTGATGGAGGAAGCTATTTTCTATATTCTGCTGCAATGCATACCACATCCAAATATCAACAAGTGTAAGACTGCAAATGATGATGTAAATAGATTCATGAATTCCTCCATTGTGTGACCTGATAACTAGATCCAAATTGGTGATTGTAAACTGAAAACAAGGAATCACAACACTGGGAAGGGGGAAGTTACCTCCTTTCTTCTAAGTAATGATAACCCTTCACACACACACACTCAGGGGGGTTGCAGACTGCCAGAAATAGTGCAAATTGAGTCCACTTTTAGGGTTAGGGTTAGGGTTAGGGAATCATGGAAACTGTATTTTATTGTGGCATCAGAGCTCTCTGACAGAGAAGGCTCAATGTCTCAGAACAAAAAACAATCTCCATGATTCCCTAACACTAACACTAACCCTAAAAGTGGACTGAATTTGCACTATTTCTGGCAGTCTGCAACCCCCTTCAGTTTGTGAAATTTCTGACTAATGACGACCATAAGGTGGACCTATCATAGGATTTTCTGTGTGACTTGCCCAAGGTCACCCAGTAGTTTCCATGTGGGGAATTGAATCCTGGTCTCCAGAGATGTAGTCCAATGCTCAAACCACTGCACAATGTTGCTCTCTGTATACCTAGGATCTGAACCTTAACAGAAGAAGAAAGCATGGCTAATGGAAATTGAAGATACCAGTCCCTCCTATCACTCTCTGCGAGCCCATGGTCATTACTGTAGCTGACCATCCCTCAGCAGGTACAAAAACAAACTAGAAATGAGGTTAACAGATGAGCACAGTGTTAAAATAATGCAGCACATGCCAGATGAAGCTTGTCTGCTTTGGCTCCATGTTCTGTGTTCAGATGCAGCAACATTCAGTTTTAAATGGGCATGGGTGGCTCTTAATCAGCTCCTGCCATTCCTGTTCTTGAACTAACTTGTAAAATGCATTCCCTCTGCATTTGTTTTATAATGTCTTCATCCCTAAATGCTGATTTTGTGAACATCTGTTTCAATCACATTTGCAAAGCCATTACTTTTATGAGCCATACATATTTTAGATGGATTTACTGTTGACCTTTGTTGGGAAATTGAATGTTTTTGTTGTTGCTAACATTTCTATAATTGATAATGCCGTTACTGCCACCAGAGTACTTCTACCAGATTAAACACAGCAATTTGGCCAATCGTGCTGAAACCTATTTAATCAGATAAATATTATTTAACTTTTCCTGGCTCAAAGACAAAAAGTGTGATTAATCTTTTCAGTTTAGATAGATGCACATATTTCTTTACCATTCATACAAGATGCGTAACTGATATTTAGTTTTCTTTTAGTTTGCTATTTGGCATTCAACAATAGCTGATAAATAGATAATATAAGCAAGCTGAAATAAATTAATTGAATTTAATATCTCCTTAAATCAGTGGGATTTAATGCCTAATCCTAAATAGGATGAGGCATAACTAAGGCTGCTACTCTAAAACTACTTACCTGAAAGCAAGCTTCATTGAACTGAGCATGAATTACTTCTAAGTAAACATTCATAGGACGGCATTGTCAGTCTACAAATATGAGTAGCACTTTGATCCTACTTTAATTGCCATTGCTGCATTTTATGGAATCCTGGAATTTGTAATTGGTGAGCCACTACAGCTCTCTGCCTGAGAATTATAAATAACTCACAAAACTACTAATCCCAGAATACTATTGGATGGAATCATAGCAGTGAAAATGGTATTAAACTGTTGTACTTGTGTAGTGTGAAAGAGACTTAAATCTTCATAGAAATGAGATTGCCATGAGATAGATTTTTTCTGGATTATCTCCAATGGGTTATTCAAGAGATGCCCTGAAACAGCCAATTTTGCACCCATTCAAAATTCATTTTAAGGGCTAAAACATTATGTAACAGTAGCACATCTGTAGTTTTAAACAAGGATTGAATCAACATGTCCCACTCTTTCATTGGTGGTGAAATGGGAGAGACTGAAATTTTTTAGGGAGGTAATGATTTTTTTTGAGGTGAGGATTTAACTCTCTCTCTCCCCCTCAGACAGCCTATTCAACATGAAGTTCACTGTTCACCTTGAAAATTCTCCTGTCAATAATAGTACATCATCATGTAACAGCATTAATAGGGGTTTCCATGTGGCCACCAATCCCAGTACACCCTTGTGAAAAGTGTTACAGGAACTTAAAAGAGGACTCTTTCTCCTCAAAAGAAACCCGTTCTTGCTGCTTCTGCTACTGCAAAACAGGTGACAACATAAGCTGAAAAGGCAAAATGTGTGAGGACATCCTGTTGCATCTCCCACAGACAAAAATTGAAACTTGTAGTACATTTATAATTAAAATTGTGATATGACATAATCACACAGAAAGCTGTTGTTTTAAAAGCAAAGAGGGCAAAAGACTCCATCTAGCCTCTGTTACTTCCCAACAACCACTTTTCCTAAACTAAAGTTTCCTAAACTGCCACCCTGGGAAGCAGAGGACTGGGGCCAAGGCTGCCCCATGCCTCGGCCCCAATCCACCTTTCTGCCTGCCCTGAAAGGAACCCTAAAATGCTGCTCCTTTCGGAGCTGGCATAAGGGATGCCACATGGTTCTTCTGCATATCTTCTGGCACAGCGCATCAAGATGCTGCACCAGAACGGCACACACCATGTGTAATGGCGTGCGCCATCATGATGTCCTCAGGGAGGGGTTGGGGCTTCTGACGTGTGGCTGCCCCTTCCCTCCCTCCCCTCTAAAATGGCACAAAGCACCTTCTGTAGAGACTCATGGTCCAACACTGAAACCACTAAGCCACACTAGCCCTGCACAAAATAAGTACCAGGATGAATAGCATTCCCTATCCAGATGACAGTAGACCTCTATTCTAGCTACTTTTCTAGTTGGAGTGACCTTCAGCTACTCCACTTCTGGCTTACTTTTCATTCTCAAAGCAGTGGTTTTTATGTCTTTGCCAATCTTGTTGCCACTCTCTACATTCCAGTTAGTTCTGTGGTGTGTTATCATCCTTTTTGGTGCCTGTCATTGCCTTTGCCACCTCACTTCCTTCAATCATTTAGTAAACCAAGATAGCCAATGTTGGCAAAGCAATGGAGGAGAATGCTTATGGATGACAGCACTGATACCCCTGTCAATCTCGGAATATTTTGTATGAGTGACTGGGGGGATTTGGAAGCAGAAACCTGTTTCCACACATATCTATAACTGCTGCTAGATCAGTGTTCTTTACTGAGAAGAGAAGAGTCATTCAAATGTGTTAAAAGATACCTAATCCATATCAAGTAATCTTGAGAATGTGCTCTCAGCAGCCAATACACAAGCATTTGAAAATCCACTTGTCCACCTGCTTCAGTTCACCCTTAAAAAGCAGATAAGGAGTGTGTGCTATAGTAATTAGTGGTTGAAACAACAGCAACAGTCATCATAGTAAAGCCTAACATTATTCTAAATATCACAGATTTAAAGAATGTGCTAAGAATTTGAACTGAACATATCCATAGGGGTGTGGCTTTTCCTTATGTTCTAGTTTTGCTAATGATCTTTGGGTTTTTGTTTCCCTTTGGGCCTCAGATAAATGTCTGTCAATCCATGCTGTTCTCAGGTTCTTTTTAGCAACTCCAGCTAATTGCTGCCTCAATCCTACATTTCAGGGAAGTGACAAAAATGTATAAAGATGCACCTTTTGCATCACAGTTTGTGTTTATGGCTTTTCTGTTAAACATGTTGAGAATCATAACATATGTTCATATGCTGAGAAGTAATGAGTAATAATTTAATTACCAAACAGCCTGTTTAGCAAAGATGCAGGGTGATAGATAACAAGGTATATTTTTATCATCTGATTGCATATATTAAAAATACTGACTTTTTTGACTTTACAGTTGTTTTGTCTTTGAAATTGTCCATCTTGAAGAATTCAATAGATCATAAAGAATGCTGGAACTCTATAAAGGCAATGAGATGTGCAAAAGCAGCTTTCAACCCCGAAAAGATGGTTTATAGTACTTTAGAAGGCTAGCTTTTAAACATATCAACATAAGCTTCAAGCGATAAACATAATCATCATAATTATTATTCACACTTAGTCCATTTCACATGTCAATGCAGTATATCAAAATCAATGCTTTTAAAAAAGGCTTTTAAATAAGGTTTATAATAACCATTTTAATTAATGTGTTTCAGCAACGAGGATCTGGAATTATTCACCATCAAAGTTTGTTTCACTGTGTCTGAAGGCAAATGATCAGTGCAGTTGTTACTCCTTTTTAAAAAATCATGTAGAGGCAGAAATGAAATGGTTTGCTATGTGTGTGTGATGACTTCTCTTTTACGTCTCTCAGAAGGAAAATGTATGTTGATGTACAATCAGACTTACACATAATATTAAGCCATTGGGCCTGTCAGCCTATCTGTGGATGAAGGCTAATGGGAGTGATATTTAATCTCAGGAGAGTCAGAGGTTTCTCACTTAGTGTGGAATTACAGTTTAAGCTCCAGTTTGTTGAAATGGAAGAGGATGAAATCACCGTTTCTGTCCCATTTTCTGTTTTGTTTCAACAAGCCATAATTTAGCTGTAATTCCACATTAAGACAAAATGGTAGACATTTGTATAGTTTGAAAGCAAATTGGGATACTTTTGATCTGTATCTTCAGCACACATAATTAGATAGATAGATAGATAGATAGATAGATAGATAGATAGATAGAGGCAATGATCATATGCTCCTCCATAATATAGGTTCAAAACCACTTGTGGGTTATGACTCACCACTTGAAGACCAATGATCCAGACAGTCCTGTTTAGATGTGATAAATTAATATTTAGTGAGGTCTTCAATGGAAGATCTGAAATTAATATTTGATATGTTCTTAGGTTTAGATCTGCAAATTTTTGTACTATCACACAAAAGTATACTTTCAAGGGATAAATCATTAATTTATAACCCATCTCCCTTCTCCCTTTTTACATTCTGGCAGGAAAAGGGGGAACAGTTTATTAAAAATATATATACAAAGTGAAGAGCATTTGCAGTGTCAAATTTGAAGCATCAGATTACACACATACAATATAATTTTATTAAATTTATGAGTTGTCGTGTAAATTTATGAGTTGTCCTGTCTTGATGCTATACACCAGGGGGTGGCAAGTTCCCCTTACCTGGAGCTGGTCTGGGGATCCCCGGGTCTTCTGTGCCAAGGTTGGGACTTTTGGGAGGTGGGACCTCTGGGGGCAAGACTTCCATCTTCTGGGGACAGGATATCTGGGGGGAAAACCCAAGGCCCACTCTCTCAGACTCAGGCAAGAAATAGAAAAAAAAAACCCTCTGAAAGAAAACTCCATGATAGTTTTACTTTAGGGTTACCATAAGTCAGAAATGACTTGAAGGGACCAGACACACAAGTCACACTCTCTCAGCCTCAGATAATGACAATGGAAATTCCCTTCTGATGAAGCTTGCCCCATGATAGTTTCACCTTAGGGTCACCAGGAATCAGAAGGTAGGGAGAGTGTTCTGGGCCCATAAGCTGGAAATTACTTGGAGGCACACAACAACAACAACAACAACAACAACAAACAAGCATAATATAGCACAGAATGCCCAGCACAATAACAAGAACAAAGAGAGATAGTGGCTTGAGTGAGCGACTCTGGAGACCAGGGCTCAAATCCCAGCTCAACCATGAAACCCATGGGAGACTTTGGGCAAGTAACACTCTCTCATCCTCAGAGGGAGGCAATGACAAACCTCCTCTGAAGAAATCTTGCCAATAAAACCCCATGGATGGCCTCATTACAGTTCCCAGAATCCCATAGCAAGATGTGGACCTTCTGGCTGGAGGTCTGCGCATGGCCCCTCCTTGTCACAACTCAGTTTTCTGCAGGAGAACCAGGCTGCACCAAGGAGCCAGGCCAGCTGCACATGCCTTCCCAGCCCTCCTTGCCACAGCTTGGTTTTCTGTGGGAGAACTGGGCTGTGACAAGGAACTGGGCCAGCCACGTGCCCCCCACTCCTACTTGCTGGGGCCACTGTGTGCCTTCAGAGATGGCTTCACATGCCAGAGAGGGCATGTGTGTCACATGTTTGCCAACATGGTCCTATAGTGATTTAAAATGCTGGAGAGAGGAAATAAATTGTTGAGGGAATAAAAGCTTTTGTCTGGTTCTGAAATATGTAGAAGGCATATGCTAGGAAATTCACTTTAGAAAAGTAGAAAACTGTACAGTGGTTGATTTGGCCAATGGAAATGGACCACTAAATTACCTGCACTTGGAATGTTATTTTCTAAAAACCAACTAGTCATTTTACTCATTACTCTGATTATTTTTCATTTTTATTGCAGTTCCAAAAGTTAACTCTCCAAGTGACTCATTAGTAACAAGCTATTTTTACTGTTACTATTATGATCTTGTAAAATACAAGAAAATGTTCTTGCTTCCTCCAAGTGGCTAGTTCAGATATTGCAAGAGAAAATTCTGAGAAAAACTTAGAAAACATTACAGAGGATTCCATCTTGACTGCAGCATGTCAAAACTACATAAAACCACATAACTGATGCTTTCTTCTACCTCTCCCATTGCTCAGACTGAGTCAGAACACATACCAAGTAATGAGATACAGCAAACAACCTGTCCCTCTGAAAACCAGTGAGTTACAGACATGGGCATTAGCGGCAAAAGATAACTGTCCCAGCTCATTACTGCAGAAAGTAACTATCTATCAAAGTAACGCATTAGAAAAAAAAATAGAGTTGATTCCTAGCTCTGAGTTAATCCAAACTAAAGTGGAATCCAGTGCTAGTAGGATGTTCTAATCATGATTAAAGAAACATTTCAGTACTGGTTGGCCCAGTGTAATTCAAAATCCAACGTATTGACAAATTAACCACAGTTGTTCCTGACATGGATGTAGCAGGATAAAACAGATATTGCAAGTTGGTTTGATTGCAACATGTTTGAGTGAAAAATGTAGAGACTACACAAATCACTTGGAGCAAGAAGAGGAAGATTTGCCTGCAATTTTTAGAAAAGAAAATTGACCTATAAAGGCAAAGATGATAACATCTTGTTAACATCTGGCCAGATAAATAAAATATGAATTTTACAATATGGAAAAAAAAAAAAGCAAACAAGCACGTCTATCTAACACAGTCATCCTCCATCAAGACAAAAGTGTGTGTGTGTGTGGGGGACACCTTTCTTTTAGTGGACTAACATGTTTGCTCGCTGAAACTCCCTTTCCTTCTGTACCAGAATGAGAATATCTTTCTTTCTACAGAAGGGGACTAACAGGCAGGCTCCTGTGGCTATCTGGTCTGGACTGTAGCTAGTAATGTGCATTTCTGAAAAATGATTGACATATTTCTTGTTTGGCATCTCTTGTTTACATTGATTCTTTTGAAAGGTCTAATATACCTAGAGAGTGAGGGCACTGAATTGTTTCCCTAAACCAGGGGTAGGCAACCTAAGGCCCGGGGGCCGGATGTGGC
>CM034703.1:85718586-85738524 GCA_020142125.1 Phrynosoma platyrhinos
CCCATGTCTCTGGATGATCTCACCCAGCGGCTTCATGTAAATGTTGAACAGCATGGGGGAATACAATGGTGCCCTGAGGGATGCCAGATGTCAGCTCTCTTTTTGAAGAGCTACTATCTCCCAGCATCACCATCTGGAATCTACCCGAGAGGTAGGACCGGAACCACTGAAGAGCACTGCCCCCAATACCTAACTCTCTCAGGTGTCCAAGAAGGATACTATGGTCTATGGTATCGCTGAGATGTCCAAGAGCACCAACAGGGTCACACTTCCCCTGTCTATGCCCAGACGGAGATCGTTGACTAAGATCATTGAAGCTGGTTTGAAATACATCCAGATAGTCATCGTCTTCCAAGACAGCCTGGAGCTGAAAGGCAACTGCCCTCTCGATCATCTTGCCCAAGAATAGTAAAAGAGAGACCGGTCTGTAATTATTTTTCACCAGGGGATCAAGGGAGTTTTTTTTTTCAAGAGCAGTTTAACCACTGCTAGTTTCAAACTAGATGGAAATTCCCCCTCTCTAAGGGATGTATTAATGATGAGTTTCAATAATATTTTTACTGCATCACCTCCCTGGACTGTCAGCCATGATGGGCAAGGATCAAGAGGGCATGTTGTCTTCCTTACACTTCCAAGAAGCTTGTCCACTTCATCAGTATTAACAAACTCAAAATGATGCACTATAACACAGTCCACAGAGTCTCTGGACATCTCTCTTATTGGTTCTGTTATAATGCCCGCATCCAGATCAGCCCTTATCTGAGAGATTTTATCTACAAAAAGTCATTAAAAGTGTCACAGCAGGCTTTAGTTGGTTCCAATAATGTGTTCAGGGTGGGAGGTAATTGAGTTAATTCTTTAATCACCCTCTGCTGGATGAGACTTTGCAGATGCAATATGTATAGCACAGAAAGAATTCTTTGCTGCATCTATTGCCACTCGATAGGAATCCAACATGTTCCCATGACGTGTCTTGTCAGATAAACATTGATGTTTCTGCCAGTGGCACTCTAGTTGTTGTACAGCCCACTTCAATTGGCAAAGATTTTCCATGTACCAAGGTTTTTTGTTTGAAGTGGGTTGAAAAGGACAGTTGGGAGCGATAATGTCTATAGCCCTGGTAAGGTCGTTATTCCAAGTATCAACTAAGGCTTTGACAGAATCATAGTCGTTCCCAACCATAAAACCGTCCAAGGCTTCCTGGAACCTTTTGGCTTCCATCAGCCTTTGAGGGTGGACCATTTTAATGGGTCCTCCACCCCCGAGAGGAATATGGGTAGTAGCCTTCAGTCCCACCTTGACCAGGAAATGATCTGTCCATAACAAGGCAGAAGTCTGTATTACCTCAGCCCATGGATATTCCTGATCTGTACTAAAGACCACATCGAGTGTATTACCAGCACAATGTGTTGGACCTGTGACTAATTGGGACAGGCCCATGGCTGTCATGGAAGTAATGAACTCCTGAGTTGCACCTTTTAGATCTAATGAGCCTGACTCGAAGGGGATGTTGAGGTCTCCCAGAACAAGAAGCTTGGGAGACTCCAACACCAACTCTGAGATCAACTGTGTCAACTCAGCCAGGGAGTCTGTTAAGTAATAGGGTGGATGGTAAACCAACAGAATCCCCAGACTGTCCCTTGCTTTCAGGGTCAAGTAGATACACTCAATGTGATTCATTTTCTGGATAGGTCTCCTGGTTAAAGTGATAGTATTTTTATGGACCAAGGCAACTCCCCCCCCCCACTTTGCCTAACCTGCTCCTTGACAGTATACCCGGATGGGAGGGCCTTAACCCAAGTCACACTGCTATCCTCTCCCAGCCAAGTTTCTGTAAAACAAGCCAGGTCAGCATCTTCTTCTTCTAACAAATGATGGATTATATGGGATTTGTTCTTCACTGACCTGGCATTGTAGATGAGCAAGGTAAGGGTCTATGGTACAGTTGGGATGACCCTTGGTTCTTTTGGGCTAACAGGGTGAGAGGAAGATGGATAGATTTCAAATACTGATTTCATTTTCCCTTGCATTTCTTCCCCACTCTATTAACGCTATATCTCCCCTTGTCCCACACTACTCCAATTGACTCACCACGGCCAGTGTCTAGGTCAGTGGTCTCCCTCCCATACAGATTGGCAATTAACAGGTGTTAATAAATAAAAATAAATGATAAATAATAATGATTAATAAATAAATAAATAACAGGTGTTAATAGCTATTAATAGGCTATTAATACTCTCACCAACACCTCTCATTCTCCCCACCCCACCAATAAATACAATTGTCTTAGCATCTGGCACTCAGAGAGTGACTGGTGAACCCATCCTGGAAAAGTGCTGCTCTCACCAGCACCTCTCTTCTTCCCTTCTAGCGTTGATTCTGGCCAGCACAGTTGTCTTGATACCCGATGCTCAGAGTTTTTGCAAGGTGCCACTCTCACCGACATCTCCCTTTTTTCCCCCTCTTAGCACTAATGGACATGGTGTGGCAGGTTCAACATTTGGTTTGAGACCTCAGATACAGCAGCTGGCAGAGTTGGGAAGGTGATACTGTCTCTGGATGGTTAGGTGGCTGAAGAAGCCTCCCACCCAGCTGCAGGTGGGACTGACTCCTCTCTCAGGCTTCTTTTGGTGAGCTGACAGTGGAATTGAAGGTGGCAGTGGGGATGGGCAAAGCAGCCTCTGGCCCGGTTCTTCTCCTGGTGCACTGTTGGGAGGCTGAAGATGGTGATGGGTGTGGGCAGTGGCCCCTGCCCTGAATCCTCCAACCAGTGTGCTGCTGGGAGGCTGAAGATGGTGGGGGGGAGGAGCGGGCAATGCCCCCTGCCCTGAATCCTCCAACCAGCGTGCTGCTGGGAGGCTGAAGATGGTGGTGGGGGCGGGCAATAACCCCTGGGTAATAAGGTATGAAAATAATGGAAATAAATTGTATGAAAACAGTGACAGTAGCAATGCAGGAACAATCTGCAATTTTGGGGAAGTATAGTTTTACAAGCTCACACTCTGCTTCCATAACTAGAGGTGCACCAATGAGGAATCCTAAGAAGAGATTTAAATAATATTCATGACTGTTTTCATCCTTGAAGAGAAAAGTTGTCTTGACAGGTTAAGACAGGGGTAGGCAACCTTTTTTGCTCTGGGCCAGTCCCCTGAAGTTCCTCTTTCCACTGGGCCGGGGGGGCGACTGTGCGTGCACGTGTGCCCCCCCGCGCAACCCCCCTGCGCATACTGCTGCCGCCGCTGCTGTCACAGTGCAAAATGGCAGCCGTGACTCATTTGCACATGCGCAGTACTTCTGTGCATGCACAAACGCGTCGCAGCCACCATTTTGAAAATCAAAATTGTGGCTACAGCACATGCGGCCGGATGGAGGGGAAAACGTGTGGCAGTGGCGGCGGCAGCAGTGGTGGCAGGGGTCTGCCTGGGCCGGTAAGTCCGGCAACCTGGGCCGGAACCGGCCCGGGAGCCGTAGGTTGCCAGTCCCTGGGTTAAGACCTGTCAAGATACCAGTACAACTATTGGAAGTGTCCATAAGGTTTTTTTTTGTCTGAGACTGAAAAGATCAGTACTTTTAAAATCCCCCCCCCTTTTTCTTTATTTTTTTCACAAACAAGTTTCTTTTTTGCAAAGTACTACAAAATGTGAAAGATTATGAAAAATAGGCAAGAACTCTTATGATCTCTCTGTTAGGAGAAAATTTCTGATTTTTTTTTATTCTTGCATACAAAAATGAACTAAACATAGATTCTAGTCTCCCACAGATATTTGAGGGTCTTATTCAGGTTGTTACCTTGATGCAGGAGTAAGTCCAATCAAGAATATAATAAGAAGCTAAAGTCAATTTAAGACAGATGACAAGGGGAAAAAAATACCCAAAACAGAAGCAAGATCAATGCACATTTTCACCATGGAAATAAAATACATAGGATGTATGATAACAAAGGTAAGGCTACAATCTGGTGTTAACTAAGGGCCGGTCCAAACTATTGCAAAAAAGTGAGATCTCTTACAACAGAAAATCCTATTTATTACTGTTTGGGACTCCACAGAACAGCATTTTAATCCATACAGGCTCCTCCCATCGGCAGAGATGGGAGTGAGGATGAAGGAAGCTGGGTAGGCAATTTGGCCAAAAAGCATTCACATTTTATAATTATAAAGACAATTCGCCAATCATAGATCTCATCTGTTTCTTTTTTTAAAGGTACAATGTTTTAAAAAAAACCTTACTGTTCTAACATCTATGATCCTTCTCACATCCAGGGAAATTCCCCTTAATCAAAACAAGACATTTATATGTCCTTTAAATATGAGTTTGTTTGCTTGTTTTTTGCTGTGAAGAAATCTGAAATAAAATAAACAACTAAAAAGATAGGAATAAAGTATTTTTGTTGTGTCTGAAATTGTTTCTTTATGTTCTGTGAAACAGTCAATGTCATCTGGTTGTTAAAACAAAAGCCAAGAACTTTAGTGACACCAACAGAAATGTTTCTGCCATCTTTTTTCTCCCTAAGATGCCATTGCTAAAATGCTGAATCCTAAGAACAAAGCTGATACACAAAAAATGACCAAGACTAGTCACTCATCTAGCAAAATTTCTCCCAAATATGCCACCGACGACATTATCTACTGAAGATGTTGGATGCCAACCCCCCAAAAACTGTGCATGTACTTGAAAGGACTACCTGAAAACACACTTGTGTTGAACTAGTACAGTGTGATTTCTCCATGCCACTTCTACAGCATTGGAGGTTGTGTTGTTTTGGATAGTCTTACTGAGTGCATACAAATCTAAAGCTGCAATCCTATATGTGTTACTGTCTGTCAATAAGTTCCACTCAAGTCAGTAGGATTTAGTTCTCAGTAGGAATGAGAACCAACATGGTATAGTGGCTTGAGTGTTGGACTACAACTCTGGAGACCAGACACTGTCTGTACTCAGTCACCTTGGGAGCACCAACCAAGCAGCTACCTCTTCTGCTACCTCTTCTCTCAGCCAATCTGATGAAGGAAAACAGGAGCAGCAATGCAACTCCAACCTGCCAGCCAAGTCCCAGCAAAGCTCACAAAGCTCAGGCAGGGTCCCAAATGTGAAAGCTTCTTTTTGCTGCCACTTCTCCTTTATCACCATGTGCTCTAATTCCAGTCTGTCCCAAAATGGTGCCACACTGAGTCACAGAAATGATGTCCTGTGCCCAAACGTCACACAAGTTTTCCAATTGAATGAGGCAAGTAAGGTAGTGAACACACATGACCAGACAAAGAGCAGGAGAACCATCACACAAAATGATCAGGAAGGCTGTGTGGTGGTTTTCTGGGGATCCTGAAAAGAAGTTTAATGTAATCCTCAACCCACCATGGTCCTAAATACTGTTGGTTCCCCTTGTCTTTCCTGCACACCTTTGACTGAAGACCAACCACCACCACCACCCTTTTCCCCTCACCGCCTCCCTACTGCCCCCTTTCTACCTCACTGCCCCCTGGATCCTTCCACTACCCCCAGGGAGGCAAATTACCCACTTTGGGAATCACTGCTCTGGACCTTCCCAGCAGATCTGATGCCCTCAGTTGTTTACAATGTGTCCTGCTGTGCTGCTTAGCAGGGCCATGGTGGTGGCAAGTTGCTTGCTCTGAAGTCAGAACAAGGTGTCCAGCCATGTGATTGACACTGGGTGACTTTTAAAAATTATTTTAGAGCAAGTAATTTGTTGCAACACAGGCGGACATACATATGAACAGCAGCCCAGCACTGGAACAGAGGGACCCAGGTAACGGGGGGAGATTGGGGCATGATATTCTGGCCCATGCAGACACCACACAGGGTTCAAATCTCTGCTCAGCCCTAGAAACCCACTTTGGGCAAGTCACTCTCTCTCAACCTCAGATGGAGGCAAAGGCCAACCCCTATGAATAAATCTTGCCAAGAAAACCTTATTATAGCTTCACCTTAAGGCCGCCATGTGTTCAAAATGCCCTGAAGGTACACAACAACAAAGGAATATATAAAGCACTGAGAATGACACAGATGTACACAGATGTTAAGAAAAACACAATTATCCCATTTCATTTATGGAAAAAAAATTGGTAGTGAAAAGGTTCAGATCTCTGGAGGAATTTGGAAGAGCACTTTTGTATAATGTACTTTCCAAGAAACCATGGATGGCTAATAAAGCTATAGTAATATAAATTGCATGTGCTATATATAAGATACAGCAAGCTAACAATTGCTGATGCTAAGTTCTATGTATCAATTGAACAAGGAGCTGATCTTCCTTAGTAATCACTCTTTCTCATGTGGTGGAATGGTTAAATGTCGCTACTGCAGCCACAAATATATGAGTCAATCCCCCAGGGCTCCAGGTTGACTCAGTCTTCCATCCTTTTGTAGGTCAGTAAAATGAGCTTGTTGGGGGCAATTGGCTTACAGATTGTAAACTGCTTAGAGAGTGCTTAGTTCACTATAAAGCAGTATAGCAATGTAAATGCTATTGCTATTGATCTTACTATGCACTCTTTAGTTATTGTTGAAGTCAAAAGTGAAGAAATTTGAACCAGCTATAGTAGACAATGGAGGTTTTCAAATCCTGTCCCCAACACTCAGCTATTTTGCAGAAATAATAAAAGAAAAGAAATTCCTGTTGTTATCTGTGTGTATTGTAAATATAAATGAGAATTAAGTGCATTTCATAATATTTTTTTAAACACAACATAATTATAGTTGTACAAGGCCTACTGAAATACTGGACACTATGTACAAAATTAATGGTGTTTTAATATGATTGCTTAATTGTGTCATGGCTTTAATCACCAGGTTTTTAAGCTTCGTCTTGTTTTAACATTGTTGTAAGCCATCTAGGGTCCCATGTCAGCACAAAGGTGGGATATCAAATAAATAAATAAATAAATAAATAAATAAATAAATAAATGTGGCATGCAAATTTACTTTTTTTTTTAAGGTCTCTATTGGATTGGCAATGATAGCTTAGAATGGGGGTGTAATACAGTCCTGTAACAAAAGAGAAATCTTCAAAATAAAATAAAATTCCCACTCCCAAACACAGGTTAATAATAATAATATTTATATATACCCTGCCCCTCTGTTAAAAAACAATCAGGGTGGCTTACAACGGTTAAAATTGCACCAGGAATACAGAATTCAAGCCCCAAACCCCACCCTCCCCCTTTAAAAAAGTTGCCTTACATAAGTCCAAAAGGGCCTTGGCAGAAGTCAGGGTGGCTATCTACTATTTTCAAAGGAAAGACTATCACTTTTTGATTGAGTACTATTCAGAGTCTGTGGAAGTACTGTTCTAAAGGCATGTTTACATGGGCCAAATAAAGACCCCTACCCTCATGTCACCTTATCCAAATGACACAGGGCCAAAGACCCAATTCGAGTGCAGACTCTACATGTGAGAACGGCAGTCTTGTAGCAAATCTGGGCCATTGCTCCCTTAATCTGCTTTTTCAAAATTCATTATTTGCTCTGGATCTTCCCAGGAAATTGAAGCACTCCTGGGTGATGCAGGGTGCCTGTTTCCACAGTTTCATGTTGTGCTGCCCACAGGTGGTTGCTCTTCTCAGGTCACAACAAGGCATTCAGCCTTCCACCATCTTTGCCATATGCATGAATATTAACATAGGGAAGGAGATGGTGAAATGAAGTTCGGTGTCCTCAACCAGCACTTCAAGAGCTGACTGGGTCCCAACCTCAAATTAGAGCAAAACTAGGGGCCCTTTTCATACTATACAATTGTAGCAGTATGATTCCATGGTAAATAAAATGGCTGCATCCCATGGAATCCATGGGATTCCATAGAATTGTGTAGTGTGAAAGGGCCTCAGGTCCCTGAATAAAGGGATTACCAGCCCCATTTCTGACAGAATCCAGCCCATTCAAGAGAGCAGGGATATTTATACACCAAAAGTCTCCCAACTAGTCCTTACAGTTTAATGACTCTAGTGATACTAGTGCCTCTAGTTACTGCCTTGTAGCCTAGTGACAATAGCTATTATGGGTCATCTACTATCTAAAAGGATACATGCTCCTCCACCAACTCCTTCCTTTCCTAAGGAATGTGTTGAAATAGATTGTCCGTGAAAATTTCATAGCTGAGGAAATAGCAGCTATGGCTATAAACTAAGACTGAGAAAGTCTGAGGGAAGGTGAGAGCTGAGTCATAACTGAGAAAGTTCTGTGTGGCCCTCTGCAAACCTAATGGAGGAGGAGTGTCAGGGAGGTTAAGCTATGAATCCCTGCCTTATTCATATGTATCTATATAAACCTTATATTCGTACATATATAAGAGTATTACAAAAGCCTCTAGTGAACTCATTAAAAAAAAAAAAATCAGAAATCTTTGTGTGTTGTATCCCAGAAAGCTATCACCACTAAGAGTGGTATGTTTCCCTGGACTTCACAATAGCTTCTTGATTTTTTTTGTCACCCAACTTGGTGATTCAGGCTGTGCACAGATTAAATTTGGACTAACCTGGGGCTGATCCAACCCACTTTGGACCTGAATTTAAACAGAAATCTGACACAACACAGCATTCTCGAGGAAATCAAAACTTTGTGATTTTGCTTTACAGAATTTTATGAAATCAGGAGGCATACCAGTCTTTTTGCTTTAACATGCTTAACATTTGATAACTTGTGTGCTAATTTTCTGTACTTGTGGTCATATCTGTGAGCTTGTGTTCTGCTGATCCACACAATAGCATAGGATAGAATCGATAGGCTCAAAATGCAAGAAAGGTGATTCTGCCAAAATGAAACTTTAGAAGGTGATTGTTTTTTCTTGTATTGGAAGTACTGAAGCAGATGTTATTTGGCCCCTTCTATGAGGTAATTTAGTAGTAGATTCCTGCACTGACAGTAGGTTGGGTTAGATGGCCTTTGTGATCACTTCCAGCTCCTTGATTCTATGTATCATGCTGCTTCTCAGTGGTATCACTAGGAGGTGTGGTTGAGCAGCTCACATTGGGTGACACCACAGAGGAGGGGTGACAGCCGATCATGCTGTCCTCCCATCGGGGGGAAAGGGGAGAGCACACTCAGCCTCGATTCCCCTTGCAACAGCAGTTTCTTCATGAGGAAGAAGAAGGAAAAGTGTGCTGGACCCTGATTTCCCATGGTGGCAGCAGTTTCCACATGAGGAGGCTGCTGCCACCATGAGAAGGAAGAAGGCCGAATGCACATGGCCCTGATTCTTCATGGCAGAAGCGATCTCCTCATGAGGAGGCCACCATGATCATGAGGGGCAGAGAAGGGGTGGCCTTTTAGCCTTGGTAGCCACCTACCAACACTGGGTGACACTGTGGTACAGGATGCCACTTCTGCTTCTGGACTTACTATGCATATATAATTGATACATACACACATGTGGGGCTAACAGATACAATAGAAAAGGTAAAAATAGCATAAGCACATTAAAGTAGCAGAACCAGAAATTAAAAACAACAACAACAAAATTAAATAAAGGCAAAAGGAAGTGTGTGTGAGAGCGAGAGAACGAGAGAGAGCTTGAGTTGTTGGTTTGGCCTAGTGAGTGCAGAAACACCAAAGAAGAAGCTATACTCATGAGTTCAATTTAGAGAGAAACTTCAGTTAAGAGAAGAGCTGTGCTTGCAAGGGAGAAGAGTTATGTAATCATCATCTTGAATTCTGTAATATGAATTTAATGTACAGCTTTAGGAGGAAATTGAAGGGCAAACTCCTTATAATAGAATTTGCATTGCGTGTTTATATCTATTTTATATTTTTATTTTGGGATCTGAGGTTGGGCTCCAGTAACCTGAGAAGCAGAATTTCCTGTATTTGTGGGGAGCATGGAACTATGGGAAACTGTGTTACGTGCTAGATTCCATATAAAGTATGGATATAAAGCATTGTTACTGGATTATTTTACAAATATATATTGTTCAAACATTCATAATTGTGTTCACAATATTCATTATAAAGTGACTTCAGAATCAAAGAGAATGGTACACATGTGCAAGAGGTTAAGTAAGGGAAGCTCTAGTGCCTAATGAAACTACTAGTAACACAAATCAACACCAAAATTTACATAATTAAATACATGTCCTCCAACTGTTCCAATTTGGCAAGGACAGTCTTGATCAATCCTCTACCATCCCACTTTTTTCAGCTGCTTTTAAAATCTGCCAGTTTTTCTCTCCTGTTTCCCCAGCTTACTTCAATTTCTGCAAACTGGGTTTAAAGTGCAAGAGTAATTTGCACTCACTTGACTCAGCAGAGGGGAAAGAAGTGGTGGAAGCAGAATCTTGACCTTCCCAGCAGCAGGCTTAGGCAAAAGCAAACTGTGGCAACATCTCCTAGATTGCCTTTTCTTCCTCATTAACAACTTTCACCATTTTGACCACATTCTGATAACGTTTGACCACACATGTACTGATTTTCATCCATGAAATTTGGAAGGTATGTAAAGAACAAATGTAAAGAATAGGTAAGGATTGGTTTGAATTGATACCCTGCTGGATCATCAAATTCAGCATGATTTAACATGGGATTTAACTAAATTGGTAGCACATCCCTAATGTTTGACCAAGTACATATATCTGAAGTAACCAAATAATTAAACACTGCATATTGTGCTGAAGTTAAATGTCATAGTGGGGAGTTAAGTAGACAGCTGGAAAATAGTAACTATTAATATTCAAAAAGGAATGCAATGGAAAAAAACTAACCAAGAAAAAAACCAGGAAAAACATACAAAAAAAGGAGCTGTACTACTACCATGGCTAATGGTGAAGGTTTATTGCACAGCACTTTCAGGAATGGGAACTGAAAAGAATGGAACGGCATGGAATGGTGTGAGAATGCAAGTTACTGCACAGGAGAACACTTCTGATGCTGCCAGGATTCCCCAAGCCATTCCCCAGCCATTCCTGGCAGCCGATTTTGAAAAACGACTTTGATCTGTTCTTCAAAATCAGCTGCCAGAAACAGCTGGGGAATGGCTTGGGAACTCCTGGAAGCATGGGTGGCATTCTCCTGTACAGTAATTTTCATTCTCGCACCATTCTGTGCCATTCTATTCTGTTCAGTTCCCATTCCTGAAAGTGCCATGCAATAAACTCATGGTATGGTAGTGTGCCTCCAAGTCATTTTTGACTTATGACAACCATAAGGCAAACCTATTGTAGGATTTTTTGGGGAAGTTTCTTCAGAGGGGGTTTGCCATTGTTATCCTCTGAGGCTGAGGATAGCAATGTTCAAGGTCACCCAGTGGGTTTTTATGCTCAAGCGAGGAACTGAACCCTGATCTCCAGAGTTGTAGTCCAACACTCAAGCCAGTATACTATGCTAAGCCCCATTAAAAAGAAACTATTGGCCTATTTTTCCACTTGTGGAAAAAAGCCAAGGAAATGGTCCTTGCATAAAGAATCCAAAGAATTTCAAGGGGCTATTTGCACACTGCTGTGGGTTTTATTGTCATTTTCATGTATTATGTACATATTGGAGGGACTTTTTTGGGAATGGCAGGGGGCAATTTTAAATGTTTTACAAAAACCACAGGCCATTTGCTACCAGAGCCTGGAACCTCTATTTAACATGGGCTGTGCTTTACTATGTATATATATCTCAGTGCCCTCTCAGTCAGCACACAGGTGCACACCTCTAGGGGCAAAATTTGATTTGTCATTTGAGTAATAAGGAATGATGATAGCTCTAATCTCATATTTTTATTTACATTTGAACTCTAAAAAAAATGCAAACAGCCATGTTTCAATACATTTTCCCCCCTACTGGCAAAGCAACAATAGAGCAGAGGATAAAAAAGGCACACTTCTCAGCCTGTACAGAATAGGTGTTAAGACTACAGTGCCAGAACCTTGTTGTAATGTATACTGCATATTTGATGATACTAGTTCATCTTACTCCAATGTGACCTCTATGTGGGGGAGGTTTTCATGAATATAAACTGCCTTGGGGTTCAAACCTTGTCTGCTAAGGTGTTTTTGAGATTATCTATAGAACATGACAGATGAGCCCTTGACTCGTACAACACTCAAGCTCAGAACAAAGAGGAGTCACTATGCTAAACACAAATAGAATGCAAAGCGGAAGATGTGCTAAAGCACTCCAATTTGCTTCTAAGAGTGGTGAAGGCTGAAAGCTCATGTTATTCACACTCTCACAAAATGACATATGAGTCTGTGAGACACAAACTAGGTTAGGTGGTAACTGTCTTTTTAAAGAATTCATTTAATAATTTATACCAGCAAATATACACCGACACATACAATTTCAGCATACATTTCCAGGCTCTGATCTCTGGACTGCAAACGCTGACTGATGTCAGTGTTTAACCTCTTGTCACGCTGCAAGGAGGAGCTCAGTCACTTGGGGAGAAACTGGCAAAACTGGGACTGCCTTCAGGCATTTAACAAAAAGAAGCCAAAACAGTAGGAGATGCATTTACTGCTTATGGAAGTGAGGCATGTACACAACCTTTTTTTTTTTTAAAGCCACTTTTCTGCATCAAGGATACATGTTGCCAAAAGGTGGGTCTGAAGACATTCATAAGCATGAATAGAATAAAAGTGGGTGGGTTGCCCTCTACTATCTCTTCTCTCTTTCTCATTTCTGCCCTGTTGCCTTGTGTTGAGGCTAACTTCTTGAGAACAGTATCAACTACCATCTTTAGTGAAGAGAAATTAAGGAAATATCGATTGGCATTTTGTTCAGTAATTATGATGTCGTAAGCCAAAGTTACTATAAGTATTCCAGTTCATGTTTATAGTCATTGCATGATTGCAAGGACCAATAGTGCCACCCCCAGTCTATATTTGAAGCCTCTCCCTCTGAAGAAGTTAGAGTGTAAGGTGGTGAATAATGATGTACCCAGCCCTCTCCTGGCTACACCTAGCTGCAGAGAGTTGGGGTCCTTTCAGGATCCTGTTGTAGCTGTTTGCCTCAGCATGTCTTGTCATCAGGAGAGGGTTGGACATTTCATTATTCAGTACCCTGCTCTTCAGAGCCTAGGAAATGGTTGTGCTGGGACAGGGTAGCTGCAAGGCTTGAAAAGTAGGATTTTGGCATGTAGTATAGGCAAAAGAGTGCTGAGGACAGCCAAGAAGTCAAATGAATGGGTCTTAGAACAGATCAAACCAGAAATCTCCAAGATGACTAAGTGGGGAAGCACACCAGGGCGTCCGAGATGCCCTGGGCCGATGCGCTGCGGGGCCATGGCAGCCACACCGTGGCGCACCAACGGCGTCCCTGAAAGGAGCACAAAAATAGCGCTCCTTTCGGAAGACAGGGAAAGTGCGCCCTAAACGCGTAGGGCACACTTTCCCTGACTTTTCCGCCGCAGTGCGTGCGGTCGCTGCAGCGGGAGGTTGCCCTGGGAGCGCCGGCCATGCGGAAGGCCGGCAGCTCCAAGGGCAACCTCGGGAGGAGGAAGGGGCGCCGCTCATGCGGCTGCCCCTCCTCTTCCAGGCCTCGAAGACGACCCTATTAGTCATCTGCCGAGGCCCTAAATTAAGGCTGTCATACTTTGGCCACATCATGAGAAGCTAAGGGCCTCTACAGACGGCTGGCTGTGGGCCACCCTGAGAAGCCTAGGATTGGGGCCGAGGCTGCCCCACTCCTCGGCCCCAATCCATTCTTCAGCCGGCTCTGGAAGGAGTGTTAAAATAACGCTCCTTCCTCAAGGCATGGAAAGGGTGCTGGAAGGACGTCATCAGAGTACTCACCATGTGCAATGGTGGGCATTTCGATGACGTCCTCAGGAAGGGATTAGGGCATCCAGCTGCCTCTCCCCTTTCTTGCCTTGAAGATGGCGCTTTGCACTGTCTGCAAAGCCCCTATGACTCATTGGTAAAAACAATAATACTAGGAAAGGTGGAGGGAAGCAGAAAGAGAGGAAGGTCACATGTTAGATGGATGGACTCTATAAAAGAGGTCATGAGTATGAATTTGCAGGAACTGAGCAGAGCAGTGAAGGACAGGGAGTCTTGAAGATGTCTCATCAACAGGGTTGCCATGGGCCAAGATTGATTCAAGGGTGGATAACAACAACAACAAATAGGGAGATCTAGGGGTAAAGCAGACCAGTAGCTAGAAGTGGCCTCTGGCCGCTCCAGCTGCAGTTAGACCATACTCGACCCAGGACCACAGTGAACAGATGGCCTGTTCCTGAAGTGGGCTGCTGCTGCAGTCCCAAACGGGCCACCAGCAGGAGCATTTTCTTACCACTCCTTTTACTGGTGGTTTTGGGTTGCCTTAGGCAGCCTTGGAGTGGCTTCCAGCTGCATTGGGCTGTGCAGCATCTGCCCTTGAAGCAGCCAGAAGCTGCTCCTTTTGGCCCATCTGTTTCAGGCCATAGTCTCCTGGTGCAGTGTCTTGGCTTATATGTCTGATAGATAAAGAAGGATGGGGTCTGCTCTTTCAGTTATTCAGTTATGATTTAAGACAAAGACTGCTGAGAAGGACCCAATAGAAATGAAGCTGGATTATAGAATAGCAGTATGCAATCAAGAAAGCAAAAGATCAGTCAAGGCAAGAAATATTATTTTAATTATTCTAATTATCTCTTTCTGTCTCTGTAGCTTCCTATAGTCACATAGTTGTGTTTGCAAATGTTGTTGTTGTTGTTGTTGTGTCTCTTCAAGTCATTTCCAACTTATGGCAACCCTAAAGTGACCCTATCATGAGGTTTTCTTGGCAAGTTTTTTTCAGAGGTTTGCCATTGCCTTCCCCTGAAGCCCAAGGTCACCCAGTTGGTTTTGTGGCTGAATGGGTAATCAAACTCTTGGAGTTTACTGAATGGCTTTTAAATCGTCTTACTGCAGATGCATTAAATTCTGAAGCTGGATTCTATCGCATGCACTGGGAGCCAGGTGAGTGAAACCCAGCTGCATCCCGGACCCCAGCCGTGCTGAGCCGGCATCTTTTCAAAATTGGCAGACTCATGGTTTTGAAAAGATGCCAACTAAGTGTGACCAGGGTCCAGGATGCAGCTGTGTTGCACTCACCTGGCTCCTGGTGCATGCAATACAATCCAGTTTCAGAATTTAATGCAACTGCAATAAGTCAGGGCCTTTGCAGACTGCCAGAAATAGCGCACATTAAATTGAGGCACTGCCCTGGCTCAATGCTAGGGAATCATGGGAACTGTGATATATTGTGGCACCAGAGCTCTCTGACAGAGAAGGCTCAATGTTTCAGAAAAAAATACAATTCCCATTATTCCCTAGCACTGAGCCAGGGCAGTGCCTCAATTTGATGTGCACTATTTCTGGCAGTCTGCAAAGGCCTTTCATTTAAAAGCCATGCCGTAAACTCCTAAGTCTCTAGAATCATAGTCCAACACTCAAATGACTACTTCATGTTCACAAAAATATTTGATTATTATTCTACTTCCAACATTTCTTGTCCAAAGGATTGTCAGATGTCTGACAACCATGTGCAGAGTGCTTTTGGCTTGTCAGATGTCTGAACCTACCATGTGCAGAGTGCTTTTCAAATTAAGCTGAGGGCCTCATAACACTGGGTCAAGAGCCTGATTTAGACTGTCCAACCCTGTAAACAAACCAAATTCTGCTGACTGTGAATCTCAAAGTTAATCTGATTACATCTATGGACAGGTCTGCTTGCTACATGTGTGCTTTCTGTGAGGAAAGACCTTAGTTGCTTCACATTACCAGATGGCTCTGCCATAGGTCTGTGGCTTGCATGTGTGAATGATCTGTCACAGATAGAACTGCCATACTTTTTCATATCACCTCAGTTGTGATGCCAGTCAGAGAAGTTATCTCACATTCAGAAGTGAATGTCATGTCAGACATTCAGTGAAGTCATCAGGCACCAGTTACCAAGTACACAGCAATCACAGGGGGAAGGGTCACAGCAATGTAGGGGGTCTGCATTTTGTATTCAATGAGTCTTGGGATCAACATGTGTCCTATACAGAACATATACACTGAGAAAGGGCCTGTACAGATTGGCCACAAGGGCCAGTCTGGGGGTGGAGTTGAGGCAGGGCAATTGCACACCGGCTGCCCCTACTCTGCCCCAATGCCGCATGCCCCACCGCATGGTGCGTGGCATCAGGATGCTCTCTTGGTGCAGCATGTAGACATGCTATGTCAAAGGAGTGCAGAAGAGCTGCAGAGGTGGGGTTAAGGGCAGCTTTTTGCTGCTCCATAAAGGAGCAGCATTTGCCAGTTCTTTTTGGAGCGGCAAAGACCCAGATTGGGGCCGTGGCATGTGATTGCCACAGCTCCAATCCGGCACTCCCAAGGGCAGCATGGAGCCGCCCTTTAGGGGCCGTCTGCATCGCTCCTAAGTTTCCTAACCAAAATTAAGGGAGCCCCTGCCAGTTGACAAAAAGACAGTGCTTAGCCACATTGTCCAGTGATCTGATCCGGTATATTTCAATAATCCCAAGAGTTGAGAAAAATGAAATGATATGCAAGCATGCGTGAACTGAGCCAAGGAGAACTCATTCATTCATATGCTGAGTTCTTAGAATTCAAAGCCCCTGACTTAATTGCAGCTAAAGTGCTATTTACAAATTAGATGTATGTGCAAATCAAGGGCCAAAGTAAGAGAGGAGAATTTATAATTCTGAAGAAATTACATGCTTCTTCTTTACTATCATTCTGTCACAATTATTATTTTCTGTTACTCTATCATGACCAAATAATCGATAATGCAAACAACAGTTGTTTTCTTTTAGCTAGATGTGGAATACCTGTTCTATAAAGAAACATGGTGACTTGTGAATGACTGAAGGGGATCAGCAGACTAGGGTGGCAGGAAAAAAAACTCACTGGAATGATAAATTATGAACTCATAATGGGATTCTCTTGGAATCTGTGGCCATGTTCCAACAATGGATACAGTACATTCTTTCATTTGCATAGTCACATAAGTATTTTGATCCCTAAAAGTCTTATGTCATATCTTTCACCATCTTAGAGATCTCATGCTTATTCTGTGGCTTCAAATCACTTCCAAGTTATGGCGACCCTAAGGGGGCCCTATCATGGGGTTTTCTTGCCAAGATTTGTTCATAAGGAGTTTGCCATTGCTTTCCTCTGAGAGTGAGAGAATGTGACTTGCCTGAGGTCACTTATTAGGATCCCAGGGCTGAGCTCTGATCTTCCATGAGTCCAACACTCAAATCACTTTTGTTAGAACTCTTGTTGCTGTTGTGTGCCTCCAAGTCATTTTCAACTTATGGCAACCCTAAAGAAGACCTATGTTGGGGTTTTCTGGGGCTGACAGTGTGTGACCCACCCAAGGTTACCCAGTGCATTTCCATGGCTGAGTGAGGAATCAAACCCTGGTTTCCAGGGGCATAGCCATTGTACCATGCTGGCTATTGTTAGAACTCGACTACCCAATATTATAGCCTCACTGTAACATCATGCTTGCCTTTCTTCCACAGATCAGACTTGCTACATTCACTATTGCAGCTGATTCTTCAGAAAACAAAATACAAAGATTTAATCACCTGTTTGGCCTGCATATGATTAGATGTTTTTTTTCTTTCCCGGCCTCCAGCATTTCCACTAACATTCATTAGTTCCATCACTGGGGACAGAGACGGTGTGATAACTAGTTGTAAACATTATGTTGTGATGATACTAGAGACCTCACAATGGGGATACTAGTTTTGACAACATTTCCATGAGAAATGCCATGTGTTTGAATGACTCCCTATCTCTTTGAATAAATATTACGCAAATTCAGCTTTTGACTGTTTGTCAGAGATAAACACCCAAATTTCAAATGGTTTCTCTTTTTTGTTTTAAATCAAACATTTTCTCTCAGAGAACAATCCATTGCTGGAAATTCCTTAAATTTGTTGTAAAACGAGACATTAATTTGTTTCTGAGAATTTCCAAATAGATTTCCTAACCTGTTTGAGAAGACCAAACTACAGGAATGTTGTCAAAAACAGGGTGATTGCAAGATCTGTTCATACTGGAAAACAGCTGAGGTTAATCTATTCCCTGACCCCTTCAAATCATAACATGGGAAAATTTGAGGATAAATCACAATAGGTATGAGAGAGTAGTTTGTACCTTATTAAAATGCATTGTTTTGTTTAGTTTTCTAGAAAAAGTGAAGGGTAGTTTGTATCCCTTCTTTTGGGTCTGACTGCTCACTGATCAACATGCTGGTGGCTTCTTTTGTTTCCACAGAAAGTTATAGCTCTGTAAAGATAGGATCCTGGTAGCCAAAACATTTAATGTGCAATGTAAATACAGCAGGTGTTAGGCTGTTTGTCTATATAATATAACACTCGCATGCAACCTCACTTGTCTAGCAAAGAACAGAAGCTTGCTTGCTTAGAACTGCAGCATTTCTAACTGTCTCTGATCACCAGCTTGAGCAATAAAGGGAAAAGGAGGAGGAAAAAGTGCAGTGGGAGGGTACAAGGAGCACGAAAAATAAGCATAAGGTTATGGGTGGTGCAATGGACGGAGTAGTACTGGCTCAAGGTGAGACAAGAAAAGAACAGTGGGTAGGAGAGTCAGGGCCTAAGCAGATGGAGCAAAGCACCAGTTTCAAGGCCAGGAAGGGGAGGGGCAGCCTCACGCTGGGCACCCCAACCCCTTCCTGAAAACATGGCCACACGGCCAGCGCTCCGACGACGCACTTCTGCTGCAGCGTCCACACACGCTGCAGCAGAAGAGGTGCCGGAGGTGCGCCGGAGGTCTTTTGCGGCACACCTTCAGCGCACCTCCTTCCTGGGCCTGGGATGTGGCACATTTGGGCCGAGGAGTGCAGATACCTCAGCCCCAATCCGCAGCTTCCCAGGGCGGCCCAGTGCCGCCCGTCTGCTTCCCACCTCAGTCAAGAAGCAAGGGAGGAGATCATGGTGAATATGTAAGGGAAGGTGATGTATAGACAAAAGTGTAACTGTGCTGTAAGGGAGGAAGGCATTGTGAAGGCACAAAGTAAGGCAAGAATGAAGAAAGGAGAGAGGGGAAATGGGAGGTGTAAAAATCAAGACAAATGGGTAGAAAGTGAGACAAAGTGCAAAGGAAAGAGGTAACATTTCCAAGGGGGGATGCAGACGGGCAGCCCTGGGCCACCCCGGGAAGCAGAGGATCGGGGCATGCAGAGGCCCCAATTCTCCCATTTGCCAGCTTGGAAAAGAGTGCCAAAATGCCGCTCCTTTCAGAGCTGGCAAATACGGTTCCCCAAGAGCCACCATGCGGCTCTTCTGCGACCCTTCCGGTGCAGCGCATCAAGACGCTGCACCATTAGAACGTTATCAGGGAGGGGTTGGGACGGCCGGCATGCAGCTGCCCCTCCCCTTCCCTGCCTCCAAGACAGTGCAAAGGGCCATCTGTAGATGCCCTAAGTTACTTGCTGCTGGATTTCCCCTTTGAATCAGATGGCAGCCACTTTCAGGGGCTTATTGTGATATTTTCATGGATCTGTACTTTTTTGCCATTAGTAAAAAAAACAGATGGCAAAAAGACACTGCAATGCTGTGCTCAGCAAAGGACAGGAGAGACCCTCTCACAGCCGCAGGAGTTTACCTCATACCATGCAGCTGCGGACAAGTCTACATAGGGACCACCAAACGCAGTATCCAAACACGAATCAAGGAACATGAGAGACACTGCAGACTGGGCCAGCCAGAAAAATCAGCAGTAGCAGAACACATCATAAACCATCCTGGGCATAAAATGCTGTTTGAAAACACTGAAATTCTGGACCATGCCAACAACTATCAGGTCAGAATGCACAGGGAAGCCATCAAAATCCACAAGCATTTGGACAACTTCAACAGGAAAGAAGAAACCCTTAAAGTAAACAAATTTGACTACCAGTCCAGTAAAATAGAAAAATCAGTACTCAGCAAATGCAAATGAGAAACCACCCAGGATCAGTGGCTTTCCCAGCAGACAATGATCACCAATTAGCAGACACTAATCCTCG
>CM034703.1:85738624-85755058 GCA_020142125.1 Phrynosoma platyrhinos
GTTTACATGGAAACCACTCCTCCCTACCCAGGGTCTCACAGTATATATTTTTTGGACTGTGTGGCCATATTCTAGAAGACTTTCTTTCTGACGTTTTGCCAGCATCTGTGGCTGGCATTTTCAGAGAATACTGGAATGGAAGACAGTGAGTATAAGAAAGTCTTCTAGAATATGGCCACACAGTCCAAAAAACCCACAAAAACTATGGATGCCAGCCATGAAAGCCTTCGACTTCACCTTGTAAGGTAGGTTTGCTAACAAATAGTGATCACCCAAAGTCATATTGTAAATTCCCTGACCAAACAGGGATCTAAACTTGCCCAAAACCAGCATTACAAGTTCTCTCAGAAGAGCAGTTACTATAAAAAAAAAAATGGTATCGAGACTGAAATATAGGGGTAGAGAAAAAGCAACAATATATTGAATTTGCAGAATTAGAACATTAATTAATGTTTATAATTTTATTATTTTAACAGTAATAATATTAATAAGTATGTAAAGGGATCTTGTAGCACCTTTGAGATTAACTGGGAAAAAAAAAAGAATTTGGTAGCATGAGCTTTTGTAGACTTGATCCTACTTCCTCAGATGAAGAAGTGACTCAGATGACAAAATAGGCTCAAGTCTATGAAAGCTCATGCTACCAACTTATAGTTTCAAAGGTGCTACAAGATCCTTTTACATACTTATTTTCCAAACCAAGGGGGGAAGCAGACCAGGGCGTCCGGGACGCCCTGGGACGGTGCGCCACGGGACCGCGGCATCCGCACCGCGGTGCACTGGTGGCGTCCCTGAAAGGAGCGCTAAATTGGCGCTCCTTTCAGAAGTCAGGGGAAGTGCACCCTAAACGCGTAGGGTGCACTTTCCCTGACTTTTCCACCGCAGTGTGTCCGGACGCTGTGGCGGGAGGTTGCCCCCGGAGCGCCAGCCGTGTGGAGGGCCGGCAGCTCTGAGGGCAACCTCGGGAGGAGGAAGGGGCACCAATCATGCGGCTGCCCCTCCTCTTCCCTGCCTCAGAGACGACCCTATTAGTTGTCTGCCGAGGCCCTAACATGGCTATGTGTTTGAATTCTGTGTTAATAAGTTCTAATTTATAAATAATTACAATAATATGCATAATGCACAAATTAGATGCCTGGATTTGAAAGACTGGTGGCAACCCTAACACAGAGCTACAAGTCAGCATTGAATTCAATAGGCATTGAATTGTCATTGTAGCTTCTGAGAATGTGAAACAGGTCCAGTTGCTCCTAACTGCTTCTGCCCATCTAAAGTCATTCCCTTCTGTTCCACCTACAAAGCCTGCTAGCCTTGTGGCCTTCTTGTCTTACCATTAGGACAGGCTGTGCAGGACTTCTCTGTATGCTAATCCCTAAAGTATCTGTTCCCTAGTAGGAAAGTGTTGGGGTAGCATGTCTCCATTTATTTTTCTGCTAAGTTTTCTTCTGCAACAGATTTATGTGGCCAATACCCTTCAGAATACATCCAAACATACACTATTAAATCATACCTCAGTAGGATGAGAGACCCACTTTACTGACAGATAATAATCCATCTGTCAGAAGAAATGTGTGCTGTTTTAATATGCAAAATTAAATTATGGGAGTTAAGGTTGTGCTTTACTGTGATGTTTCAGAAGCGGGTGTCTGATAAACGCACCCTTTGGGGTTTTTAAAAAAGGCCTTTTCAATTTTCAACCAGCATGACCTTTAAATGGTGTTTTTGCCAAGCTAAGCCTTGTGCTGCCAACCTCTGTGAATGTTTTGTTTTGAACTAAATGGTTTTCTCACTGTTTTGGTACTAAACACACTCTCTTTCCCTCTGGTTCACTAAACAAACAGAAACAAATAAAAACACATCATAATTAAAACAAGATGATAGTGTGTATTACCTTTGCAGCTCAATTGCCTTCAATGCTTGGCAGCATTTACTTTCCCCATTAGTGGATGTCTCATTTTCAGCTTTAAAAAAATTATTATTAACTTCCCTCTTAAGTGGGTGTATTAAGGCTTATTGTAATAAAATGTGGGGTTAATGGGGGACTAGCTTGCAACCTAGGCAAGGAAGAAATACCAAAATTTGCAGTGGATTCTGCTGCACTGGTTACTGACTTGGATTAATCTTGTTGTTTTTGAAAGAGATGATTGAAGTAGAAACTGGTGGTCCTATACACTAAGACAAATTTAGAAATGCAACAATAAGGACTGTCAGAGATTATGGACTATGGCTAGGACAGTTTGGCAAAGGAGACATATGGCAAAAGCTGAACATTTTTCAAGCAGCCTGAACTGACTGCTTATGAATTCTTGTATTTTTACTGATTGGAGGAAGGGCTCACCATAATTAGAAGGTTTTAGGTTCACACTAGGGCACAGCTTTGTGAATAACTATGAATTGTGCTCCTTAAGGAGTATACTGTATTGTAAACCACTTTCCATTGTTGATTCGTCCTTGAAAAGCAAGGTCTCAATAACCAAATAAGTAGACAAATCCCATTTTAAGCCTGTTTGTTGTCATTAATTGCTAACAAGTTAATTTTGACATATGGTGACCCTATGAATGAGAGACCTCTACATCAGGTCTTGTATATTCAGTGCTGGGAATTCCTTGATTCAGTCTATCCATCTTGAGTGTGATCTTCCTCTTTCCCTAATGCCTTCTTTGTCTTTGTAGTGAATCAATAATAATATTAATTAATTTTTATTTGCGTAACACAACCGGGGTGGCTTGCAACATTAAAATATACATTTCATATCCTACCTCCCTTAAAATGCTATTAAACAATGATAATTTAAAGCACACTTAAAATGCTAATACAAATAAATAAATAAACTAACTGCAGCAGAATCTGGGGAGCAAATTGAGCTGTCTTTTGATGGCTGGGATATCTATTCAGGAAAGGCCTGCTGGAAGAGATCCATCTTAACAGCCTATTTTTACATGATATGGACAAAGTATGACTGCCTCAGTTTAGTCATCTTGACTTCCAGGTAGAGTTGAGGCTTCATTTGCTCTAGAATCTTTTGTTTGTCCTTTTAGTATTCCATAGTATCCATAGAACGCTTCACCAGCACCACATTTCTAATGAGTTGATTTTCTTCCTGTCACCTTTTTTCAATGTTCTGATTTCATAGCCATACATAGGAAATATGATGGCTTTGATCAACCTAACATAAGTATTCAATGATATATCTTGACACTTCAGGATCTTGTCTTGTTCCTTCATAGTTGCCCTTCCAAATCCTAGTCTTCTTCTGAACGCTTGACTGCAGTCTCTTTCTGATTAATGACTGAGCCAAGGTACAGAAAATCTTGAACTATTTCAATGTCCTCTTCATTTACTTTAAAGTATTGCCAGTGTTGAAGAAAGATTCAGCTGTGAATTCAGTTAGTATCTGTACATGCAACAGAGGAGGAACCATTTTGTCCTTTGCCTCAGGCAGCAAAATGCCTTGGGATGGTTCTAGACTCATTTCCAGCATAACTGCTCCAGATATGCATTTGGGTATGATCTCCAATGGTTCCAGTCTGGTCCTGACAGAACAAAGGTGATGTTCATGTCACAACAATCTATTTTTGTTTCTCATATTAATATCATGCATGTAGACTGGCATTTGAAATGAGATTCTGAAGGGATATTCTGTAGATACCATGGGCCACCAAAAAGATAAATAAATGGTTCCTAGAGCAAATTAGATGCCTGACCATTAGATGTCAAAATGACTAAATTGAGGCTGTCATACTTTGGACATATCATGAGGCCACATGACTCAGTAGAAAAGTTGATAGTCTTTGGTAAAGTGGAAAGCAATAGCAAGAGAAGAAGACCACATTACAGGTGTATTCATGTAGTCAAGAAAGCTATGGCCCTGAGTTTGCATCTCCTGAATAGCACTGTTGATGACTAGGCCTCACAAAGGTTTCATGCTCAAAGCATCGCGATAAGCCGAAGCTGACTTGGTGGCAAATATCAATATAAGAATACCAAAATTAAAATGATGTCTCATCCCTCAAACATAGCTTGCCTCTCCCCATTACTCTTTAATTCACAGCAAATCATCCTAACTGCAGACTGCCAGAAATAGTGCAAATTGAGTCCACTTTTAGGGTTAGGGTTAGTGCTAGGGAATCATGGGATTTTTTTCTGAGACATTGAGCCTTCTCTGTCAGAGAGCTCTGGTGCCACAATAAAATACAGTTCCCATGATTCCCTAACCCTAAAAGTGGACTCAGTTTGCACTATTTCTGGCAGTCTGCAACCCTAAACATGTACATAGGGTCATCAAATACCCTATATTAGTGATCTTTACTACAGCTTTGTAGGCTGGACAGTATTATATATACTGAAGACTGCAGGAGGGAATGGGGATAGTTGAGGCTTTAGTGATTTGCCTAAGGCCTTCAGCTGTGCTAAGCAAAAGAACAAATCAGTTGAGAGTTAACCAGTAGACTGCTGTAATAAGATGCCAGTGGGTTGCCTTAAGGCTGCTTGCCCAGTGCCTCATACATTTTAAGTAATAGGTCAAGACCTTTTTATTCATCTAGCCATTCAATTGATCCTTGCTGCTTTTTGTGCTTTTCATTCCTTTTCTGTTAACTCTGTCCTTCCAGGGAGGCTTAAATGAGCAGTTTGGTGCTCAAGGAATAGCATGTGGTGTAGTCCTCCTAGGATTCTGCCTCTTCAAAGGGCAGATGGAGAGCTTCATCTGTGAATGCTCTCTCATGTTGATAGCTCCCAACACCCAGAGAGCTAGTGCACCAGGAAAAGGAGTTTTAGCAAAGCCTTTTCCCGAGCATGCTGTCTACCCATGCACAGATAATTTTCTTGTACTGAGATGTGTTCAAACATGCAGCCTTTAGCCTGAAGTGGTATACAGAGGAGGAAGGGAGGACATTCTGCATTTCACTTCTGCTCATTGATTTATTAATGAATGTGTACCTCTAATGCCTATATGAAAAGGAGTGAGGAAAAGCAAGGATGTAAATATGATTGTGTGTATGTGTGTGTGTGTGGGCTGAAGTCAATAAAACCTAGAAGTCATCACATTAACAAGCAATGATTTTGTTTGTCAAACTTAGTACTGGTAACCCCACCCTACCTTCCAAACTCACTGGACATGGACAGTAGAAATAAAACTGGAATCCCCTTAACTGAGATGATGAAGTTGCTGTGAACATCAATAACACATAGCATGTGTACATGAAGTATTGCAAATATATCTTTGGTTCCAACAGCCAAAAATATAATTCTGACTGCAGAGAACTATATTGGTTCACTGGGAAGCTGGAATAATGAGCATATCAGTTCATTCCAAGGATGACTCAGAATAATTGCACATAACAGGAGATCTTTTCATTTCTCTCTTCTGGATTTCTACTGACATATTTGTATTTAAATGTCAAACTGGTGGAGGGGAGAAGGCCATTGCATTTAAATCAGCCACAGCAACCAACTTTGAACCAGTGAATATAAAACGAGCAAGACTGAAGGCCGGTTTGTTCATCCTTATTACCTCCTGCAGCAAGTATGATCAAGGCCTGGCAATCAAAAACTTTATCGCCATCACATAAACTAATATGATGATGCTTCACAGCTTGGGCACAGTTTCTTTTATGTCACTCTATGGGAAATCAGTTCATGATTGTATGCTGAGTACTGCTGCCACAAATTCTAGCTCATTCACGTGCCAAGAAAAATAGATGTACTAGATGGATTCACATCTCACTATTACAATAATAATAACAACTCAAGTCATTTTGTATGAAAATGAGCAAGGGAGATGGAGTGGGGAAAAACTATGGACTATCTTTTATTTTACACTGAAATCTACACCTTGAATTCTGCAAAACTCGCACTATTTTAAAGGCTAGGTCTTGAGTCCTTATGGTATATGAATATAAAAAATACTTGCACCCCCCCCCCCATTCTTGTTCAGAAAGGCTGATTTAATACATTGAGACACCCTCATGGACAATGGTTCATCTGGAAAATATAAGGTCAAAATTGGCTGCCAAATACAATTTTTTTCTAAATCAGGGGTGGTCAAATTGCAACCTGCAGGCCACATGTGGGTCCCAGAGCTGTTTTTCTTTTGTTCCAGAATGACCTCAAATGATCTCAAAGGAGTGTGGAGGGGATTTCTACCATGTTCTGAGACACCTTGGATTCCAGGGGTCAATTCTTTGCTCAACAATGCCCTCTGTTGGTCATAGGGGACATTTCCACCATGTTTTAAGAGTCCCTGGGCCAATAGAATCTGAATTAATTTACTCTGAGTGCACTTCCTTTCATTAAACAGTATAACAATAGCAATAGCAGCTCCATTTCTATACTGCTTCATACTGAACTGAGCAGTCTCTAAGCGGTTTACAACGTGTAAGCCAATGTGTAAATATGCATGTTTGATGTCCTTCTGAATAAATACAAAAAGATGTCCCTCACCCAAAACTTCATAATGTTTTTAAATGCATCCTGTTGTATGTGAACCTTGCAAAAGTGACCACTTAAACACTTTTTATAACTTTGCTAGGCTTTGGATCAGACTAAGTAAATATGGATGCAACCTAAATGGAGCTGAGTTACACTGTTAAGTCCCACTGAGGTAGAGAAAAATGGGAGCCAATGTCATTCAGCATCTAAGAGAAAATGACATATTATTAACACAATGAAGGGGAGGGAGCCTTTGGCTACAGTTCTTCTTGTCATTCTGACTTGAAAGGACATAATGAACACACGGAGCACTTGCCTTATCAAGATGCTGAGTGACATCTGCTGAACACAATTTCCAGAATCAAAATCTACAACTGTCTTTCTAGTATTTGCTGTGATTGGGCAATTACATTGCTAGCCCCAGTCTCCTACTCACTGCATCCAGGGTTCTTCCACATTGTTTGTTACAGCAGGAAGTCATGACAAAGTCAGACTTTGATAAGGCAAGGGAAGCGTATAAACCTCAGACATTTACAAGGGAGCTTTGGTGAAACCTAAAAAAAATTAACCTTCAGGCAGGTGTTTCAGTACTAAAAAATATTGCAGACCCATAAATCCTTTTGTAAGTGGATTCATTTCCACTGACTTTGAATGAGCTGCCCACCTAAATGTGAAGGGGTTGATGCTTTAGCTCTCTGTATATTTAACTGTCAGAGAAGTGTTAGGTAGAGCTCATATACTTTCTGTTGTGGTTCCTTTAACTGACACCTAAATAAATAGGTGAAGTAAAATACATATATCTGCCAAGACTCTTTCTTGTTAATTTTGTCATCCCAGTCACTAGTTAAAGCTGACTTTCAGTGGGCTGTGTGTATTTGCAGGTCAGGCTCATCAAACATTCATTGTTCAATACTGTGACAGCTTGTAGCAGACATACATGCTCTCCTCTTGTTTGGTTTTCTGATAGAACCTGTCAAGTACTGCTTGACTGTAACTGAATTTGTCACTCTTTCAGCAAGGTTATATCTCTTCTTATCATCAAACAAAAACAATAAAAGGAAAAAAAACCTGATACAGATTGCAAGAATTGATTATAAGGCAGCTAACTATGCAAGCGAGCAGAATTTCACCAATCACTTACTCTAACAAACCCAGAAATTATTTAATGATTATTTTTGCTGGCTTTATGAACCTCAAGATCCGTGTTTTGCAAGATCAACCTATAAAAGTCTACCAAAAGTGCATTCTTCATAATGGGATAGAGATCACAGATGAGATCCTGCACCACCTACTTAATTACAAATATGTAATTACATAATGTTGCCAAGACTGACTGACTCCCAAACCTACCTTTACAGCCAGCAGCCACACTAATTGAGTGATGGCTAACTAAGGTGCAGCAGGACGATGTTTCCATCCGCCTTCCAACATTGAATGAGGCTGCAACAATCAGAAGAAGGATACTTGTTGAAATTTCTTACTTGCTGGTGGGAGGGGGATGGAAATGTCATCTTACTGTGCCCTAACTGGCAGCAGAATAGACCTCTATTGCTCAGTATGACTGCTGGCTGTTAAAATTAATTTGGGAAGGAATTTCCAATTGTGGCAATCGTAGCAATATTAGTATATAGCTTTAGCAAATACCGTGTTCTGGGTTATAAATCTATAACCACAATGCAGGATGTCAGCCAATTTTGTTTTTGTTTTGTTTTGTTTGTAGCAACCTGATCTTTCCTTCTCTTTTCTTTCTTCTTTCATTTCCCTTCTTTTTCTTCTGAAAAGGACAAAATATTTTGTTTCCTAAATATTTTTACCGAACCAAACTTGAAGGTTTCAGATGATAGCAAACTATCAGGACGAAGGAAAGAATGAAGGAATGAAAGAACGAAAGAAAGTAAGAAAGAAAGTAGGTTGTCTCATATTTATAAATACACTTTTCATTTAAGGAGGCTCTTTGATACTCAACCACAAAGTTAATCCTGGTGTAACGGGCTGAAATGCATCCTTATGCATTCACTCTAGCTTATATGCAATGGATGGAGCACTTTGGGGTAAAGGAAATCACTCTTCAAAATTCTAAAAAAGACACTTTGTTCTTCAATTTCCAGATCTTGAACTTTTCTTCTTTTCTTCACTAATACTAGCTTTTAGGGAAACAGATATTTAAATCAATAAAATGATATAGAATAAAAAGTTGATTCCCACTGCTGGAAATAATTTGGAGTGTTATTAAATGGAAACCCCAATATCTTCTTTGAAGCTAGGGGAAAAAGGATCCACAGGTAGAATGACACTTCCCTGTACTACAAATATTTTGTCTTGAGTGTCTTGAGTGTCACCTTCTAGCTCAAACTAGAAGCAAAGCAGAATTAAATGTCTGGCCATTAGGCACTTTCTCCAGCATACCCATCAGCAATTGATGTCTTCTCATTATCTCCATCTCTATTCATTCCTTTTTAAAAAAACAAAGAACAAAACATACTTATCAGTTTACAACATTTCCCCATTTTTGTGTCTGTTTCTTCTTCTATGAATAGGACTTTAAATCAGGGGTAGGCAACCTAAGGCCTGGGGGCCGGATGCGCCTGCCTGAGGTTTTTGGACCGGCCACAGGCCGGTCCTGCTGCCGCTGCCCGCCATAATGATATTGATTATTGTTGTTATTAGTTGTTCTTGGGGTTTTCTTGGCAAACTCTCCACAGGGGTTTTGCCATGGCTTTTCTGGGGCTGAGAGAGTGTGCATGCACTTTTTAAAATTATTTTTTTATTTATTTAGTTAGTTATGGTGCTTCGGCCCCCCAGTTGTCTGAGGGACAGCAACCCGGCCCCCGGCCCAAATAGGTGGCCTACCCCTGCTTTAAATAATGCTGTTGACTTGTAACAGCTAAATTGATGATTTAGATACTATGCAAAATAGTTGTTGTTGACAGTGGCAGGCATCCTGTATTGCAGTTAAAGATCTGTAACCTTGAGCTACAGATTTGTAAGTGCTCCATATTCACTAACACTACATATTCACCATCATGGCACTATTGCCATGATCACAAATGCCACCCCAAAAGCCAGCAGTTACACTGAGCCATGGAGATTTGTTCTGCTGCCAATCAGGGCATGGCAGGATGATGTCTTCAGCCTTCTCTTCTAGTGAGTGAGGCTGTGACAAGGAATTTTGGTAGATATTCTGCTTCTAATTGATGCAGCATCACTCACTGGTGGGAGGTGGCTGGAAATGTCATCCTGTTGCACCCCAATCAGCAGCATAACAGATCTCCATTGCTCAGTGTAGCTGCTGGATGTTAAGGTAGATTTGGGGAGTCAGGTCAGGAAGCGATATGTAGTTACACATGTGTATCTAAGTAGACAGTGTAGGATCTTGGCCTATGCATCATAAAAATGTGGGGTGCAATGGTATCCAATTGGCAAGGGGTCAGGAAAGGCTGCATCTGATCACCTCATCTTTTTAAATTGTACACTGTACATATTATATGTAAAGCAGGATTAAACATGAAGGAAGGTGTGGAAATTGGAGGAAGGAACATTAGCAATTTAAGATATGGAGATGACAACATACTACTAGCAAAGAGTTGGAATGATTCCTGAAGAAAGTCAAGGAAGAAAGTGCAAAGGCAGGTTTACAGCTGAACATTAAGCAATGCAGGTTGGGGAAACTCTTTTCTGAGCTATGCCCAAACTTATGTTTTTCAAGTTGGTGTGTGCCTTCAGGTTTTTTTCTGACATATGGCAGCTCTAAAATGAACTTGGCAAGATTTGTTCAGAGAGGGGTTTGCTATTGCCTTTCTCTGAGGATGAGAGAGAGCGACTTGCCCAAGGCCACCCAATGAGTTTTCATGGCTAAGTGGGGATTTGAACCCTGGCCTCTAGAGTTGTAATCCAATGCTCAAACCACCATACAACACAAACTGTCTATTCCAAGACAAAGAAAAATGGATGAAATACAAGGAAAGCTTGACTGGTCTCTCTTCTTTTCATTATCCCTAGAAATGATCTCCAAGGCCAGTTTTCCTTTAGCGGTTCTTCCTTCTAGTTTTAAATCATGGTATGAAGGAAAATGAGAGGTAAGGATTGTTAGGCATCATCTCCCACCAGTGGTAACTTCTAGCTTCTATGTTGATGGGGTGATAAATCCACTCCAGAGATATTGGTAGTGCTGAACCATATTCCCCTAATATGTTCAGAACTCTGGATAGCTCCAACGTGTCAGTTCTCTTCTGCAGTTGTCCGCTATTCCTGCATTAGCTTTAGAAGGGGATAATGGTTGTTGAAATACTTTTCTTCCCTCTGTATTTCAGATTATACTGTTCAGCTCTTATAAAGGAGAAGTGGTGGCAGAACTCTCAGCTCTCAGCAGTAGTTGTCCATATTGTGGCCTCATTCAAATGAGCGGAGGTGTATTCTACATATTCACTGACTAACCCACCTTGAATCCCACTGTGGGAATAAGGCGGGATATAAAACCTTGAAATAAATAAAATAAATAAATACAGTGCAGATTGTAGATCACAATATAAAGTAGCTTGCAAAATTCTGGTGAAATTCCAACACAAAAAGGAAAAGCTCATTTCTATATGAACATAAGCCTGAAGTTCATAGACCATCATCCAGTCATGGTCCATGGACTGGTGCCTGTCTGTGAGCCATCAGCTGTCAGTACACAATAGATGTCCCAAAACATATGAGTACACTAATAATATGGTAAAAATATAGTATTGGTCCCTGGCATATTTATTTATTTATTTATTTATTTATTTATTTATTTATTTGCTGGTCCTCTGTGCCAGATAGCTTGAGAATCACTAATTTAGATTTGCGTAAAATGAAATCAGAGTGAATGTAAATTTCAGTCATGTCCGTTTTAAAGCCAGTGATATATAAAGATGGCTGAAATGGTATGAGAATAGTTTACACTTTCTAGTCACAAACAAAACAAAGTATATGATGAATCAAGTATACAGTTAGATTATCTTGAAGAAGCTGTATGAATAAACTGTAGTTTACTGTGTTACCAGAGCTCTCTGATAGAGATGGCTCAATGGCTCAGAAAAATAATACAATTCCCATGATTCCCTAGCACTTAGCCAGGGCAGTTAAAGGGGAATCAATTTGCACTATTTCTGGCAGTCTGCAAAGGCCCATATTTCACTAGAATTAACCCCCACAAGAGAAGTTAAATATGCATGAATGTAATCTGCTATAGAATTTTTAAAAAGGAAGCTAGGTTAGATACATGTGATCTAATGCCAAAGTAACTTCCAAATGGTAGTTAAGTCACATAAGCATAAAGGTTCATATGAAATTGCCAGCACCCATCAGTAAACCACCAGAAAATATCAGCTTTCACAAGTATTGTAGTAAGCCATTTTATTTTAGAACCTGAAGGCTGGGGGCCTATGCATAAATGAGTGTAATCTGCAAGCTTTGTTCAGATCTAAATGTGCAACATGTAATTATCTCCTCTGCACCACCAACACCAGTAAGCATTTTGAATTTTGCAAGCATTTTGGCAGGGGGAAATTGGCATTGTGAAGAAGATGCTGCTGCTCCATATGAAAACTGTGCAAGAAAGAAAGTGTACAAAAGAGAGAAACGGGCATGTCAATTTAAGGAGAGAAAGAAAGCAGGAACTGTACAGTGTAAGAAACCCTTCCTGTTAGGATGCTGCTATATGCAATAAAGCTACACAGAGTTCTCTGGAAATAAGTGCAATATAAATCTAATAAAATAATCTTTGTTATTATCACTCTGTTAGCCTTAGAAGCTGTGTTTCTCAGGTTCAAAAGACATCAGTGAGGATTGAACAGAACAATGAGAGAGAGAAGATGGCATCTCTATGGAGCAGGAATGTTATTGTAGCATTGCTGAGGCCTCTGTGTCAGAAGCTGAAAGTAATTCTCTCACTGTCAAGCTGCAGAATTCCAATTACAGGATCAGATTTAAATACAATCCTGTTGAGTCTATTGTTGAAAGTATATCTGCCACATCGTGGGAGTCAGTGATGGCTTTGCGATACTGTAATATGTGCCATAATAACCATTTCCCCTCTGCCTTGTGCTGTATGCACAGAGAAACTAATCTGTTCACGTTTGATCTCTTTAAGAACAATTCCTATCTATGTGGAGAAAGGAGAGGAATTTCACCTCCTGTAACTGAGACATGAAAGCAAAGCATGTGGGTTTTTACAAGGTCTGGACTACATTTTATTTTTGAACATTCAAGGCTCCAGCGAGAGATATCTCTGATTTAGATTGTGATAAGAACTGACTGTGCCACTAAAGCATTTTCATGACCTAGAAATTACCTCAGGTTTTAAGAGCTGGTATAGCCTACTCGGCAAGAGATTCTGAAGGGAAGTATGCCTACAAGAGACATCCAGGGCATTTTTATCAACTCTTTAGGCTTCTGGTGTCTCATGGTATCATATGTGAACAATCAAATCAGTTCTGATTTGAACGCTGTCACTTGGATTAGGGTTTATCTATCGCATGGTAGCACTGAGTTAGCAGGCCGCAGAGATGAATAGGAGTACTGATTGCTGAACTGACAGCCTTAAAGATGAGTAGCGTTATTTTATCACATCCTTCTTTGCAGCATGTGCCACTGGGTTTCAGCTGTCATATTTTTGAAAATTATCAAGCTTCGTTCAGAGTTAAGCCACAGTGCTTGGATCCTCAGAGCACAGTGTAGAAGCCTCTCTGGTGTTATCAAACCACATCCCTTTATTTTTGTTAAATTCTATAGCAGTGGATTAATTAGACTCAAGCAAAGTGACTTATTTCTTTCAAAGCACAATGCAAAGCTATTAGCACAGTCTTGCTAAAATTGTTAAGCCATTCCCTCAACAGTTACACACACACACACACACTTCCTATTTCACCTGTTTGGCAAGCTTGTTTTTTTTTTTTAACAGCACTGTAGAGAACATCTGAAATTTACCTTATGAAACAGAATGCCTTTGCATAATATGAAATGTGTTTGTGTGTGCACATGTGTGCATGTTCATGCATGCATGGGTGTGTACACACATGTGTGATCATTGTTATTATCTACATGACAACAGCATGCACTACCAACTATAGGAGTACTTATGAAACCATTGGGCTGCCACACCTTGAAGGGACATCTAATTGATGTGGATATGTGATAGTTCTTTCTAGTTGGGTTGCTCTCCTGTGGCTTTCCAGCTGTGATCTTACCTGCATAAAGCACATCCAGAAAAAGAGCTCTGTGTATAGATCTGTGTGAGGTGACTTGAGGTCTCAAAGCAGGGCAGTTAAATGAAAAACCTTCCACTTTATACCTTGGTGGCAATGGAGCTTATCACATGGACAAAAACCCTGATTGCACCCCAGTGGGATGCAGGTGGGTTGAGGGAATTATTGGACATAATTGGCCACCAATTCCACTGGGTGACTGCAGCCCGGGTCCCACGCATGCTTCAGTGGCCGCTTTTCAAATCTGGGAGCTTTCTGACTTTGAAAAGCGGCCTCTGAAGTGTGCCTGGGACCTGGGCTGCAGCCAGGCTGCACTCACCGGACAGAATCAGTGGCCATTTATGTGCAATAATTCCCACCTGCATCCCACAACCCGGCTGCATTCCGTTGGAGTGCATCAAGTTTTTTGTCTATGCAATAAGCTCCAATATCAGTAGTGTGAATTCCCAATCTCCTGTTGCGTTTAAGTGCCACCTGCATAGCTGGCTGGAAAGAGGAACTGCAGCTAGCTGACTGAATGCTTGGCAAGTGAAAGAAGGCCTATGTGGACATCATCAGGCCCTATAAAGCCTTATATGATCACATGAATATAACAAACTGGTGTTTAAAGATAGTCAAGCTACTGTCAGCTACTTCTTTGGGTAGCCCACTCAGACCAGTTATCTCTTTTTCATTGCATTCCATTCCAGTATGTGTTCAATGAGGAGCTACAGTGGAAGACAAGGAATTAAAAGAGTGTTTTTCTGGGATGACTACTTAGGATGGAATTTGGAGGCACTACATTTTAGCGATTTAATTTCCAGCTGGTAGAAAATTCCAAAAAGTCATGCTCTGTAGCATCTGTCTCTGTTCCAGGACATTTAGGGTTGTATTCCTCTGACTTCCTTAGTATTAAACACCTACATGATACTGCTAGAGAAAGTCATCCAGATATTTGAAGTGAGTTGTTTCTATGTGTTGACTAAACCTTTAACACAGGGGTTGGCAAACTATGGCCCGTGGGCCGAACCCAGCCCGTTGAGGCCTTGTAACTGGCCCGTGGCCGGTCCTGTCGCCGCTGCCGCCTTTCTCTCTCTCGTGTGCACGGCCTCCTCCTCCAGCCTCCTCCTCCTCCTCTTCCGCCCTCCGCCTTTTCCTCTGCTCTTTCCTCCACCTCCACGTCCTCCTCCACCCTCTGCCTCTTTTGCTCTCCTCCTCCTCTTCCTCCACCCTCCGCCTTTTCCTTTGCCTCTTCCTCCACCTCCTCCTCTGTCCTCTGCGTCTTCCTCTGCCTTCCTCCTCCTCCGCCCTCTGCCTCTTCCTCCACCACCTCTTCTGCCCTCTACCTCCTCTGCCCTCCGTGGCAGGTAGGCGAGTCTCAAGCAGTTGTTGATGATGATGTTGATGGGGTTTTCTTGGCAAAATTTCTTCAGAGAGGGTTTGCCATAGCCTTCCTCTGAGGCTGAGAGAGTGTGACTTGGCCAAAGTGGGTTTGCATAGCCAAGCAGGAATTCGAGGCCAGCTCTCCAGACTCCAGCCTCAGACAAGTGCTTCACTCATGCTACCTCTGTGCTTGTTTGTTTCATTTACGGTAACATTTTTAATTGTTGATGATGATAATGATAATAATGATTATTATTATTTTTTCTTGGGGTTTTCTTGGCAAAATTTCTATTATTAATTGTTGTTGTGTTGATGCTGATTTGTTGCTGTTTTCTTGGGGTTTTCTTGGCAAAATTTCATCAGAGAGGGTTTGCCATAGTCTTCCTCTGAGGCTGAGAGAGTGTGACTTGGCCAAAGTGGGTTTGCATAGCCAAGCAGAGATTTGAGGCCAGCTTTCCAGACTCCAGCCTCAGACATGGGCTTCACTCATGCCACCCCTGTGCTTGTTTGTTTCATTTAAGGTAGCATTTTAATTGTTGATGATGATGATAATGATTACTCTTTTTTTTCTTGGGGTTTTCTTGGCAAAATTTCTATTATTAATTGTTGTTGTGTTGATGCTGATTTGGTGCTGTTTTCTTGGGGTTTTCTTGGCAACATTTCTTTAGAGAGGGTTTGCCATAGCCTTCCTCTGAGGCTGAGAGAATGTGACTTGGCCAAAGTGGGTTTTTAAATATTGTATATGTTCCTGTTATGTTTTTTTACTTCAAAGTATGATGTGTGCAGTGTATGTAGGATTTTATTTATTTATTTATTTATTTATTTACTTCGGCCCTCCAGTAGTCTGAGGGACAGGGACCTGGCCCCCTTCTCAAAAAGATTGCTTACTTCTGCTTTAACAGTTCATTGAAAGAGTCTAGTTTAGTTGACTAATCAACAGGATTCTAGCTGACATTCTGAAGGGGTGTCTGAAGGAGTATCAGACAGGCTCAGGATTTACTTGTTCAGTCAGCTTCAGAACAGGTGTTTGACATGTACTTTCTAGGGTTTTGGTACTTCTCTTGCAGGTTCTTTTAGGCCTATTTCTGTTCCCACATGCAAATGTGGATCTGAACCACCAGACCTGCAAATGTAAGTACCACAGAATACAATTGGATAATGAACAAGCCACCACCACAATAGGCTTTGTTGTTTTATTTTGGTGAAAAATGTGGTAAAAACATCAATATAATAATAATAATAATAATAATAATAATTTTTTATTTATAAGCCGCCCCTCTGCTTGGCAATCGGGGCGGCGAACAACATATTAAAACAAGGAACAGTTAAATATGCCCAGATCCCATGCCCTAACCCTCCCACCCCTTGAAAAAGAATTAAATTATGAAGAAATTAAAACCATACATTAAAACA
>CM034703.1:85781687-85797329 GCA_020142125.1 Phrynosoma platyrhinos
ACCAAAAAAAAAAAAAAAATACATTTCTCTTTGTTTGGGTTTTTTAAAGTTTTTGCTGGGGTTTTCCCCCCTACACACAATTTGATGTTTTTGTGCAAATGCAATGGTTGTGTGTGGGTTTTTTGCTCACAAAAACATCTTCAGGAAATTTTCTCAAAAGGGTCTTGAAATGTGAGACATTGAAAAATGCAAAAACTCATAATCTCACTCAGGGAAAGAAAGCTTTTGAAAATGCTTGTCACATGTGAAGATAAAATAGGAAAGATATTCATCCCTGACATTCCATGTTTTTCATTGTTGTCAATATGGCAAGAAAAACAGAGGGAGTAGCTGGAACTAAAATTCAGTGTGATGTACAAACACACACACAAAGTATATACAGGTTGAGTCTCCCTTGTCTAAAATGCTTGGGATTAGACTTTTTTGGATTTTGTATATATACAAATATATATGAATATCTGTATTTATATATGCATACATAATGAGATATCTGAGAGATGGGACACAAGTCTAAACACAAAATTCATTTAAATTTCATATGCACCTTATACACATACCCTGAAGGTAATTTTATACAATATTTTTAATAATTTCATGCATGAAACAAGATCTGTATACATTGAACTATCAGAAAGCAAAGGTGTCACTGTCTCAGCCATCCATGAAAAAAAGTTTTAGTTATTGGAGTATTTAAAATTTTGGAATTCATGATAAGGGAGATTCCACCTGTATGTGCAAGAATAGTAACATACTACTCAGAGTTAATTCTGTACATCTACTTTAACTTCACCTTCTTTGGGCAGAAAAAAGTTCCAGGGATTTTGCTACCCTGCCTACATAGACTGCCTGTCATCAATTGTGACTGTGGTCTGTTTACTATTCTGTGTGGGAAGTTTTCTTGAGCACCCATTCTCCCTATGTCTCCTTACAACATACCCATGATCAGTCAAGGAGAGAGAGAAAGAAAGCTTTTGAATTTTGAACATAAGGTATAAAAAGGAAGAAGAAAAGAAAATACACAGCATAGTAGCAGAACGGTTTCTTTAAAACACACACATACAACAAAAAGGTCCCCTCCCAGGCTTTTTTTTTATTGAAAAGCTACTCTTTTATAAGGCTAAATCAGAAGAGCTGTACCTCTAAGTATTCTCCCCCCCCACACACACACATACTTTTCAGTAGAGTTGCAGTAAATGTATTTGTCCATGAATATTTGTTATCGGAAGTGCTGAATAAAAGAACAGCCTTGAGGAAAAGAAACTGAATGTGCGATAGGAGAGCAAAAGGGCATATGTGATCCCACAACAAAAGGCATACAAGAAACTGTTGTACTTGGTAAGAGAGGCAATACTTTCCAGAGGCAGGTGGCTTAACTAAAGAAAGAAGAAACAACATATAAACTCTATATAGTCATGTGTAAATGGAATATGACTTGCTCAGTTTCATATGTTTGCATGCGTAAAAACCAAGACTGTCTCACAGGCTGTGCCATCCTTTTTGGTGACTTTGGATTTTCATGGTTTTTTTTTTTTTTTTGACAATGCAGTTATTTTCTTGAGTCAGGGGAGTAAGGAAAGGAGAGAGAGGAAGGAAGGAAGGAGGGGCAGATCTATCTAGTTGTTTGATCCCCCCCCCCATGTTGTTTTTACTGAGGAGTCATGTAGTCCCTGAGCCACTCCAACGGAGGCTAACACTTGGAAGTTTCTAAGGCTTATGCAGTCAAATGTCAAACAAAAATGAATGAAGAGTTCCACAAAGGATATCAAAGAAAAACTGGAAAGCAAAAAGGGGTTTTGTTTTATTTTGTTTTGTTCTTCCAAAAGTGAAAAACCAAACGGTGTGATCTGTCAAGCTTAAACTGTGATATGCTGTCACTCCCCTCCCCCACAACATTGCCACTTAATTATTAATAATGGCAGCAAGGCTTAATTCATCTATTTGGTGAGACTCTTTGATTAAAAATATTTTGATCAACTAAAAGGTACTCCCACTTAATTGAACAGCTGGTTTTATTTTTAATATAAATTATGTCTACTACTTCATATATTTGGAAGAAGGAGGGATACCTCTGAATATCATGTCATTCTGATACATAGACCTCATATATTCTTTTATGCCATTGCTTTACATAAAACCAGGCAAAGAATTATATGAGTATTAATTTTAATTTAATTATCTTAACCCAAATTATGCCATTCATCAACTAAGATTTATTTAATAGAACTGCAGGCCTATTTCTGTAGCCTTCAGTCACTCCATTCTCTCACCACCCAAACCCCACAGCCCTATTAAAAATGTGGTTTTGTGTTCAACCACTTAAACACTGTGGTGGGAAGCCTACTTGTCAGTCATCTCATCAGGGTCAGCTATGGATCCAAAAACATGTAAGAGGTGGGCAGTCTCTCAATGTGTCTAGCCCAGAAGAGCCTTTCTGGGCCAACAATCTGTTTCATAGGTCTTTATTCTGGGAGCTCCTGCAGTTTCTCACCATATTCCCACACCTCTTGCTGCAAGGCATATAGGATTTGCTATGTTCTCAGCTTCCTATGCATTCAGTGGGAGGCCATCCCCCCTTTCCTTTGTCACCACCTCAAATCTTTCTAGTACTAAGCAGTCATGATTCTTAGGTTCATGGCAAATGTTTCACAAGAATGGGTCACTGCAGGCCATCTGTGCATTGTTTCTCCCTTCCTGTCAAGTTGAATATTGAAGAACTGTTTGAGCATTTGTGCTGTGTACTGCTTGATAGCTTTCCCTGACAGGGCTTTAGTGAAGCTATAACTAGAGGCCACCCATCTTGTTTCTCTTGAATAAAGATTTTAGCTCCAGCAAATTCATTCAACATTCCAATTTCCTCTCTTTTTCTTCCTGGTAAAGAGCTGTGAAGTAAGGAACAAATGCTCATTCTCCTGTTCTCTGCATTAAATGTTACAATGACCCTTCAATTAGGAACAAAGATGACACACATTTATACCAACATTCAGTGTGTATGAATTTGAACATGTGTCTGTCTGTGTGTCTGTGGGTACAAGAAGGGTCAATCAGTGTGCTAATGTTTTGATTTACTATGGGGCAGGAGGGTGACATGTGTTTTAAATCTTGCTTTTAGGGATATGGCTCCAACCATAATCCTTTGCTTATTCCCCCCCCCTTTTTTTTTTTTTGACTACAGTCAAGTCTCACTCATCCAAAATGGTTGGGATCAGAAGTATTTTGGATTTCAGAGTTTTTCAAATTTTGAAATGTTTGGTATGAGTAATGAGATAACATGGAGATGGAACCCAAGTCTAAATATGAAATTCATTTATGTTTTGTATACACTTTATACACATAGCCTGAAGGTAATTTTATATACAATATTTTAAATACTTTTTGTGTGTGAAACAAAGTTTGTGTATATTGAATGATCAGAAAGCAAAGGTGTAAATATCTCAGCTACCCATGTGTGCAATTTTGAATTTTGAGATATTTCAGATATCAGAATTCTGGATAAGGGAGATTCAGTTTTTATACTGTAATTTGACCTGTCTATCTGCCTGCTGTACCATACAAATCCTCATCTTTGATAACAGTCACCAAATTTGGTGTGTTATCTAATTGGACCAAACACAAAGATTACAGGTTTTGAACCTGATCCATCAACTGTTTTTGGCACCTCCCAAATGAATCTTTAGATTTTTCTCCCCCCCCTTCAAATAGACCTATTTTTACCAAACCTGATAGGTAGCTTAGGTTGTAATCTCAAATGTGACTATGGGATTGGCAAACTTCAACTTTTTTATTTTAAAAAATGTTTGTAGTTTTGACTCCCTTTTCTGTGAATCACAGCACAAAACAAACTTTAAGAATTATTGGTACAACCATACAAAATTTTGTTTAATTAGAAATATAAAATCATCAACATTAATTTAGGTGCATCAACGCCATCAAAATAATGCAGTTTGCTACTGCTTTACATGCTCTAGCTCCATCCTATGGAATCCTGGGATCTGTAGTTTTACAAAATCTTTAGTTTTCTCTGCCAAAGAATGCTGGTGCCTCACAAAACTACAAAATCCAAGATTTGTAGGATGGAGCCATAATAATTCAACTACATTATTTCCACAGTGTAGATGCACCCCTAGTCAATTTTGGTCAAAATCAGCTCATAAATTTGGGCAAGATCCTGCATCAGAAGACATCCATGTATCATTTAACTACTTCTTCACTGCTATCGCTCCAACTCTATCCCCTAACCCACCTTGGAAGCAGTGCAACCCTTTCCCACCACATGGCTATTTCCATGTTGTTCAAGACTGGGGAGGATCAGTGGAGATGCATCCAGGTATTTTCATGTAGTTGGACACACTGTAACTGGCATCTTAAGGGATCTCTTGTGGGAGGGCCCTCATAAGGTCCCAGCAGAGGATGTGCTTGCTGTACATCCAGCTGCAGGAAAATAGCTGGATACATTTTTGCTGATTCCTTGATCTCTAACAACATGGGACTGGCCATGCCAATTAGTGATAGTTCACCCTTATGATATGACTCAGACATGTGGATATCTCCAGAAACATTGCTTGTTGTGCCATAATTCACAAAATTGCACACAACCTTCTAGCTATTCTGTCTGAGGATGAACTGCTCAATCTACTCGGCCTTTTGCTGAAGCTCCTTGGTAATGTGTGGACAGTAATGAATTAATAAGTCAGACTTAGTTTTTCTCATGTTCTCATTTTTCCAATCTTAGATTCTAGTAGAAGAAGAACTTTTAGAACTTGAAAGAGATGTTTGCACTAAAATTCATACACAGTTTCATGTATTTTTCTTCTATTGCATTATTATTATTATTATTATTATTATTAATCTTCATTTCTATCCCATCTTCTCCTCAATAGTGTGACTCAAAGGGAGTTACAAACTGGTAAACCAGTACAGATCAAAGACATTTAAAAATCAGAATATATGCAATTATTTTTGTTTTAAATAAAACAACATTTAAACAAACTGTAGAGTTACAACCATTTAAAGTGTAACACTAGAATCTTATATTACCTTTCACTTAATGTAATGTTATGTATACTTAGCTAAGTAGTAGAGACACTAAGAAACCCTGTTGGGGAATTGAGAAGATGCATAATGGGATACTGGCAATAATGTCAGATGTGAATTGGTTCCTGATGTGCATCAGTCCTGTTGTACATTGATTGCATTGTGAAATGGTCATTTTGCTGGCACTGTGATGTTGTAGCATAACAGCAATAACAGTAATGCATCCTCTACTGGATATGGACATTAAGAAAGGGCCAATCACTTGTTCCCCAATGGTGCCATTTCTTAACAATGCTAATTCCTTTATATAATGTAGTCTAATCTGTATTCTTGATACCTCTAGTACTGATAAATATGAAATCACATTCTTTTAGAACTGGGTGCTAGCTATGTAACCAGACATCTTTTCAACTAACCCTTCCTGTCTTGAGCCAGAGATTCAAAGAGAATGTGCACATGCACATACATGTCTTTTAGAAACTGAATATGCAGGAGTCTTGTCCAGATATGGTCATCTCACAACACAGAGAGTCATATGTTTGTTTTTTTTGTGGACTGTTTTTTATTTTATTTTTGCCCAAAATAATAGGTGCAAAATTGCAAGCTATTTAAATTGAAGTGGTGATGATGCATCAAACTGATTCCTTTTCTGCCAATAAAATAAAATAAATTAAAATTGTGGACAGGTGTTTTAGCTCCCAAAACCAGGAAGTAAACAAGCAACCCCACTTTCTTTGTTTTTATTTTAAGAGGCCTCCTCTGGGCCTAAAATAGTCTGGGGAAGAGGGTGAAAATGGCCCATGGGGGCAGTGGGATTCAAGTTAAAAAAATTAAATTTAAAATATGAGTGGAGGACATGGTGTGGGAAGTGTCTGTGACCCATCCAGTGGCAAAAGCTCCATGTGACCCACATAACTCAGATATTTGTCCACCTCAATTTAGGACATTAGAAGTAGCCATATGGTGATGTATTCCTCTAGCTATATATTGAAAAGGGATGAAAGGAGAAGGAACAGAGACTCCACATTCTGATAATCATGCACTAGACCTAGGACCTCCACAGCCACTGTGCAAGTGTACAATATCTGTGTTATTTTAGGAAATGATTGCATGTCCTTTTCTCCTGAGCTGGACATGGGCTTAAACCATTTAAAAACCAGGTTGGAGGCATCACATACTGGATCTGGACTTCTCCCAGACCTCCCAAAGAACAGGACTTTCCAGTTCTTTGCAAAGTCCGGGAGAAGTCCAGCATGGGTGTTCAATGCCTCTGAGCTGGGCATGGAGGCATGCAATAACATCAATTTTTAAACAGTTTAAGTTCGTGCCCAGCTCGGGAGTAAAAGACATGCAATAATCTCCCTTGTCTCTTAAATTATAATGAGTGTCTAACCATGCAAAATCTAGCAAGATCAGAGCAATATAGAATATAGCTCAGGGATCGGCAACCTACGGCCTGCGGGCCGGCTGTGGCCCTGGCCCCGCGAGGCCCTTGGACTGGTTCCAGTCCGGTCCTGCCACCACCACCCGCCACGTGAATTGCGGCCGCCATTTTGGAAAACAAAATGGCGGCCGCGATTCGTTCGCACATGTGCCGGAGTACTGCGCATGCACAAACGAGTCACGGACACCATTTTGGAAAACAAAATGGTGGCCACAACTCGCTCATGCATGCATCAGAGTATTGCGCATGCGCAAACGAGTCGCGGCTGCCATTTTGGAAAACAAAATGGCAGCCGCAACTCACTTGAGCATGTGCAGTACTTCCAGTGTACTGTGCATGTGCAAGCGAGCATGTGCGCACAGCCCCATTCCCCCCCTTGGCCTGCGGAAGAGCTCTGGACCAGCGGACCAGCCCAAGGTATGTAAAAGTTGCCTACCCCTGATATAGCTGCAGGGAATTGTCAGCTTTATTTTACTCACAGGCAATAGTACATCTCCTGATTTAATCACAACCATAGAAAGTAGGAGAAAAATGGACTCTTTTCCCTTACATCCCCACTATTGCTTCTTGGAGATGGTGGAATGGAATTTGCCAAGAATATGGTTGCTTCCACACCAATAGTTAAATCTTACTCATGCCTGTGAAAAGAAAGAAAGAAAGAAAGAAAGAAAGAAAGAAAGAAAGAAAGAAAGAAAGAAAGAAAGATGTATCCCCCATGCTGGGCTATTTTTAGTAAATGCAAAAGCCTCTATATCTTTATTAGAACAAGCTAAAATGTCACAAATGAGCAAGGCATTATATCCTCTAGAATTCTTATTCATCCTGGATGTTGAACAAAGCAATGAAGTGGAAAGATGTTGCAAGATTACCAAGGTTTGCAGTTGGTAACATTCTCATGGTAGAGCGCGGGGGACGTTGTTCATTGGTAGGTATATGTGAAGTATCTGTTTGTAGTCCAAGGATTTCATCTCTCTGCTAAGAGTTGACTTTAAACATTTTCAATAACCATATTTTAGATGCCATGGATGAGTGGGTAATACTACTCTAACTAGTAGCATGGCAAAGTACAAACATAGCAACACTTTAATAATTTTAAGGTGTATTTTTGCACCTGGAAGCAGGTGCAAGGATACAAGCTTCTTAATTTAATGATGCTGTATCAAACTGATTTCTTCTCCACTGCAAGCACAAATGAATTCAAAATTTTGAACAGGTGTTTGAATGCCACCCAACAGACAGGAACACATTAAACAAGTTTGCCTTGATAACATTAAATATTTTACATATTCAGTCATTGGTGGCAGAGACACCAGGCATGAGAAAATAGCTTATTTTGCCCTCATTTTGGGAAACTCCATGCATGGAATCTGTGTGATAAAAAATGTGTGAACAAACCAAATGTTTGTTGGGATGGGTGGTACACCTTATTTGAAACCCTAATTATTTATCTTTGAAATGAAGAAAAGATTTTTAGGATAATTTACTCCCATTAAAAACTACTCTGGATAACTTATCTGAGTCCAATTAATCTGCACCTACATCAAAGAAAATCTCATTGGCAACATGTGAAGTAAGAGAAAGATGGGGTTTCTTTCTGTTGTAGTGATTTTCCTTGTTCATACTGCCACATTGGTTCATATTTGATGAGTATGTGATGCTTCTGTTTGTGGTTACATATCAGGATATTTGCTTGAGACAGATGAAACAAACTAGAGCATGGAAAACATGATACTGGAATGCCTGGCTAGGGACCACCTGCTAGTGGTGAAACATCTACAATTGCAATGTATCTAGAAGGCACTGTACTATTGCTCCCATCAAAACTACTTTTTTGGGGTTGCTTTTGTGCAAATAGTAGCAGTGGAAACAGGGGGTCTTGTAGATGCCTCATCCATGGGGTTGCCATGGGTCGGGGTCAACTCAAGGGCAACAAAACAACAAAAATAGCCTTTTGATTTTATTCATAATGGAAATATGTTTAGTGTAACTATTTCTCTTTATTGGCAAACCACTCTGAAGTGAATCAGAAATAGAGGAAACTCAAGTAGTCAGAAAGCTGAGAGAAAGAAGGGCTGAAGATACAATATCGGAGATCTGTCTGTAATTCTTAAGCATCCAGTTATGCAGGAGAAATGTGCCTCCAAGATAGCACTTTGCGCCGTCTGCAGAGGCCTTTAGTTAAGTATATTAGTTAAGTATACATAAGTATAAATAAGTATAAGCTGATACCAAATTCCTCCTATAACATTTAAACGTATTAGTTTTAAAATACTGTTTAATGTAGAGTTTTTAATTAGAAAGAACAAAATAGTAAAATGGCAAAAATGATCCAATTTCTTCCCAAATCACTGTATAAATCACTGAATACAACCATGTTTCAGAAGATATTAGTAAATGCCACAAATAGTTACATGAGATCAGCTGCTTTATGTTATTATTATTTTTTAATTGTTGTCCCCTTGTTATTCTCCCAAGTAACACAATGTTTGCATGTGACATGTTCGTTCAGAGCTCTGGTCTGAACATGATCCAACCTCCCTGATGGGAAATTTAAAAATGTGCTTAACATTCTATTACTCAGAACAAGGGTGTTTTAAAATATATTCCTTTTTTTCTTGCAGATTTTTCTCTATTCACCTGTGATGTTGATTATGGAAGTTGCAAAGATTGCCTTCTGAAGGATGAACAATGGTAAGCTCTTGGATGACAAACTCCTAACGACTACTGTGGCTTTAAATTTCGAACACAATCTCTACATGTTTGTTTCCAGTGTTCAACAGTGTTCAGTTCTGTCCAATGGATTTTACTTCCTACAAAACATATTTAGGATCCTACATTCTGGGTGCATCTACACTGTAGGAAAACTGCAGTCTGACACCACTTTAGCTGCAATGGCAATCTGCAGTATTTCTACAGTGTAGATGCATCCTTGCCTCAGCAAGGTATGGGGTTGCTTCTGCTCCTAAGGACAGGTCACAAGGTATTTACAAACCAAAAGTGTGTTGGGGCATATTAAAACTGTAAGGGGACTAACACTGTCCTATTCTGAGTGAATTTATTGAGAAACTCTCGTGCATGCTGTTTCAAATATCCTTTTAAGTATTTGAAAATGCCAAATATGTGTGTACAGGCTTAATCTTTCCTCCCATAAAAAAGTCAGCAAACTTAAATCTTTCAGGCATTCCTCATATAACTTCCTTTTGAGGCTTTTTGTCATGGTGCCCTGATGAAGATGATGACTGGTGGCAAGGATATGGTTGGAAGTCATTTTATAGGCACTCTGTAGAGCAGGAGAGGAATTCCTTCTTCTTCCATCTGCCGCTCTTACCTTTCAGCACACGCTCTGCTAAGCTGCCATTCCACACTTGCAGGAACAGATATATCATCTGAAGAAGCAGAGACAAATATTTGATTTGGATGATTACCCTGCAGGTGTCTCATCATCACCATAGTGCAGAGATTACTAATTATTTCCCTTCAATTTGTGTACATTTGGCAGTAAATACATATATAGGATGGCACAGATCATTAAGATTCTTATACATATGGCCAGACCACTCATGCAGAATTTCTCATTCAAGGTGAACTCCAGAGGACAGCCAAGATCACCTTCTGGTTCACTTAAGATGGATTTAATAAAGATCACACTCTATGCAGACTATAATGGTGAAAAGAACAAAGGCACAGATATCTTCAAAACCACTGAAAATATTTAGAAAGTTGACATTTGTTGGTCATATTGGTATTATAGTAAGGGTAGCTAATAGGGGTCCTTGGATGCCACCTGCCACAAGGCTTATGGGGTATAAAGTATAGCTTGGGCCAGTTGTATCACAAAGCTTTAGTTTCTCCCTCTTTATTTTCAGCTGTGAAGCATAAAGGTCAGGGAGAAGGGGATTTCTGGTAAGGGACATAGACATTGATATTTGGAGCACCAATCCATATTTTTGGGTGTTTTTGTTAGACAAGTGGTGAGGAATCTTTGTCCCTCCTTATGTTAGACTTCAGCTCCCTGAAGACATAGCCCGATTGGCCATGGACAACAGACTGTGAGGACTGTAGTGGAGAACACCTGGAGGACCAAAGGTTACCAGCTTCACTTATAGACCAAATTTAGTGGCACTTGGTGGTTTCCATGTCAGTCATGAGGTGACTCTGTTCCAGATTTTTGTCTGAATACTAAAGAAGATGTTCAAATCTCTTAACCTATTTGGAGGCTAGATTTCAGCACATTAGGTAAGTCCTTTTAAGTTGAGAATAAATCCAGGAGCAGATTTGCTGCCACACCAATAGCGAAGCCATCAGTCATCACAGTAAACTTTGTCAGAATCATTATTTTATCACTGGACATTGCCACATATGTCCCGTATTCACCACAATAGCCTTTGTTAATGAAAACCTATCAGTTTGACAGCAGCCAGTATGGCACATCTCTGGAAGGGTATGACTAGGGCTGTTTCTGCCATTGCACTCTCTTCTGAAGTCCTGTTTAACTGTGCTTCCCTACCCTATGCCCTACCCAGCATCAGGTTTTTACATTTTTATTTTCAATGCAGTTCCAGAGTTATGCTAATGTGGTTTAAGTGAAAAAGAATATAAAAGAAATAGTCAAAAATTAAAGGAAATTGGGCTACTTGGGAAGAGCAAAAGGGAGGGGAGGGGAGGGGGGAAATCGAAGAGACAGGGGGAAATGGAAGAGACATTGGAACCACCATGACAGCAACATTTCACACATGAAGACTAATGGGACTGCAATACAATTGCAAAAGCCCCATCAATGAAAAGGGACTCCCTAACCACACTTAGGAGACACAACAGATATGGATTGGAGGCAATGTTATGTGATAAGTATCACCAGTAGTGCTATTTTTCAACTTTAATTGCAGTTTAAAAGCTGTGTGTAATAATCTTCATAGTTCTTTAGCATGTTTGGCCTTCTTATTCATTACTTTCTTTTACCCTGGTCCTATAAAGTAAGCCATAGTTAATTCCATATTGCATAGGGGAACTGAGGTTGAGTTCAAGGACACTCATAGCTCAATTTCTTAGCATGTTGGTATGCCAGTTCTGTTTCACATGCTTTGAGAGATCTCAAGAGATCATTGAAAGATACAGACCTTTGGATTCCTAATCAGACACTAGAAAGTAACCCCCAGGGACTGAAACTCCTAGAATCCCCAGACTGCAGACCCATAACTTTTCCAAGGTCTGTTTTTAATCACATTCATTTATCATATCACTTTAGATTGCTACACAGCAAGTAAAGGGAATTATCATCTCAGAACCAGCACTGAAAACTAGACTTCTTGGCTGTGTAAACAACCAGGTTTCTACACTATAACAGCATTTCCCTTCCTTCCCTTGAAAGTATTGTATTCTCTTTCTGTTTTCCTCTCTCTCCATTTTATACATATTTTATGTTCATTATTTTATCCAAGGCCTGTTTCCACATAGGAAGAAGGAAAACCCAGAAAACTTGAGTCCAACCTAAGCAACCAGACCACTTGTCTCATCTGAAGCAAAAATGAAGAGTGTAGTAAGATGAATTGCAGAGGAATGCAAAATTCTCAACTTGACATTGTTTCATAATTTATAGTTAGATACGTATATTTTGCTTCATGGAAATGAGGAGTGGAAGTGTGCAGGCAAACTAATCCTACCATTGATTTTGAAAGTTCCAAAACTGCAATTGTTGTTTTGCTTGCATTTATAATTTGCTAATCAGGGCAGAAAACTATGGCAATGATGTCAGTTTTGTAATCAATTTATATGCCTGAAACTTCTTGGGACCTGACAAACCAAGACACTACCTTCTTCCCTATAGATCCATTCAGTTCTTGAAGTAATCTGAGGAGATCCCTGGCAGTGGCACATACTTCAGGGCTCCACTCTATGGTTGTCTGGAATTGTATATTAAGGGTGGGGCTGGATAATCTTCCTTTGGAATTAGACACATTCCAAACATTCTTGGTTTATTAAGCTCATGTTTGAAGACACATCTATTTATGCAATTCTCCCTGATACAACTGCATTTTATTCATATGACATGCAGATATACAGTAGGTTAATTCCATGTACAGTTTTTATACTGAATGTTTTTAATAGTTAGTGAAGTTTGTAAAAGCAAGTGGTAAATGCACATCAACAAATAAATAATGCTTTTGTATGTTCCTCATTTAGAGATTCCCACTGTTCACAGGTCTTCCGAAGTTCAATTTAATAGCATGAGTAGTGACCACAACCTCCTGGCTTCGTGCATGTGTGTGTGTGCTTGTGTGCATGCATGTGTACAGCAGCATTATTCCCTAGATAATTTGGAAACCCTGGAGCATAATAACAGATTGTGGAATTATTATTCCCTTACTTATAATTAAGCTGTTACCACATAGATATATTGCTGCTTTCTAATGCCATCAACAGGAACTTCTTTGCCTTGCATGGAGAGTGACTCACTCTAGTAATTAGAAAAAGGTCTCTCCATGACTGCATCATGAGACCTTCCCATGAGCTCAGATCAGATTATTTGAGAAGTATCAGCATTACAAGAGAACCTATGGTTTCTTTCCAGCAGACCATGGAATATCCAGAAATTACATGCTCAGTCAATCAGCTTTTTGAACACATCAACAAGAAAAACCATGTAAGTATTTAATGCACAATATAGTTGCTACTTAATGTGAAATTTTGGGGATAAAGAACTCCAGATTCAGGTGTAGGCACTTCTCAAAGACTGGACTTTTGTTCCTATTCACATGTATGGGATCTTTTTGCTTGTGTTCAAATGGTATGTGACTCATCCATACAAAGAAATTAGTGAAAGTGAAGCAAATGCATTTTATTATATAATACTGGAGCAGACCAGGAAGAGGGAAGCAATAAGCCAAGTGTAACCTGTTCCAAAGGTCTAGTTAACAGACAGAGTTGGGGAGGGTAGGGGAAGTGTTGGTGTGGGGCTGGATTCTTTGATAATTGGCCCCAGGTGCCTGAGTCTTGAATCTGTATTTGATGTTCTGTACAGCCTTTCTCAGAGTGCTTTGTTCCAGAGCTGGGGTAAAGTTTGCATCAAGGACTCCTCTGTTCATTTCTATCTTCTGAAATGTTCACCTTTCTCCTCCTTTTGTCAGGCCTCAAGTCATATAAACATATTTTCACAGACCCCCATCAGAATTCCTAAACTGATAGGCAGATCAGTTTGGATGTGTATTTTAAATTGGCTGGGATGTTGTGAGGTATAAGAAAGAATTTAGAGGATGAGGGACCTTTTCTCTGTACACCTGATTTTGTCTTAGGCATAGTATTTAAAGCAATTGTTCAGGGGACAGGGGATAGGGAAGGAAGAGTGACTGAGCAAGCAACTACTTCCGTATGCCCTCCCAAAGCATAATTTGCCATGTTTATGTCACTTGTGTGACTATGTGGGCAGGAGAGTCCTCTCAGAATTCTGATAATCAGAGCTGAGTAGAACCAGAGATCATTTTTCTGTATTTTTCAATGGCATAGTAACAACTGCAGAAATGATGTGTTAAAAACAAGCAATCTAATTAATTACTTTCAGGACTGCAATAATATTGAGAAGTAAGGTTAAGCTATCAGATTAAGAAAAGAAGAGAAGAAAAACAAAAGGGAGATAGGAACAAACTAAGAATTAAGAATGCAACAGTACAACAGCTTGTGTGGAAAGATAAACAAAACTACTACAATGACCAATGCAGAGAAATAGAAGACAACAACAAAAAGGAAAGAACATGAGATCTATTTCACAAGATCTGAGAAATCAAAGGAAAATTCAAACTAAGCACTGTGGCAATAAAAATAACATAATTCAAGACCAAAAAGTAATACAATGATGTTGATGCAATACACAGAAGAATTATACAAAAGAGATGACAAAATGAAGGACACGTGGAACAAAGAGCCATAGGAAGATGAACCCCAAATTCTAAAAAGTGAGTTGGAAACTGCAATAAGAGAAATAGTGAAAAACAAATCACCAGGAACAGATGATATTCCAACTGAACTGCTACAATCCACATTGACAGAGTCAACTCTAGTGCTAACCAACGTATGTCAACAGATATGAAAAATAAAATGATGGCCAACATACATCCCCATCTACAAAAGAGACTGCAGCAACAGAAAACCTCACAGATTTGGAACACCTACTAAGGGAGATCAAAGACGAAAGTGTAAAGGCAGACTTAATGTTGAACATAAAGAAAACAAAAAATGACCACTGAAGACCTTCACAAGTTCAACCTAGATAATGAAGAAATAGAAATAGTAAAAGAATCCCCATACCTGAGATCAAACATTGATAGAAATGGGGACTGCAGTTAGGAAATCAGAAGATTCAGAATGGGGAGGGTGGCTATGAAAGAACTAGAAAAGATTCTAAAATGCATAGCTATACAACTGAGCACAAAAGTTAGAATCATACAAGCCATTGTATTCCCTATTACTATGTATGGATGTGAGAGCTGGACAGTTAAGAAAGATGATAGGAAGAAAATCAATTCATTTGAGATGTGGTGCTAGAGAGGAGTGCTGAGGACCTCAACAAATGGGTCCTAGAGCAGATCAAACCAGAAACCTCCCTGGAAGCCAAGATGACCAAACTGAGGCTGTTGTACTTCAGACACACCATGAGATGGGAGGACTCATTGGAAAAGATAATAATGTTGGGAAAGGTGGAAGGAAGTAGGAAGAGAGGAAGGCCACATGCTAGATGGATGGACTGTATTAAGGAGCTCACGGGTATGGGGTTGCAGGAATTAAGCAGAGCAGTGAATGACAGAGGGTCTTGGAGATGTCTCATTCATAGGGTCGCCATGAATCGAAATCGACTCAAGGGCAATTAACAAGAAACAAAATCAGACTAAGAGTAACATAATTGATACTTTTCCAAAATAAAAGTCCAAGTTCTGCATTTAGCCGACAGGCAGGAAATAGCACAGGACTGGCATGATGTCGGGCACTGTCTATTGTTATTCTGCAACAACCAGAGAGAAAAATATTTACTAACCCAGGGGTAGGCAACCTTTTTGAGCCTGGGGCCAGGTTGCTGTCTCTCAGACAATTGGCGGGCTGAAGCACCAAAAATAAATAAATAAAAATTTAAAAAAATAATTTAAAAAATGCACACTCTCTCAGCCCCAGAAAAGCCATGG